>VZTY01026859.1:0-90876 GCA_013400935.1 Turnix velox
TTTCGCCGTCGCAACCGCCGATGGGGGCGGGTGGAGAGGGGCCAGCACCCCGATGAGGCGGGAAGGGGCGGGTGCTGGTGACCGGGGCAACGGGGGTGCTGGGGAGGGGAGACATGCACCCTTGATAGTTCAACAATACATCAGTTCACCAGATTAGAAAGTTTTATCCTCTAATAACACTTCCACACGTTACAAGTTTGCAGGCGGATGTTCGAAGGTGCGCTGTTCTCCAGCACTGGTACTGTTCTTTTACTATTCAGGCTTAAATACTTTAAATGTTATTTCAAGCTTCTTCCTTCACTGTTTTGATCCCGTGTCTCCAGATAGTGATAGTAAATCACAGTCCTTCACACAGTCCTTCACAAAACGACAGAACACTGAAACATTGAAACTTTATCATTTATGTGATTACCATTTCTATAGTTATTCTCCAGGATTCTAAGAAATATCTACTCAAACAGCTTCAAGCATCTTTTCAATAAAGTACAAACAACATCTTCAATAAACAAAATTATGCAGATTAAATGAGGATTCAAAACCAAATTTCCCACATGGTTATTTTTGTGCCACAGATAAAGACAGCACCATTTCTCCAGAAAAAGTGACAGAGCAGTTTGGCTACTGAAGTGGTTGGATGCGCTTTCCCATTTGTTAGCCCATGCAGTAGGTGATGGTCAATCCCTCTCCAGTGTTTAGGAAGATACTTCCTGGGTATTAAAAAAGCCTCACACGTTCCAGCATAAGCCGGATTTACAGATATTTTCAGTACAGTTTTTCTTTCCTGATTCCTAGAGATTCATATCCTGAGCTGCCCTGAAAAGGCAGATTCTCCCTGCTGCCCTGAAAAGGGGAGGTCTTTTCCCTCTGGTGCTCACTGTCAGCACTGGAGCAACTTCGGGGTTTTGCCCCCTGTGGGTGCAGGAAGTTCCCAGCCCTGGTGGGTGCAGGGGGAGTACTGAGCAGGCCCAAGACTCCATGAGAGGGCTTGTGGGATAGGCAGGACTCCTCACCTCTGACGGCATGTACAGGATGGGATGTGGGCCCTGATGGAGGAACCGTGTACTGAGCAGAGGGGAGTTGTCTCCCTCATGTTGCTTGCACCCACTTCTTTAGTGATGAAGAACTTTTTTGATCACGATGCAGTTCTTAAAAGCAGCAAGTTTTATGTAAAGAAATGTCGGTTGCCACTTTGTGAGCTTAGATACTGCTTGTGGCAATGGAAGGGATCTCCTGACTATGCTGTCATTTCAGGTGTCCTTGGTGTGGTACCCAGTGCTTTCTTTCACTAAGGCAGAGGGACCAAAAGCACACACTGTATGGGAGCAGGCAGCCTGGCAAACTTTTACTTCCACTTGTTTATGTATTTGTATGTTTAATGTTTATACTCACAGTAGTGTAAATAAATGGATTAAAATAGTGAAAGGAGAGAGAAAAAGGACAGGGTGCTGTTGGCCAGACAGGCCTTTTTGTGCAGTGCATTAACAGCCACAAAAGAGTTTTAACTCCATGTATGGTGTGTGTCAGGAGAGGGAAATAATACTAATGAAGTTACAATGTGAAGAAAATGTCAAAGCCTTCCTAAAACTTTGGAAAAGAGGATGTAAATTATTATTGCAAATATTGGAAATGCGGATTTATTTTCTGCCTTCTGTACATGGAGGCTTCGGCTGTTTGGATTTTTAAGTGTGAATTCCCCTTCATAAGCTCAGGATATGAATCTCTAAGAATCAGAAATTGTAAATGCTAAAAGCGTGCAAGCTGACCTTTGTTCCTAAGCTATCAAGAAGCTTAGTGCTAGATTGTATGTTAATTATCGCTCCTCTATCCAAATTAAGTTTGGGTTGCAAGTTTTCTTTCTCTGGTCCAGTAAATAAGTAATCTATTCTAGCTTCATATTGAGTGTTCTTGGTTGTTCCTACAATGGTGGTTACAAATCAATAGCAGTAACACCTTAATTACAATCATTACTATCATTACTATCATCAGAGAGAGAAGTTAATTGTTAACACATATTAATAAACATTTATTTTATCTTCTTTTCTGGGGGGGAACGAAGGGTGGCATTTCTATATCTCAGAAAAGATTTTTTTCCTGTTGAAATGTATGAAGTTTGTGAGACGGAGGATAATGACAGCCTTCTGCAAACCGGGTTAAGGTGGCAAGCAAATAGTAGTGAATGGAATTACTGATGTAGTGTCACCTATTCCTCTGTGTCTGCACAGTGAGGGAAAGGGCAAGGGCATGAAATGTAACATTATGAGTTTCTGAACAATGCTTTCTGCTCAAAAGCATTTAAGGGGATCAGCATGTGTATACAGTCATCTCAAGTTGTGACTAGCAGAAAGAATGAAATATTAAATGAAGCTCAGCAGAAAAAAAAAAGTATATCAAACACTATACATACAGAACTTTCAAATATAGATGGGATTAAATGTAAGTTTGTTTCACAATTTTAATTTGGGCTGCTGCACGTCACCACTTCTGTTTTAGGCTTCTGTTTACCTAGCAGATTTTTAAAGTGATTTTGAAACACTGTTGACTAAGCAAAGCATTGAAAAAGTATCTAAATTCTATGCAATTGTTTTATGAGGAGCCAGAAACATTGCAATATTAACAAATATTGAAATATATAAGCATTGAAAATCACAAGTTTCAGAAATTTTCACTACATCTACACTATTCCTTGGCAGCCTTTCAGTGTCAATCCAGTATATGAAGACATAACTGATGTGCATGAGTATAGCTCGTTCTTCTGCTTAGAAAAATGGGGTTTAGAGCTTCATTTGGATGATCTGGATCAAGTTATGTTGGCAAAAGCAGAATTTTGCTGGTATAAGCTGAATTTTGTTGGCATATGCTGTATACATGGTAGGAGTGCTTTGCCTTCAGAGAGTAGCTGTTGCTGTTCTGTATAGAGAATGCCCTAAAGCTACTGGATATATGTAAGATTCAGCATGTCTGAACCTACGAAGTACTCTTAGTATGAAGAGATTTAATATAAAACTCTCTAATTACAATTTAATTTAATTGTATTTATAAGGTATTTGCTATTTCCTATCCTAACCACCATGTTGCTTTGCTGAAGGACGAAGTCCCATCTGCAGTGCTGGAACAATCAAAAAATATCTGCCCCTCTGGTTCCTCCTCACTCTCTTCTAAATAGCAAAACTGAGGGCCAGCAGGCATCACAGAACCTAGTTTTGGGGAAGCAGAAAGCCTTTTGGCTGTCCACAAGTGACAGTATATATAATCTGCATCCTGCTCCTCTCCATGCTTTCCTTCCCACACATGTATTCCCTGGTTCAGCTGCAGAAAAGTTTGGCAAGCTTTCCCATGCACATGTGCTGTTGTGTCCTGGGGCTTGTGTAGTCAGGGATGTTATTTCAACATAAAATACAGTATGAGGATGTATAGAGCTATAAATTCTTGGCAAGATAGTAAACTGTTCTCCGCAAATGCTTCATTAACTCCACAGCTCAAAGAACTACTTGTATCCATGTTTAGATTAAGTAGACTTTATGGATATCCCTTTATTTTTCAGAAAAAGTGTCTTTTATACATGTAAGAAGATATTAATGTGTACTTTTTAGCTATGATTATAATGAATTTACTAGAAAAAAGCCTGCATTCTAGAAGTTTAAGAACATGCCTCTGCCTGTAATTGCCATTCTTTAGAATAATTTATTTGTAGAATAATTTGTTACCTTTCTCTTCACCATCCCACCTAATGTGCTTCACTCTGCTCTCTGTAAAACTGCTTCCTCCATAACTGGAAATCAAGTTGCAAGTCTAAGTCTTCTGGACTTTTATTTGTTTGTATTCCAGTAGTAGTAGTTAGAGGTTTCATTTGTAGATATATTTATCTGTATTGCTTATGTGGCTATGTATAGTCCCTTATAGCTCTTGACATAGCTCTTTACCCACCTGCCTGATACTTCTTGATCTGCTGCTCAGTCTTCAGCATCCACATTTATCTCGTACTAAGATGGAGGCAGAAACTGTAACTAGTGAGCACAGAGAAGGACAAAATAAACATCCAGAGATCCCATATAGATCTGGGGAAGGGTAAAAATCAAAACACCATGTCATGGATTAATTATGTTGTGGATTATGACTACCATGGTCTGTTTGGGTATCTACAGGAGCACCAGCAGTCTTGGTGGCATCAGAAATATACCAGACTCTCTATAAAGTTCCAGAAAAATAGTTGCATTTCTGGAGTCCATGGCTGCTGGTCTTACTGTCACACCAGTTATGTCTTTCTCCAGGGAGGGACTGATCAGTAATGGCTTGTGATTTTAAGAGATTTTAAGATAGTGAAGAGTTTTGTTTGGGGCTTGTTTGAACCTCATTTTATCTGGCTCTGTTTATGTGTGTGTTTATCTGTGCTGGTTTATGGATGGCTCTCCCAGAGGAACTGAGCAATGATTGCTCTGTGTGGGTAACAGTTCCTACTGACTTACTGAAACTGTGCTGTTTTTAAGAATCTCCTCACATGTGAAGTGGGGGCTAGATCTCCTCCTGGGGCCAAACTAGCAGTCAGAGCTGTCTGCCAGTTTGTGTGCTAAGTGTTCAGTTATAAATAACAGAACAATAGAGAACTGTGTAAAAAGCCTGTGGCAGGAAGATTTTGAACAGACAGTCGCAAGGATGAGATAGTTGTGGTATTGCCCATGCCATCATGTCTGTGGGTTCATAAACCAGAGTTAATGTAGACAGAGAAATTCTGAATTGTAGTTCTACTACACAGTGTTAGAAGTGCCTACAGAGAGCTCTTCTCAGGTATCCCACTTATGCTGCTGTGAAGAACCGTAGCATAGATAGGATATTTTGTGTCAAAAATAGAGATTAGAACAGGCAGAAGTAGAGAGTGAGGTACTCTGAAATATTCCTTGTTATACATCCCATTGGAAATTCTGCTTGTGGTACCTGAACCCAAGTGTCTTACCTGGGGGTGCATAGATACCCTTATAGAGCAAAGAATTGAAGCATAGTCTTATTAGCAAATTAACTACTTGATTTAGCTATCCTGTTTTGTCTCTGTGGCAGACACTAGAGCCATACCTGTTGGAGTAAGTGTCTGCTAAAGACCATAGCGTTTGTACAAAATCTGGGAGGGAATCAAAATGCAGAGAGATGAAGTGACACAGCAGGAGAGACTATACTCATCCATCACAGCCCTACATTCTGTCCAATGAATCCCACCTCTCAGGCTCTTAGAAGTATGTTAGCCACCCTGTGAGTATGAGTAGGACAAAGACATTGGATCGTTTTAGTTTTGGATCTCAAAGGATTCAGCATGATCTACTCAGTCTAGTGTGTCATCCTTTAATAGCTGTAAGGCAAGTTATCTCCAGGAGGTGTTAGTAAATGTAGAAGGGAGATGGCTCAGACATGTTAAACTGAAAAGAATTAAAAAAAGACAAGGAGAGGAGAAACCCCAAGGATTCACAGCCCCCTGAAACATCCAATGATCCATTCTGTGGTCAAGGCTTTGCTAACTTTTAACTCTACCACTAGGATGTTGTAGAAAGCATGGTAATTTTAGGGAATTGATTATAGAGTATGTAAGTCAGTTTCTGCTTATATTTACACCATCTTAGTTGCAGGTTTAATAAGGGAGGTAGATGAATTTACTCCGTATTTAAATATGAGTAGCTAGGGGGCAGGGTTTGGCCATCCTACTCCAATACATACCAAGTAAAAAGCACTTTTAAATTTGTATTTCATGCTAAATAGTATAAAATTACATCCTTTCAGGTTAATTAAATTGTTTTGCAGTGCTGGTTGCTGTTGATGGGATATTTAAATGTCATATTCAGAATAAGCACTTAGGCTTCTTGATTATAAATGGCTTCTTTTTAAATATCCCAGATGTATGTATATGGTCAATACATCTAAAGTGCATGGATTTCTGCTTTTCTTAATCTGCATTTTCATTTGCTCTATAATAGGGTTAAATGTTCACTGGTGTCAAAGACTGAATAAAAACTCTCTCAGCAACTGAATGAAACTTGATTAGGCCAAACATGGTATTCTTTACATAGGTGAAAATTTCCAGTAAAGGCAGTGGAGTATTCAGCAGGGAAGGATAAGCAGGAGTGGACTCACACTAACTGTCAGAAGCTTTGTTTTAAGAATCCAGGAGCAGCTTTTCCAAAATTGTTTCATGCAGATTGACAAACAAGCACCATGCTGCAAGAACTGAAATTAGCAGGAAACAATAACAAGTTGTGGTTTTGGAAACAGTACTATGGTCAGTCTTCTGCAATGTTTGTGTCGCTAAACATCCCCTCACAGGTTGATGTGAAGTGGGACATAGGTATGGATGTGCTACCTGGATATTTGTGGAATGGGTTTTCTTCCCACCATGTGTCTGGGAAGAGTATCTAGAAAAGAACAGGAGTGGAAGGAAATTTGATGAAACTGCTTTCACTTGGTCAATAATTCCTGATACTGCAGAAGAATGACAGAGTTCTTGGTCTGTTGGTGTATCTAGGTCCTTATAGTCAGAAGTAATTAATTTGTCAGTATATAGAAAACTAAGCTGAAAAGACCAGGTTAAAGGAGGGAAACCATTTGCTTCAATCTGATTCCTTTTCAGAGGAGCTATTTTAAGTTCCTAATATGGGAAGCCCTAAATATAGGAATATATAGGCAGTCCCCCTATGGAAGCTTTAGTGGTATTTTTATACATGCTTAAATATCACCCATGTAAATAAAGTTCCAAGTCCCTTGTTCTAGTAGTGAGAGTTTATAGCACTTTATTGTTTTGACACCAATCAGAGTTCACTCCCATGGAGAGCTTTGATTCACTTCAGAAAACCAAAGAATGCTCAAAAAATGGTAATACACTGGAGCTATTTCATTGTAATTGGAGGCTGTCTGTGATGTACAGAAATTACAAGACAAGTGGTCTCAAAAATGTCAGAATTTTCACATGACTTTTAAAGTGGGAGAGCAAGAATGCGAGGGGATAGATGGAAAATTTGAGGGCTATGTGATTCAAACTTGAAATGCAGTTTGTGGTAATGAAAGATGATCAATTTTGAGAATGTGGAAATAATCTCTTAGGTTTTCTAAATTACAGGATGCATAAAAACATCCCCTTATTCTGCATGTACTGTTACTTTAATAAAAGACACCACTTTAAGAAATGAAAGGCTTTGGAATATTGCCAAACGTCTTAGTTCTATTTGTCATCAAAAGGTGGGTCGTTTTCATTATCCTTAGAGTCTGTGGTGTGGTTAAATAATTTGCAGAAATTTGAGTGTTTGACACCACACTGCAAACTCTGTTTATCTTCTTTCAGTGTTCACATTGGAAATACAATCATGGTAAGATTTCCTGTTGGTGTTCTAACTATATCAGGATTTGGCAATTGGTCTGCTACTAATCTCATAATATGCATTTGTGTTTGTATTTAAATTAATTGGAAATCTGTACCAGAAAATGCTGCTCTTAAATTTTAAGGGATGAGGAAGGAGGAGGGAAAGGGAGAGAGAGAGACTAGATTCTGTAAATATAGAGTGCTGATGAATACTAAAGTAGTAAATAGAAATAACTTAGAAGCCATTACTGACAGTAATAAAGGCAACAATTTTATTTCATCTGTGGATAATAAACTGGCTTCACATTGCAATAAAAGTGTCGCTTATGTTATATTAATATTTATTAACATGTATTGATGTTAGAGTTTAGTTGTAATCTTTTCTTCACATTGCAGGCATTTTACAAAAATTACAGTTAAATTGCTACACAGTAAGCAATTAAAATTGTTTTATGTGAGAGAGAAGGAACAAAAAAAAATCTACTCATAGAGATATTCCTATATGGAAGGACAGAGCCTCAGTGCCTAGCAATGTAGAAATTTGTGCTTAAAATTATGGAGTTATGTGAATTTCTGTAATTTACAGATTTGGATCACCAAATGTGTATTTCTAACACATAAGCACTGTTCTGCTGTTTATGTCAGAATTGTTTGTATGACTATCCTGTTGGTTAATGGTATATTTTTGTATTCTTCCTTCCTCTGACTATGTGCCATGCCTCAAAAATGTAAGAGATTGTGTATTTCATTCAGTGGCCTTTTTTGCACAACATGAGAAGGATTGCTAATTTGCAGGATAATGTGAGTCAGAGAGTGATCCAATGCAAATTTAACCAAGTTTGTTCTTCTCTAAATTTACAAAGTAGCTGAATGGCAAGACAGATATATTTCAGTTGCCATCGGTGACAAGGACAGAGTGTTGGCGGATTCCTGTTAACAGTTACATTGTGTGTTTTTGACACTCATATATGTGTGCATGATTGGGGAAAGACTAGTTACTAACTTTTTATTTATTGTGAGCCAGTTGCTTCTTTGACTGCTTGTCAGTTGTTGTTCCTTCAGTGAAGATAATTCTTGCACAGAAGGTGTGCTGTAGTCTTGAGTTGTGTTTTTCCCCTCTGAGTAGGAAGACTTGCATTGGACTTGTATTTTTATCATTATGAAAACTGGAACATAGACCCTTTTAAAATAAGACAGATACCAGGCAAGGTAAGGGAAACCAAAATTCTTTTTACTGCTCTTACAGTCAGGTTTCAATAGCAATATTGTAGTTTGCTGAGGTGGTAGTGATGTTTTAAGGGTCCTACCTTAAATCTTTACTGTACATACAAGTGTAAAATAAAAACACAAGTCAGCCTTGTTTAATGTATTCATTTCTATTTAAAAGAGCAGTACACTAAACTATTTTTAAAGGGGAATCTATCTTAGCATAAAATTAATGAAAGTATTGTAGAAATTTGACAGGGATGCCGTGGGGTATGATTTTAGAAGACTGTATGTGGTAACTAATTAATGTTTCCTCTAATAGAATCCCACCACTATATTCACAGTTTTCTTTAAAGTAAAACATTACATTATTAATTTCTCCCTGCACTCATTCTCTCAAAATACAAGCCAATAATCTATATTGTGTCAACTTGTATTACTTCTAAATATTCCTTGTTATATGGAAAAAATAGATACTGCATTTGTTAGTGTTGCTGGAAATGCTCAAACACTCTAGTAAGTATGAGATTAAAAGCTTCAGGCTTCTGCTATATGGGTGTTCTTAATATGGTGTTCCACTGTAAGTGGCTCTGAAGCACCACTATTACAGGTCTGAACCACCATTATTATGTCTCCACTTAATTCTCAAGTTTAGAGGAGTGCAATTTCAAACTCTAATTCCTCTAGACTGAGTCTAGATGTTGTTTCTGAATTTCTAAGTTGATACTTAGATCTAGAATAAATATCTGTGTTGAAATACATTATGTTCCCAATTAGTTTAAGTTTATAGATCTTCTTAAAAACAGAATATGACTCAAAAATTTTATGAGCATTTACAAATGTGTGAATTTGGATTATCTCTACTGAAGTCAAATATAGTGAAGATAGATTCATACCTGGAGAGTTAATCCATAAGATTACTTCTCATGCATGCCTGTATCAATTTTCCTAAGATCAGTTCTATAAATACACTTAGTATGATATTATTATTATTAAATTTTCTTTGAAAGGGAGTTTTTAATTTTTAAAACTCTCATCTTTGTGACTGGTGGATTCTAATTTTTGTGATTTTTTCTGTTTATGGTGTCAGGGTGTAGACTATACAGAACTTTCATGGCTGCAATAAGAAGACAACTGAAGATTAACTAGCATCCTTTTACTTTTGAGGCTGATGACATGATATAAATAATCCTGTCTGAGTAAAAGCCATTTGGTCTAAAAAACAAATAAACATTTCAGGGAATAAATTCTTCTGTGTATATCCCTAGCAATTATGTTGGATTTAGCATAATGTTGTTCAGGTACAAAAAAAAGATACATTTTTTCCCCTTTCAGCTCTGGTAATGACTGGGTTGAAGTCCAATGATCTCCATATGTGCAGACCTTCATTGAACTAAGTTAAGGCTCATAATGATTCACGTTTTTGCCTTTACAGAGACATTATTGTTATTCAGTCTAATTTGCAAAGTATGCATGTTGAAAACACAGGACATGCTTTCTCCTTATGTCTTTAATTTCTAGCAAAAGAGATTTCAACTAGATTTTTTGAAATCCTAAAGTGCATCTGTAGTGTGGAAGCGCTTCTAGCTGTCCAGAGTTCAAAACTTACATCCTCAAACTCTGCTCAGTAGCTTTCAAGTTTGGGCAAGGGTGAAATCCATAAATGTGTCTACTTCTACTAAGTGTATTCAAACACCACAATGTTTGCACTGGGTCACTGCTAGAAGTGCTGTCATGTTAACAGGGTTGAACTACAAGGTGGCCAAAGCCTTGACTGAAACTGTTGGTTTTCTTTTTCCCAAGCATTCTCTAATCACTGGACCATAAGACCACATTCTCCAACTGACATACTTAGCATGAAAAATGGAAAGACAAGTAATTCCCAAATACGTTCTGATAGCTAAATGGCTTACAGAGCCATGTGATTGTCGTAGCTGAAGTCTTTTTTCTCTGGAGTAGGTGATTGAACTCCTGAGCAGCTGTTTGAAAGGAAAGCTGTGAAGGAGAAAGAAGCATAGCTTTCTAGGAGTGTGTTCTGAATGAAAGTGTTTGAATGCAGATTAATCTCCAGGAGGGAGCTCAGGGAGGTGAATCCCAATGGTAATGAAGTAGGTCTCTTCTTTCAGAGCGAAGAGCCAAGTCTCAAGGTCAATAAAGCAGTAAAACATTCCCATTGAATACATCTATCTAGCCACCTACATAGACATCTGTCTTCTGCCCTAGGGTGATGGTTTTCAAACTTCTTCCCACGGTACCTCATCACATTCTTTAGATACCCTACACAAGGAAACCTCATCAAGACATATAAGAGCTGGACATTGTACTGTGCAATAACTTCATGCTTTTGTGGATTTAGTTCTAGATAGTGAGTTGTTGAAATCTCAGAAATTATGTTTCTGGGCTTGGTGAGAAGCAGACTTTCAGGTGTCCAGAAAATATTAATGGTTAAATCTAAAGCACCTGAGGATTTTACTCTCTCCTTTAAGTCTTGACAGCAGCTAAGTGTGGGAGGTACGGTTGAGAAAATGATTTTGAACTCTTTAGCTGAAGTCAGACACAGGCACATTAGTTCTTTATCTGAAACTCAACCTAGTAGGACTATGGAAGACATCCCAGTATCCAGGATTATCTGGGTTTAGCAGGATGAAATATCTTAAATAGGAGCCAGAAAGTGTCACACAGGCTAGAAAGCAGACCAGTCTGTGGTTTGATATTTTAATGGTTTTCTTCTTATAATTCTATGCTCCAGGAACAGATAGTATTTCTAGGCTTGGTAACAAAAGACCCTTTGCTTACTTTATTATTTGCAAGGCTAGCTTTCCTAGCACTAACATTAATGTAGCATCTTAGGAAGAAGAGGATATTTTCTACTTACTAACTCTAAAATTTCCCAACTGTCACTTTAGGGAAACATTTATTGAATTTATTTTCATTTATGAATTTATTTACATAAGAGTAAATTTGCCAAATTCTCTTACTATATGAGCAAATCAGTGTAAAGGAACAACCTTTTTATTTGGATCATTGAAGAATCAATTACATTTGTAAGTTAATGCTGTAGAGTTTATCACCCTTCCAAACTAAATCAGTGCTGCTTTATTTTGGTATTTTCCTTTAATTAGAAAGTGACGACCACACAGCAATATCTGCAATCCTAGAACTGTGAAATACCAAAGTTGAGAATTCAGTAGCAATGGTAATGCATACTGTACCAAAGTGGTATTTTCCACTGGATTTTGTTGATGGGCAAGTTGCTTAATATTGCTGAGTAGTCTGCCTAAAAATAGATAAAGCAAGCTTATGCGATCTTCTGCACATTGAAATTAACATTTCCTGGGAAAGTTATTGCTTCCTTTTCTTCTAACTTAACAGTAGAGTTTTGAAATCAGTCATAATTGTATACACTCTATATGGAATTCAGGTAAAGTCTTTATGTACCTTCCTCACGTTACTTCAAGGAAGTTATTTCTGGTAACAACATCCAGTTATTCTGGTTAAACTGATTTAATAGCTTTCTTTCTCAAAGATGTTGGAGCTGTTATTCTGTTCCCCTGCCTCTTTGATTTTGTCTTCCTCTCCTGCCAGCTAGGAAACATCGGATACTTTCCTGAGCTAATTCAGCTAGCAGAAAACTTTCTTTATCCTGGTTTGCAAGCTGAATTAGCTTAGCTCAGAGCCTGACAAAAGGGACTGTGTGGCAGTGAGCAATTAGATCATCTCAGGCTGTCACATCCCTCATGTTTTCCAGTTCTTCAGAGTGACTGAAGAATGAATAATAAAAACCCAGAGCAAAAAGTGCAAAAGTAGCTCTGAGCCCTATGCATGATAGGAGGAATGATTCGGAATATGATTTTAATTTTTCAGTTGCTGCTGAAAATAAACTGCATGGGCCATTCTGATAGGTGAGGATCCCTAAATCACAAAGGAATAATGGTTATTTCCTCTTTCATTTTTTCTCCCCCTACCTTATCTTTCAGTGCCCCAATCATCATGTCCTGTGACAGGGTTAAAGCAGTTGTACTTCAGGAGCTCATGATGAATATTTTCACTCTTGCTTGAACTCACTTGAGGGAGAGGCTAGTAACTGCTCTGTGTGACAGGTTGTGCATGCATTTTTCTCTTTGCTCAGAAATATTTCTGCAGGCTGTGAACAGAAAATAAGTAATTTGAAGACTTTAGTCATCAAAACCAACATCAACCTGGGAAATTTAGCAGAACTGATTCAAAAGTGACTATGGGTATGATCACAGCTACTGAGTATTTTGTTGCAACTACACTCATTTGTGAAGGAGGTGGAGTCTTAATTGAATACAATTTCCAAATACAGCTTCAAATCACAGTATAGGTATGTGCAATCTAAGGCAATTCACATAGCCAAACGTTCTTCTTTTTTTTCTTTGTTCTTCCCCACCAATAAATTTAGAGTGTGATCTAATAACAGTGGAAAAATCTTGACCATTTCTTTTAAGAAGCAAAATGATGCCTTAAAAAAGTACTGGACAGTAAATAAAATAATGTGATGGGAGCTGTTTTTAAGAACAAGTGTTTGGCAAAGTTGTCTATCCTTTTGCGTAAGTAATTTCTAAATTTCATGGAATTTCTAAACCAAGAAAACTCATGAACTTTATTCATCATGTTTTTCCTTTGCCAGAATACATAAACACAGTATGTTTTCAGACAGAATTTGTATGTTTTGGTTTACCCAGATGAGACAATGCAAGAGGAAGAAAATAGAAATAGTGTCCTGAAAAGTCTGAGAGCTATGGTATAGGCAGAGATAAACTAAATGGTTCTCTAAAAACTTGGGAGACACAGTAAAGCAGAAAATTGTTTCCCTTATGTTTCCATGTACTGCTCTGATACCCTCATGGGCTCTGATACCACTATTCCTTGCAAGTGAATGGTGATGGGTGGGATGAATAGGTAGATCTCAACAGCAATTTAGAATTTGGTCACAGTGTGCTTTTCAGAGTGGGTTTGGAATTTAAAGTGATACCTTGCCACCTGCTGCATCGTGCTTTCTCGGTATTGGGCCTTGCAATGGATATTGGATAGCAGTTGTAGGTTGTTTCCGTGCAAAAGCATCTCGTGTAGTTTGAGTCATCTTTAATTAGCTATAATGGTATTTTTAGGGCCCAAAGAGTAGTTTCAAAAGTACTGCTATTTTTAAAAAAGCAGCAGGGCTTGTTTTGTTTCTGAGTGTCAACTTCCTAACTATAATAAATATGCATACAGGAGTATGAGTAATGAATTCTTTGTAGAGAGAAGGGAAAGGTGAAAACAAACACTTTTAAAAGGTGGGAGAGAAATCTTTACATTTCCATAAAATCCCAGTTAAATTACATTTACACAAAATACGTGGCCAAAGAATAATCTCTTTAGGATATAAGTGTGATATAAGTGCTGTCTAGAAGGAAAGGAAAAATATTTGTGCAAGCACATCTTTTAGGAGCCCCAAAGAGCCTCCAAACATGTAAGTGGTTTTACTAATGGAGTATATGGAAAAATGATAGTGTGTAAGAATTCAGGTGATTGGTTTAGCTAGAACACAGCAACTATCCAGGTTTATTGAGGTGAGGTGCAGCAAGTTTTGTCAGATGAGCTCGGAGGTTGCATATAGTGCCTGGCATTTATATTAAGCAAGCTCAAGGTTGAATGCAGCATTCAAGTTGTAAAATGGATGTAGAATGGGTAAAAAAACCCCTGCAATTACTTCAGTGACGATCCATTCAGGTTAAGAATTTTACCCTGTCACTACCACATTAAAAGACATTCTGTCAAACTGTTGTTGCCAATGTTGAACACATAACAGACAAAAACATATTTTTAATAGTTTAGATGTCTCATTTGCAGCACGAAGAAGACCTAGATCTTAGAGAGAGACATATGTACTATAAAAAGAAAAAGATTAGTGCTTCTATAGCACATTGTAGGAACACAGTGTTTGTGCTGAAGTATTGATGTTATTATAAAATAGTTTGCAAATAATACAGAAATGCAGTGTCAGTTGAAGTAATGTAATTAAACTGTTCTGCTAAGATACAACAAACCCCTATGTTCCAGAGTTAAAAATTTAGTAACAAGCTGTAGGGAAAGACCTTTGAAACTATGTGGCTATTTAACCTTCTGCTACTCATTAAGTCTGATTCTCTTCAGTGGTTGACTTCAGTGATTTTATCTGTACTGGTTAATTCTGTAGTGGGTGGAGAGCTGTGTCCTCTAACACCTTTATGTCTGTGATCTAGTCCTAAGCAGTTCATGTACTCAACCTCTATGATGAGTTTGTATGGAGAATGAATTGTAGGAATGGGTCCTTAAACTTTCTTTAGTATAAGCAAATCAGAGTGAAAAGAAGTTTACAATTTAAAAAAAGCATAAAAATTGTCTGGCAAATATATTTACCCAAACAGAATAAAATGTAAGTATCTCTCACTAAACAGAGATACATATCTATCTGTCTATTTATCTATCCATCTCTATTTATTCAGGGCTGAAATGCAGAAGTTTATTAATGTACGTAGGTCATAGATTTAAAAAGTCAGGCATTGACTAAAGAAGTCATAACAAAATAGACAACTGGCTTTTAGTCTGATCTTTGGCAATGTGAATCTCTTATCCTTGGTTTTGCTTCATTATTCTCTAACCATCACTAGCCTTCATTCTTTAAATTCTTATTCTCTGTCCATATTCTTTGTTTCACTTTCTGTCTTCTACTTGACACTCTCCCCATACTTTTACCCTCAGTTCTTTTTGCAGAAATATGGGAAAAAAACTTTTTCATAGTGAGGGTGACACTGGCACAGACTGCCCAGAGAGAGTGTGGGATCTCCCTTCTCTGGAGTCATTCAAACCCAGTCTGGACGCATTCCTGTGTAACCTGATGTGGGTGTTCCTACTCCGGCAGTGGTACTGGACACTCCTACTGTGGGTGATGCTGTGGCTGAGCTTCCTGTTGCAGTCCAGAGCTGTGCCTGATATGTGAGGTAGGAGTTAGCAAGGGGTCACAAGTTCCCAGATGCTTGCCTGTGATAAGAAGTGATGCTGGAGTGAGTTGGACAGTAGGAAAAATATCTGATGAATTTGGTTTTATTTGAAAAAAAATCTTGTATGAAGACAGTGAATCTGACTTACTAGGCAATCAAATCAAAACAATTTTGAGCTTAACTGAAACTTGGTTCTTCATTTTCCCCTATCACTGCACTTTTCAGTGCTCCTTCCACACTGTAGGAGTTTCAGGATGTCAGCAGGAAAGCCCAAGTAGACTTAGATAGAGGGGAGCTTTGGAATAATCTTTGACTTTTATGGACCTTTTTATTAAAATGCTTAGAGCTGTAAATGTGGAAATAAGAAACTCATTTATCTTGACAAAAGTGGTGCCATAAACTATTCAATGCTCATAAAATAACCTTTTAAATTATTGTTCCTGCCAGTATCGATAAATTCATACAAAGTGCTTAAAGGTCAGGCATTGCCAGAAAAATGTCATTTTAGCTTGTTAATTAAAGGTGAATAAGAATGTGCACCAGCTAGCTCTTTGGACAAAAAGGAAGTAGAAAAAAGAAAGAAAAGACCCACATGGATGAAAATGATAAGGTGGAATTAGTTAATGATGATTGTTTTATCCACCAGGCAAGCCTGGACAGTTTGTGAGTGAAAATAGGTGACATTGTTAATAGAAGAAAAAAGTTTGGTTTTGGGAGGAAGTTATTTTGATAACTTGAAGACCCACCTGGAGCTGAAGCATTAAGGTGAGTGTAAGCAGTATTCATCCTGTTGTAGCTTTGGTCTTGTGGAGTTTGTCCACTTCTCATTGCCTGGCTCAGAACATCAGATAAGGTTTTTATTTTTTATTTGCCAAGCAAGTAGTTTTATCAGTCATTTTTTGTCACTTAAACTGGAACAAATACACTGAAAAATGTACCCAGATCCAAACTGCCCAACCATCCATTGTAGCATGTGCACCACCTTCATTCCAGAGCCTGCAGATGCAACTCCCTCTGCTGTATGTCACCTCTTTCCCCCCATCATCATGGAGACATCCTGATCTGATAATTGAAATCTGGCCTAAAAATTAGGCAACTGTAAATCAACAGATGAGATGAGGTTGTTCAATCACATGAACAAGACGCTGGAAGTAAGAGGCCTGGCATGAATTCTCACTTTCACAACAGTCTAGCCCTGTCAATGTGATTTTACCTCTAAATCTTGATCTCTTTCATCACTAAAACTATAGGGCTATTAATGTTAGATTCAAGTTTTGAAATTTCTCTTGGCCATATGGTTTTTATACTTGTTTCCTTGAACATTGAATAACAGACACTTACCATAGAACCCTTTATAAACAGGAGGCTGCACTTTTGTCACTGAAAACTTCATAACCTGAGAATGATGTATTTGTTTCTGTTCTCTTGAGTTTACTGCAAAACTCTTACTTCAGGAAAACAAATCTGACAAATTTTTTGAGAGTGCAGGTAACAAAACTGATGCTATTTCATTTCATTCATACCCACAGACAATACATACTTTGTCTTCAAGTGTTCAACCAGAACAGTTATATATATATAACAGAACAGCTTTACTGCATTTCCTGTTTCTTCTCTCCTTCCCATTCCATTTGGCTCAGAGGTTCAGTGTTTTGAAACATAGAAGGGAATTCACTCGGTGATGCTGAAATGAGCTTCTTCCTCATAGGACAAAGACATTCTTCTTTAGATAGGATTGGCTTGTTGCTTTTTCCCTCGTGATTGATATTTGAAGTGGTACAAGAGAAGAGATTTGTTACTCAGATGTGAAGGTTTTGTGCATTGATTGATAACCGTTTCTTACCTACCTTCTAAGTAATTTGATTCTTATCTATGTAGTTGATTCTCAAATTCTCTCGCTGTCATCGCTTTGGATTTTAGTACATGGTTTTCTGTTTTAAAATCCTCAGAAATCTGCGTGAATCCATGGGAATATCAGAATATATGTTTTCAAGGTCAGAAGTAGCATATATAAAAATTATGAGATATGCAGCCACACTTTAAGCAAAACCTTCCAAAATTGAGGACTTCTTGTTTTGACTTTCTGTAGAGAGTATATATGCAGCCTAGGAGAAGCTCTGTTTCAGTATTTTCATCAACAATCTGGATGCAGGAATTAAATGCACCATTAGCAAGTTTGATGATGATGCCAAACCGGGAGGTTCTTTTGACTCTCTTCAGGGACAGGAGGCCTTGCAGGGAGATCTGGAAAGATTGTCACATTGGGCAGTGATTAATTGGATTAAATGTAATAAGTAAAAATGACAGATTTTGCACCTAGGGTGGGGTAATGCAGGGCACAAATGTAAACTGGGAGAGGAGGGATGTAGAGCAGCCCTGCAGAAAAGGATCTGGGGATTCTGATTGACAACAGGATCAATAGGAGCCAACAGTGTACCCTGGCAGCTAAGAGGGTAATCCTGAGGTGCATCAAACAGCTTGATCAGCTGGTCAAAAGAGGTGATCTTCCAGCTGTTCTCAGCATTGGTGTAACATGTGGGAATGATTCAGAACTGTGCCAAGGGAGGTTTAATCTGGACATTAGAAAGCGTTTCTTGGTTAAGAGAATGGTCCGTTACTGCGACAGGCTACCTAGATGGGTGATCAATGCCCCAGGTCTTCCAATGCTTAGGAATTGTTTGGACAATGTCCTTAACAACATTTTGAAGTTTTACTATGGCACGTTTCACATTTCTTCAGTTTTCTTGAAAACAAGATAGTGCCTAGACAGGCTTCAACCATGGAAGCATACTTTTTTATGTGTACCAAAAATCCAACACACCAATGATATTTATTCTTTACACTCAAATTTACTAAATGTTCCAAGGAGATAACAGGCTTTAGTTAACAGTGCTTTGTAGAGAAGGTTGAAGAGAAGGAAGCATCTTTAAGCAGAGGAGAGAGCAAGCTTCAAATGAACTGATGTATTATAATCTTCTGTCATAAACTGGGAAGAGACAAAGAACTGGAAGTAGGGAATGACTGGGTTGGTCAGATTGTATCTAGGGAAGCTGTGCAAGGTTCTAAGCTGTGTTCAATTGTTTTTCTTTCAACAGACTTTGGGAACTATCACTGCAGTGCCCATTAAGGTTCCTCAGGTCAGCTCCTTGCAGAGGTTGGCAGGACAAGGACCAGCAGTGCTACCTCAGGTACAAAACACTGTTCCAAATGGGAACACTGTATTCCTGTCTGATGCTCAGGACTGGGTCAGTGGCTAGCACAATTATTTTACTGAATTAAGACTTGCCTTTAATGAGTTGAATGGTGGAGCTGGGATAATCTCCAATTTGCATAGAGATAACTCAATTTTCTTCTGGGAGCATACTGTTAGCACAAAGAAAAGAGATTAAAAAATCTTGTAGATTCATTGCAAAAGAATAAAACACATCTAGTGAAATGTAAATTTGTGCTTTCTAAGATGAATCACAAATCACAGAAGTGAAAATCTGCAATTCTGTAACTAAAAACATGATGGAAGTATTGACCTTTCTGTCCAAGATTTAACATCACATACTTACTTGTCTAATCCCTATCTATGCTAGTGTAAAATTTTGTCACAACTGACCCAGGTGCCATCCTGAGCCAAGATTGGCTGTGTAGAGTGAAATTAGTGTCACACTCACAGATTTAAAAATATTTTTATTTTGTTTTCATCGCTGTTTCCCTAACCATAAACTTTATTTTCTGTTCAAACCTCTTTCTCAAAATTTTTGGAGGTCATTTTCACCAAGATTTTTTCTGCTTTTTTAATTCATTATAATTAAATATAAATGTATTTATCCCTATGTGTCCTTTAGAGATCTATTTCTTGTGTGTGAGCACTTTTCTAGCAGTGCAGCCAATGTCTTTTCTAGTGTTTTACTTAGTGGCAGAATATTAGTAGAAGATCTGTGAGCTAAATCTGCCTGAAGGAAGGAGTATTTCCAAGATAAAGGTCTTAAATTGTCTCTTCAAATTACATTTTATGGAGGGCAAAGTTGTGAACATAAAGGAGGGAGTGTTCTTATCAAGTTCAAGACTTTGCTTTTCAGTTGTTCTTGCAGCATAATAACACATTGATTTCTGCCATTTTGAGGTGTCAAAGATGAGCAGATTGTTCCTGAAAATAGAAGAGGTTCAAAAGCAGCTGAAAGACCTTTAACAGGGGCTTAAATTATCATTAAGGTTATGTTTCAGCAATGATGATGGCATTGCAAATGCTGCACTTAAAGGCATCAATATTCTTTAGTTACATTAAGTTGAAAAATTTTCATTCAGTGTTAGATTCAATTTTGAAAAATTGAAAGAAGTGGAGGAAGCTGATTTCCTCAATTTTTTGAAAAGAGCAGTATATTTTCTGGTTTTTTTCTCTTTAGCTCATGGCAATATTTGTGTTTACACATATTTGTGTTTACACTTTGTTTCACTCCTTTACTAGCACAGCCTTCAATTTCAGGCCTGCAATCATACTTAACACTAACCTTATCTCAACAGCCCCAAGCCATAGTTCACTAAATTTTCTCTTTTATGTAGATAGAATGGGAAATAACCACATAGCAATCTCATTTCGATATAAACTAAAAGAAAAGTAGGCAGCATATGAAAAAGCACATTATTAGAGGTGCATCTTAAGTTCTGAGGGGTTTTTTGACTTTTCACAGACCACTGCCCCCTTCTTCAACAACAACTTGCCCCTTTTACAGACTGTATCAGTATTTGCGGTCTGTTGTAGTCTGTCTGCTCCTCTCACAAAGCTTACAGGGAAGTTAGAAATTTCCATATTGCTTCCTAGCGGGGAACTTCCATCCACCGATCAAGGCTTTCTTCTAGATGACTTAAAAGAGATCAAGTTTTCATCCACAAGTGGGAAGTTTGTCTTCTGTGTAGTCAAATGTATTCATTTAATATAGCCATAAATCAGAGTGATGTAAAGCTGTCAATCCCCAGATACAGGTGGATACAGGTGATATATAAGTGAGCTGCAGCGCAGTATTGTGATGAAAACTTTCTGCTGTTATAACTGCAGGTGAGTGCATAATCATCTCTGGCAAATTGTGAGAGTTCAGGAAAACTGAAAACTCAAATGGAAGTATAAAAATTCCAGGAAGGAAGGCTTGTAATGCTGTGAGGTAAAAAACATCTCTTCTGCCTTTTCCCTCTTACCTCTGAGATAACAAGGACCAAATAAAAAATATTTTGGAAATCAAATTATGTATAATATTTCCCAGTAGGAGCTGAAAAATGCAGAATTAAGGCCAATCACAATCCATTGTTTCTTTTGCATCAGACCTGGTGATGGAGCAGGCTGGTTACAAGACACCATTTGCCTCCTGGGTGACAGGCATGGCTCCTCGGTCTTACTCTGAGTTAGTGGCAAAATCCTATTGTTCTGAGAGTGATTTTCTGAGAGGTGGCTTTGCCAACATCTCCCAAGCATACTAACAAGCAGGGCCCAACTAAGTTTGGCATCTGCTAAAACCTTTACAGTCTGCCCACATAGTGGCAAATTAAAGGGACAGCTTTTTCAAGAGAAAATAATGTTCATCATTCCTTTACCAAGAACTCCATAGTATTTTGCTCAAAGAATTAAAGCAATACAATGTCTGTACTTGGATGTATTGTCTATGGCATAATCATGTATTACACCTTCCTCAACATGCACCTCTGGAAAACCTTGCTTTGACAGTGAATTGTGAAGTGCCCTAACTGCAATGAAACTATAGCAGCAAAGGCTTCAGTAAGCTCACCTGCATGCCTGCCTGTTTCCTCAAGCAGCTGAGTCTAAAGTGCAAGCGCTCAGTTCAAGTGCAGGGAACTGCTTATAGGAGTCCAGCACAGAGCCACAAAGATGATGAAGGGATTGGAGCATCTTCCTTATGAGGAAATGCTGAGGGAGCTGCGTCTCTTTAGCTTGGAGAAGAGGACACTGAAGGGTGACCTCATTCATGTTTATAAAGGGTGAGTGTCAGGAGGATGGAGCCAGGCTCTTCTCAGTGACATCTAATGACAGGACAAGGGGTAATGGGTGCAAGCTGGACCAGAGGACATTCCACACGAATATGAGAAAAAACTTTTTTGCAGTGAGGGTGATGGAACACTGCTGCCCAGAGAGGCTGTGGGTCCTGCTCTGGAAGCATTCAAACCCCACCTGGGTGCATTCTTGTGTGACCTGATCTGGGTGTTCCTGCTCTGGCAGGGGGATTGGACTGTATGATCTCTTGAGGTTTTTTCCGATCCCTGACATTCTGTGATTCTGTGAAGTACAGTGGCAGGCACTGTTGCAGTCATCTAATCTGACTTAGTCTTGGATGAGATGTATGTGGAGGGGAAGAAGGCCCTTTTGGGATCCCTGCTGTGTTAGGAACCTGCTTGTGTCTGACTCACACTCTGGAACTGGCTTCTCTCTTAGCCAGACATACTGCACTTGGGTTTCAGGTGCATACAGATAAATGGGATTACTTCAGGTCGAAGCCTGCATTCTTGATAGCACCTAGGATTGATTCCTGACATTACTCCTACTGTCCAATTTTTAATTTCTTTGGGCTTTCAGACTCCCTTTAGATTTAGGTGTAGTCATTGGAGGCATAAGTATTGCCAGACTGGCTGGAAGGAAATGAGGGACTCCTCCATTTAAGGACCCTTCATTGCATCTAAGTGAGTTTTATATTTTTGATGCTTTCACTCTCCTCTTCTTGACAGCCTCTTTTGGTTTACTTCTATGAAGTCAAGAAGGAAAATACCACAGAAGTAAACTGAGGCACTTAACAATACTCATTTAAAACAATACATCCAACTTTCTAATTTTCCACATTTGTACAAATAGTTGTGATTTGTTTTGTTCATTTGAATGGATTTATGATATGACCCCCTGGGAGCTCTTCCATATGTGGAATGAAGTTTCAAAATCTGCACATTCACAAATGGCAGTGAAATCCCATCATTTAGTGCAGAACTGCTACTAAATGGTGAGAAAACAAACATTAATTACAAGTTCATTGCACAATACAAACATTATTTCTTTAGACAATCATTATTTGACAAAACAAGACTCTTAGCAGACCTTTTTTCCTTTCTATTTTTATTTTTTCTGAATATGAAATTATTTTTGCTTTAATCAAATAAACAAAATTTATGCTGTAAGATGTGATGTTCGGGAATTCAATTCCAGAAAGTCTTTCTCTTCCTACTTTAACATTTGTGGGTTCCAGCTGAGTGAGATGTTTTGAAACTGCAGACCCTCCACTGCACTCTCAGATGCAAATCCTGCAGGTTTTCTATTCAAACACATAGGTGATGCACTGTCTTGCTCTTGAGCTGTTCATAGCACCCATCAGCTCTGAGGAAAGGGTAGCCTCATGTCAGGTTGGGTGTCCTATTTCCAACTGCAGTGCAGTCTTTCTAATTTGAACTGGTTTACATAAAAATTTAAGTCATACTGTAGCCACCTGAAGGCACATGGGAAATCTTATTTTCTGTTCTTCAAATGGAAGATTTTAAATGAAATGGTGAAGATATTAAAAAAACCCTCCTATTTTGTTTTCAGTAAATTGAGCCCAATCCAATTCTTGTTCAAATTAATGGAGAGACATGGTGATTTGAATAGCAGTTAAATCAGATTATAGTGCTGTTTCCTGACCTATTTTTCCAGTCCTGGTTGAAGGCAGGGCTTGGGATGGCTTTGCTCATGACATTGCTGATCACACTAGAGCAGAAAGTCACACTTCTGCAGCGGAGCTACCACGCATGTTAACGGTGAAAAGAAACTGAAGTTGTGTGATGCTGCTGTGTGCTGTAGAAGAAATGCGTTAACAGATTGGTCAATGTAGTTTTAAGTATAATGTATTAAGATTGTGCATAGACACTAGAAAGCAGAAAAATACTACTAAATGCAAGCCAGCCTTTTGTAAAACTGGGAAGGAAGCTAGCAGATACACGTATCTGCATAAAATGTTACTCAGAATTGTGCAGTGGAGAGACAAGAGCACTTTATTGTTTAAGGAATAACTGAATGAGGTAAATTTGTTATTACAAAGGCAGAGGAGAAAAGGAGTATAACCCCCTAAGAGATGTCATGCACCCTTCTGTTATCAGCATGGTATATAAGCAAGCTAAGGGTTTTGCAAAAGTATTTAATATTCATCCTGTATGCATCCAGAAAACAGAAACAAAATTGCTTTTTCAAAAGAAAAGTTTGCAGAGGCCTGGCTGAAAATGTAGCCCTTAATATAGTATAGCTGTCAATCTGTTCTATTTAAGCTTTTCTACTGTGCTTGTCACTGTATTTGAAGCACCTTTTGGTTATGTGTGAAACATGAAGATTAACATCTGTTGTAAATTATTTCTTCTCTCATCCTTTCCCTCTGAGAAGTGATTTAAAGATGCTGGTAGTCTTTTGTAGCAGGTATTCTTTATTTACCGCGATGGGTGAACAGGGGATCATTCCGCCTAACATGCCCACCCAGGTCCCAGAACCATCAGCATTTAACACAAGATACATACATATTCATGAAACTCTTATCTATGCTAATACAAGGTCTCGCTTCGTATGTTAATTTGGACCTGCCCTCTTGCGCAGTCTCACTTAGTCCTGAAGAAGGGTTGGTGGTCGTTTGGGGGTCGCACCGCCATCTTGTGTTAAAGCACATAGTCTTCCTCGGGGTTGAACTTTTCACCTTTGGGGATGTTTCTGCTGATACTTTTCATCTTTGGGGATGTTTCTGCTGACACCTCAAGTTTCTGTGGTTCTTGGTAAGGAGGCCTCGTTATCTCATTTATACAACTGCAACATCTGGTTATCTTGGTTTTTTTGTGCTCTGTCATTGTGCTCTGCCCTATCCTGTTAAAAGCTGACGGATGCCACCAGGGCTTCCTGACCTAACTGCATTCCAGTCTTCAATTTCTCCTTCTCCCATTCATTCCTCACTTTTTGTTATGTAGGTCGAAATCATTCAACCTCAGTCCTGCTGCAACAGCAAGACTCCATATCCTGCCATGCCATGCTGTTGATCAGAGATTCACAGGCTGAATCCTGAAACAAACAGGATGTGCCATGTGCAGGATGTGTCTCCATACATTGATGTATAGATCTGCTGAGCTCCGAAACAAACAGGATGTGTCACATATAGGACCCTCCTCTATACATTGATGTGTCCTTATATATTTGAGCACCCAATATCATGTTTATATTCTCAGTATCAGAAGAAGTGGATGCAGCTGAGAGTTATCAGTTGGCTTATTTACATGTTACTATTAATTGCATGCCACAATGTATTTCTGTCAGAGGAGTGTAATGTAGAAAATGATGGTTTTGGAAAGTGATGAGGCTTATGCCCTTAATGTGTAGAGGAGAAAGGTTGACATGCCTGCCTGTATGAGCATTGGCCTTGTTGTAGAGACTCCCTGCACCACAGATGCATGGCCACCTTGGGCTTTCATGCCAAGTTTTTACAGATTTAAAAATTTGGATTAAAACTTAGTATTTTATTGAAAAGTCTGTGGGAATCTCAGTTATACAGTAGAGGATAGGTTTAATAGGTAGCCTGTGTTACTGAGGGAGTGGGCTTTTTGGAGCCACTGGAATGGTCCATGATATATGTTTTACAATGCTGTAGTGCAGCCAAGATAGATAAAGGTATCATAGAATCATAGGAGTGGAAGGGACTTTCAAAGACCATCTAGTCCAATCCCCCTGCAGTAGTGACTAAGGTGATGTGATAAAAACTCTTCTTTAGAGAAGGTGATATGCCAGAGGTTGTCAGTGATGAGAAATCCTGTCTCCTGCAGGATGGAAAAAGGTGAGTGTGCATGGTGCATTAAGGGAGACTACATCCTAATATGAATTTGTCAAAGTTCCTCCCTTGGTGCCTTTCCGAGACAAATAGCTGTTACTGATGCTTAAGATTATCATATCAGTGTCATGAATGTTTTGAAAAGGACCTCCATAGAAGTCTCCATGATGGTCTGCACCTAAGAGCCTAAAGTATGCATACAGTATGCATACAATCCATATGAAAGGTTGAAGCCCTTTAAATTTCTGACATTTTTCTCGATGAAAACTCTCGTGTTTCTCCATGCCAAATGGTTTTTGCAGGCTATCAGAGAGATGAGAAGAAATGTCCCCTTTCTTCACTGGTGCCCTTTGCATCCATGGAAATGACATGGTTTCAGATCCATGGACTAGGCTATGTCTTTGTGCCTCCGTGCCAATTGTACAAGCTTGCAGTAGGCCTCTGCTCAAATGATAGGCACATAGGAGTGTAGATTTAGGCTAGATATTAGGAAGAAATTCTTTACTGTCAGGGTGGTGAGACAATAGCACATGTTGCTCAGAGAAGCTGTGGATGCCCCATCCCTGGGAGTGTTCAAGGCCAGGCCTGATGTGGCTTTAAGCAACCTGGTCTAGTGGAAGGCTATGGCAGGGGAGCTGGAACCAGGTGCTCTTCAATGTCTAGCCATACTAGGATTCTGGAATTGTTGTGTAAAAGCAGGAAAAGTTCTTAAAATGAGGGTCAGTACAAAGCAGTGACATCTGTGGTCTTTAAAGTGAGCCCAGAGTTTGAGTCCAGTGAATGCCAAGCTGTGTGGATCAGTTCAGAACTCACCTATGAAAGTGTATGGATAGGAGACAAGCAGACAGATGTTCACTCATTTGTGACTGAAGGCTTCATGGGCACTTTATTTAAGTTGAAGAAAGTTAATCATAGATGACTATCTGTGAGAGAAGCAAGTTGACTTTGTAATGCTGAAAAGAATAGAAATGGAAGTAAGTTATCGACCAGTGTGTATAATCACAGTCTAGCTTTTGTATTTCTATTGTAATCCTAAACAATAAAGATTAAATTCTATCCTATGTAGATAACTACATATTCAAGGACAGAAGCATTATGCAGAAGGTAAAATAAAGAAGAAATCCTTGTCAACTTGAACCCCTACATTTTTTTTTGTAATAATGTTGATTTTAATTTGCTGGTTTAGTGGTAGTATTCACCTTTGCAGATGGAAAAGAGACACTTAATGAATCATCAGCTCAATAGCTGCAATGCCAAAGCAGAAAATACAAGCAGTATAGCTGTGGAGAAAATGTACATCTCACTACCAAAAAATCAGTCAAGTTCCTGTGAAAATACAGTTCTATGTTCAAAACATTGATAACATATTTAATAACAAACTTCCATCTAACTGCCCTGTGCCAACATCTGCAAAAAGCAGAGCTGGTGGATTCCCACATAAACATCCCTCTCAGCAAAACTTCCCTTTCTTTAGTATCAAACAAAGCTGAAGGAGAAGAAAAACTGAATGAAATAGATTTGTCTTCTTGAAAATTGTGCATGACTTATATTATCTGTGTGTCACCTTTACATTGAAGCTGGCTATCCACAAATTGAAAAACCAAAGCACAATATCTATAGAATCCAGCAGAAAATGTCTGATACAGTGCACGTAATTAGAATATGTGTGAAAACACCCCAGAGTGATTCTTGAGTCACATGGAGTATAAAATGAGAAACTAGGGATTGTTTTGAGGTGCTAGTTGCAGTTCTGGCCTTATTGGAGTCTATTCCAATTTGCTGTTGTTTTCAGTCAGATTAAGATCTCCTGCTTGTCCTCACTGTCCAAGAGCAGCAGGATTGGAAATGTGGGCTGGAGAAGTTGGCCTGCATTGGAGGTTTTCCCTGCATTTCATGTGGTTTTTGTGTGGTTTCCCAGGCTAATATTTTGCGTAGGTGCTAAGGAGAGGCTTATGTAATATGTGAACAAAGAATTCACTGCTGTGGGTCACCTTGTGTGAGGTTTGCTCATGACACACACTGAAAAGTAACTTCTTTTTTGTGTAAGGGGAGGAAGAAAAGTGTATGTGGATCCACAGTCATGTGGTTTTAAATCCTCCCCCTGTGGCAAGAAAATTAATTGTGTTTATTTTGAGTGTGGTCTCAGACCAGGATGAAGATAATAGAGGCTTATGAGGAAAGGAGCCTTAAAATCAACCAAACTGCAAATGCTTGTATTCAAATCAGTTGGGCAACCTGGATTTTAGGATGTGTCATTGCTCAGAAATCTTTTGCATAATTTTTATTGATTAAAGAAAAAGGAGAGTATCAGTCCTCAGCTGGCATAAATTGACACAGCTTTACTGAAGTCAGTGTGCATCTGTTCGTTTTGATGAAGGATATAATTAACCCATATTGCACTCATTTCATCAAGCCACTGCTAATGTTTTCTGTGTGATCCTCTAAAGCCTTTCAAGAATGAAAGCTCTGTCTGCTGCTCCCAGCACTTTGCCTCTGTGACATATGAATTGTGCCAAATGCATTCCGAGTTTTTGTTTTTATGCTCTGAGTACAAGGGTGAAGTGAAAATAAAGTGTGAATAATGGTCTTTCTCTCAAAGGCAATGTGATATTGTGTTGAACTGAAAAATTTACTCTTGTACAGATCAGCCCTGCCAGTATGCGGGGATGATTGATACTGAGCGCAATACAGCTGATATCTGACATTAGGGAGGGGGAGGGCTCTTCAGTGTTGCTGACAAAGCTATAACAAGATCCAGGGGCTAGAATCTAAAGTTAGGCAGAATAAAATGTAACATTTTATTTGGGCTCATGATGAATCCATTGTTAAAAAGTCTGTGGTATTTTTTGCTGTAATCAGTTTGGGGGAGAAAATATACAGCCAGTCTGTGGGCTGGAGGATCTTGATGATCCCTTTCGGTTTTGTAATTGAGGTGCATTTGCTAGCTTCCCTTCTTCAGGAAAAACAAATTTACCAGAATCGTCCTGACGATTCTCTTAGCGCCTGCAGATCTGCACAGAGATAAATGTTCTAATTAAATTTTGTCCTTTAGGACTATATAGGATTGCCCACAGAGATCTGAGGGATGGTGGGCTTGTCTTCCATTTTCCTCTGTTCTCCCATACTTGTTTCGGTTGTATCTTGAAGGCTTATTTTGTAAGCCTTTATTATGTTCTTTTTCTTTGCTACAGCATGGGAGGGGTGCACCTGATGAGATGTAGCTCAGGAAATACATCGCCAATGATCACAGTAGCCTTTGTCAATAGTGACACACACATCAGGCTCTCCCACCTCCACCACTCAGCAGTTTGTTCACCTCTGCGTTGTTCAAGCATTTGTACTCTTGAGAGCTGGAATGATGTTTTGGTGTAATGAAAGCCTTTGGGCTTCATATAGGGACATCTGGATTGAACTTAATAATATTGGATATACAAGAATTCATGTTAGTCACAGGAATCGATTCCCTCTTGTTCTGGAACTCTTGAAAATATGTGAAAGTAGAGGTTGCTGAACAGAAACGTGCTCTTCATATCTCACAGGACTGGGCTTTTCTCAGGTTCCCCGTCTGAAAAGCAAACAGCTCCTACCTAGTGAATTCTCGGGCCTGGGAATATTGTGTTCTTGAACAGTGTGCTTGCCTGCAGGGTATTTGAGAAGTACCAGGAGTGTTGGAATATCTCTGCCTAAAATAAAATGTTTCTGTTATTGTGGGTATTGATTTTTTTAAAGAAAATCATAAGTCTGAGGAATCATTATACTCAAGAAGCAACCATGTCTTCTCCTGCATTTAGAACCCTAGTAGTATCACATTCTGTTTTGACAGCTGTCAGAAGTTAAATGAAAGATATTTGGGGAGAGGAGAATTAAGCTACAGGAGAAATGTTATTTGCAGAGCTTGCCAACAGTTGCAGTTTTCGTTTAGTAACATACATGTTGTCTGTTACTGTTTTTTCTTCTCTTTTGAGGAACTTCTGAGCTTTTTATTTCTGTGACTCTTGCAGTGGGGACAAATGCTATTCAACCTGTGCTACTTTCAGTGGGAAACATCTTCTTGATAGTTTGCATGTTTGCATGCACAGTTTGTGCCCTACCCTAGTTTCAACCAACTTGCAAACTTCACTGTCCTCCTTTTTTCTCCCAAATTTAAGTGATGGTTTTTGCCATGAGGAAAAGAAATTTGCTCTCTTTCCTTCTTTTTTTTTTCCTCCCAGCTGACACCACCATTTATTCTCACAGGTTATGAGAGCAGTTGGATTTGTATTTGTAATACAAAAAGTCTGCTAAAGACCTTTCTTAGCTGTTTGTTAAGTGCTTATGCTTTCTGTCTGTGTTCAAGGACAGAAGGTTCACAGTTATTGGAGTTCTAGGGCCTTCTGTACTTGCTTTCTGTTTCAGATTCATGCCTGCAGACTGTAAAAGTAAACATTAATGTGAACTTATTGTCACTTTAACTCAGGAGCACCTCAGACTTTTTCTGTGGCCAACCTTTTTTTTTTACTCTATGATTTTAAATAAGTATGCTCTCTCAGCGTTACCTGAACTTGTCAGGGTTTTTGCAGAGGCTTTGACTCTGAAGACCGCTATACCTCTTTTGTATCACACGATGGCAGAAAACGCTCAGCGTATGTTTTTGTGCTGTACCAGCTATTTTATTCAGTATGCAGAACTTTAAAGAGAATATGTTATTCTGGAAAATTAAGTCTGTTTAATTGCCTGTGCAGGAAGAGCTTATTTTATAAACAAGTAATATGCATTCATCCATAACGTGCAGAATGTCTACTTTAAGGGTGTGTATGGGATTCACTGAGGTATCTGACAGTCAATATATAAATGTAATAGTGTAGAAAAGATAATTAAATAGCTGGAATATATATATAAATTTTATTTTAATTAGGTTTTTGATTAAATATAAAAGCTTAATTAAGAGTGACAGTGACTGGTAGACTACATGGCAGTTGTTGGCTAAAAAAATTCCTAAGCTTATTTTTTGTCAGACTTGATTTTTTCTGAAAGTCTGAGTGACTGTTCTATTGAATCTTTGTTGTGATGTACTCCTTATTCTCTCTCTTTCCCTATATATATGTGCTTATCTATGTGTTTACAGTATTTTTCTGGGTAAAAGACATTATAATAAACTCCACAAAAATTATTTTGTTTTAATGATGCATGGCAAAATTTAGATGTTAAACACCAGATAAGAATTAAATTTGGGGTTTTTTCCTCACGGTAATACATTTTTAACTGTGTTTTGTCAGTCTTCCCAGTCTTTCTTCTATGAATAATGATAGTATTTCTGTGAACATTTCTCAGAGTACATGAGCAATTTGTTAAAGGTTTACATATGAAAGACTTATATAAGACATAACATAGGAGAGAAAGTTTGTTAACAAAATATAAAGGTAGATATAACTGAGATCTGCTTGTAGAACTTAATCTTATATAGATACGAACAAGCTGCTTTAAGTATCCTGTTACCTACTGGACTGAGCTATTGTTTATGTTAGATGTCTTAGTTTTGCAGGATGCTTGGGCCTAGATGAAAATAAGACCATGAACCAATTATGGATTAGAAACTAATTATGGACTCTCTTTTAAACAACTTGGCAAGGGCATTTGTCTAGTGCCTTAACTAAATAAGTAAAATAATCATTACATTATGTGCAAGGATAGAGGAAAAAGATGATTAGCCATAGTTGAGCATAGTTTTATGTCACTTCAACGTGGGTCTGTGATACCTTCCAGTGTTGCCCTGAGGTTGTATGCCAGACACAGTGACTTCCTGGGTTTGTCACCAAACTGCTGCAGGACCTGGGGAAAACCCTCCTCTTCGCACTGCTTTGTCTCTCTTCCCTCTTTCACTTTCCACCTACCTCATTTACTGGCAATTTAAACAGTCACGGGTAAAACTGTGGCTCTGACAGAGTGTTAGGATCCTAGGTGTTAGGATCCTAGGTGTTAGGATCCTATCATAAATTGAGAGCTAACTTATCAAAATATGAAGAACTCGCAGTGTCTGTGTTGCTGCACTTAATATTGGCTGTGGGGACAAACAGGTATGGCTCCTCCTCAGTATGATAGAGGATGGTGGCCAGCCTAGAGAGCTGATTTTCTGCACATCAGTAAATCCCCACATTTTTGTTTAATTGCTTACTTGGGCTCAAGATTGAAGTCAGTATCATTGGAAGGGCTCCTTCAGACTGCAGTGCAGTGACACAGCAGCTGTTTCCCATGATCTGTCTGTTACAACTTGTCAGATTGAAGTCAGTATCATTGGAAGGGCTCCTTCAGACTGCAGTGCAGTGACACAGCAGCTGTTTCCCATGATCTGTCTGTTACAACTTGTCATTTTGTTTCACAGTATGGGAGGTGCAAGAAGTGACAGGACTAAATAAGCACAGAGGGAACCAACTATTTCATCTGGCCATGTTAATGTATAAGCTGGGAGTGAAGTTAACTTTATGTGAAGCAGTTTAAATTATTTATTTCCAATCCTGGAACTGGACTTAACATGTTTTTAAGCCAGAGCCATGTTGACAGGGTGACATTAATTACCCCTGTGGAAACACATTGCATTAGCTGAAAACAATTGTTCACAGCTATCATTCAGGGCTCTGGGAGAAGCCACAGCCTTCATAAATCTTGTTTGTGAACAAAATTGTAAACAGCCTCCCTGTCCATACATGGAAGTTCCTTCTGCATCCAGCCATAGCTGCAAACTAGCTCTTTACTTACAGCAGCAGAATACAAAGCTTGTTGGTTGTGAGTTTGGGGGGTTTTCCCCTCTTTTATTCTTTTCTTTTTTTCTTTTTTTTTTTTTCTTTTCACTTTGGAAGCAGAGTGATTGCATGATTGGTCTCCTCCCCATGAGAAATTGTACATGTTAAAAATGTGAGCGTCTTCATACAATGATCTACCTTTATAAATGCATGCCGTTCCTGTAAATGCTTTCCCATAACTTCCTCAATAGGTCTGCTCCCACTCCTTAATAAATAGTAAGAGTCTTGTGTCCTTCAGAAAAGTAAATTATTCTCTCTGAAGTTTGCATTCTTTCCAAAGGTTTAAACAACCTTACCGAGAACTCTATGTGACTTGAGTAGCTTTTGTATGTATGTGAGGAATTGACTTTTTCCTCCATTCTTGTTCAACACTGCAATGAGTTAAGGACTCTAAAGTGACTCATCTGAGGAGTGCTGCAGTATATCTTCAAGTAAATGAATGTCTTACTACTTCAAGGCACTGCATTGGTTTTTAATTGATGCTCCCGTTCCATGGTTAATGCAATTAGAGATTCTACTGATAGTACACATGTATGTGATGTTTTTTCATTACAATGTGAGATTGTGTCTAATAGCATCTAACTCTTTTTTTGTAGGTTAGGCCAAAGACCCTGATTCCAGACAGCCTCCCTATCTCCCCGTGCAGAGACCAACCTTCCAAGCAGCCTCCTACTTTCCAGAAGGCAACTGTAGTCAGCATCAAAAACCCCAGCCCTGCCCTACCGACTGCCAATAACACCGTCAGCCATGTACAGACACCTAACAACCAGTCACAAAGTGTCACTGAGTCCACAGCTATTTCATCACCTCTGAGCAGTGCAGGTGTGGCATATGCCATCATTTCCACCTCTCCCAACAATGCAACTCCTCTCAGCACCAGCACAACTGTCTCTGTGGTCAACGATAGCATTAAAGTGCAACCACTCCTCATCAGTGCTGATAGCAAGGTAGGTTCTGCTTTTCTTAGTGTTTTCTTTAGTCATAAAATACAGGAATTAACATTGTAGATGCAAGCAGAATATTCCTCTATGAGCACACAGCCCTGTGAATAGTGATGTCAGTGGTTGCTATTGAAGAAAATAATGAAAAAAAAATGGGAAAATTCTTAAGGGGATGCATGGACACTAGTAGACATTTATCTGTGTGCATGCATATGCTTTAGCAGCAACAAATTGTATCATGACAGAGTCTTAGATTAATAGGACTGTATAATCATTCATTCCCTTAAACCATTCTTCACTAATAATGTTCCCGAGTTCTGTGCATGCCTAAATTTGCTCTGGGCTCTCTTCAATTATACAATGATACTAGTTACATTGACTGACCCTAATGGAGTATATCAAGTAATCAGGCATTCTCTTCTACACTTTTAGAGGAGCACCAAATGGAATGAGAGTTCAGGGTTTCAAAACTAATCAGCTTATGAATTAATGGGAAGAAAATCAAGTTATGAATTACTCACTTCCTCTTTATACTGATTCTCAGGTTTGAAATACAAACACTTTACCACTATCCTACCGAAAACAGATTCAATAAAGGCTGCCAGTGTAGTAGAAATTAATTGTGATTTGCTACTGGGATCCCTCTACTTTTGGTTTTTCTGGCAACACAGGTTCTCACACAGTGCTAAATCAGAATAAGATGCTTTTGATGTAAATAAAAGCAGGCATCTCTTCCCTACTTCTCTAGTGTAATTTGGTTTTGTCTTACTTAAACTGACTGCTGGTTAAGAAAAACATATCCCCTTTTACTGAATTGAGAGGTAACAATTAAATACCATTGACTGAAAGTTAGCAACGAAAAAGATGGAAAAGGCCAACCATTCAAATCCAATAACTGCCTTGAAGAAGGCAAGTTTGGAAGAGCTTCGATAGTCCTTCATGAAGCTTTGTTAAAAAGTCACATATGTAGTTCTATGGTCAGAACTGTTCCTTCATTTTAATTTAGTAACTTCTGAGATAATGTTGTCTTCACTGTAAATTTTCATGTATTAGTTCAATTATGAGCAACTGGCTATACAACTGACTATGCATGAGAGCTTTGCTTTGTAACGCCTATAGATTCTCAACCAGCATTAACTAATTAAAACATATGTATTTTATTTTGTTTGTGCAAAACTGGACATCCACTGTTAGGACATAAACATAACACATAAATGCTGAGGTTTGAACTCTGATCTCAGTTACATGAGTACTTCTGAGGAATATTTTCCTTGCCATCCATGTGTACTTACCCTGGAATAACACTGGTATGACTGAGATCAGATTGTGTGTTATGGTTTAGATTTTGAATGTGTTATAATTCTGTTTCTTCTATCTGTATGTAAAATAAAATCAAAGAGAGGACATTTAAAATAACTGACAACAAAAGTGCTAAAGCTGGGCTGCTGAGTCAGCTTCAGAAGTGCTCTACATAGAAAGTGTCCTAGTTTTCAAAGGTGCTGAAGTGTCTCCCTTAGGCTACGGTAGGTTTGTAATGTATGTCCTGGTTTTGGGCCAAAATTAATAAATTAGCCCCCCAGAGACAGATGGCCCTCCCTCCTCTCTCTGAAGAGAGGAGAGGAAGGAAGGAGGAGATTTAAGAGTTCGGAAGAATTCCAAACTACTTTAATAGATAATGAAACAATAAACAAAATCAAAAGGAAAAGATAAAAAGGTGTACAAAATTTACAAGACCGAATCCAGCTCCCGGGATGATGATCACGACCCCACGTGAGCAGGCCGAGGAGAATCCAGCTCCCGGGATGATGATCGCGTTTTCACGTGGTCAGGCCGAGGAGAGAAGAGCGCAGGGCCGGGGAGGGGAACGCCAACGAGGGAAGAGAGAGCGTGACCCCTTCGATCCCTCAGCTTTTATATCGAGCATGAGGGCAGATGGGATGGAATACTCCATTGGTTACATGTTACATCTATCAATGTAGAACCCTCCCCTTGCGGTTTCTCTTTCCGGTACAGCNAACAAGTAAAAATATTAGTCCAAACACAAACCAGAAAATTTACCCCATTCTACCTCAAACCAGGACAAATGTATTAAAGTTATTTAGTAGAAACTTAAGTATGGATTTAGAGGCCTAACCTAGGTATCATTTATTTTTAATACTTTTTGTCTTTGTGGCTTGCATCTGGTGTCTGTAGAGGTATAAAATAACTCTTCAAAGAGGAATGAAGTGTTTCAGGCAGAAAAATCCAGTCTCGTAGTCAATTTCTTCTTTTACATGCACATTGTTTTTTAGGTTATCATTATTCAGCCTCAAGTCCAAACCCAGACAGAAAGTAAAGTGGAGACAAAGAAACCTCCTGAAGAGTTGGCTCACGGACCCCCTGCTACCAAAAAGAAAAAGGAGGAAAATCCAGAGGTGATTTTTTTTTTTTTTTTAAATGAATAAGCTACAGTATGGTTAAGTTACAGGGGTAAGTTTTTCTATTTTCTGTTTTTCCATGTGTACATACAATTACTGAATGTGTGCTCATGTTTCTGGCAGTTGTTCATCTCAGTACTCAGTCACTGTGTTTGTGTTGGTTTCTCTGCCAGTGAGGTGCTCTGACAAATTTGATTTGTATCATTCAAATTGTCTAGTATCACAAAATGTGATATTTGTAGGTCTCACCATAATCCAAGCACCCAGTGTGGGTATAGTGACATTTCTTTTGAAATATGTGTACAATCTTCAAATACTTTCTTTTATGTTATCAAACACATAACATCAGATTTACAGGCTGTGTACGAAGTTGAATCAATATTACCTTTGCAAGCTGAGCCTTGACATCTTCTTTGTAATGAACCTTGCAATTTTTAGATTGCATGTAACAATACTGCTTATTGCATTTGCTGTGTACACATCTTCCCACATGTACACAGACTCTTTCTAGTCTGAATTACATAAAAATCCTTGAAATTGAGTAAGAGATTGAAAGCAGGCTATACAATTAAATCTCTTTCATTAACTGTATTTGCTATGCAAATGAAAAATATAACTCAGAATTTGTAAAAAATTGAATCTCATTTTAAGAGGCATTTTGGGTTTTGACTTGATATGTTCACATTATATTGTAAGTACTTTTGAAGCAATTTTAGCAGTTGTACAAACTGAATCTACTTCTATTGTGTAAATATTCAAATCATCTGGTATCTTAACTTTACTAGTCTAATAAATGTACTGCATGAAAACATCCTTGGAGCTATAGGCCCTAGAGGATTATTACAATATAAATGTATAATGATTCTTGGGGTATACAAGTGGGTATTCATTTCACCGTTTTAAGAGGTTTCATATAGTTAAAATGGTGTTAAGGGTAAATAGTGGATCTTAGCCTAAAATATCACAGCCTTGTGCAGATATGCTGCAGAACTACACTTATGAAACCTCCCAGGTTTAAAATCTGACCCTCATATGAACCTGCATTACCACTGAGTGGTGGGAATCCAGTGTCCTCTTTTGTTTAGGGAGATATTTCCAGAAGATTATTTGTTGTGTAGCACCTTGTGGGCAGAAAAGCTTGGAGATCCTGTTTAGAAATATAATGCTAGAGAAACCCTCCTCTTTTCTTTGCCTCTAACTTACCCTTTTGGAAAGAATATTGGGCAAAAACTTTTTAGAAAGATGCAGGAAGAGATCATGGTACTGGTGACACTTTTAGTACATGATTCATAAATTTAATAAACTTTCTGTTAAATTGCTACCTAGAATAATACCCTGACAACATTTTTTTGTAACTGAGAACACTGTTCCTACTGTGTATAAAGGAGGTTTCTGCAAACACAGTTTTCTGGGTACAATGCTGAAACTATGCCCCAAAACGTGACAATCCTTTGATTCTTTTCTTTCTGTAGATTTGTTTCATGGCTGCAAATATGAGTTAATTTCTTTTGTTCTTTGAAAGTAAACTTTAGTTGATTATCATGTATTTATGCCATTAGTGTAATTAGAACTAACAGCATAATTAGTGTAAATACATGTAATGACATAAACATGTCATAGAACATGTAATTACAAAAAGAAATGGTTTTGTAAAAATCTTTGTGTTGCTTCATGAAAAGACATCCTGCACATTTTCAAAAGTAGTCATGACTTTTATGCAGATGATTAAATTTAAGGCAAAGAGGAACAAAGATACTAATATTATTAAAAAAGAAATAAGCATTCTAAGCACTTCTCTCCACACCTTAATTTATCACACAAAACTGAGGCAGGAACTCTACATAAATGGCAGGCTGGAATTTAACAAATCAAATTGAAATTTTATTTTTAAAAATAAACAGGCCTGCTGGTAACCAGGTATAAAATATGCGGACTGGGCATACTTGAATGAACAGCAAAAAGCTCCCAGGATGAGGATCACATCCCCAACAATCACAGGGAAAGTCCCAGACTGGGGGCAGCAACGATCAGGAGCTGGATTCCAGTTTAGAGTCAGTTGTGCTCTGACCAGGGTCAAAGGCAGATGGATAGACAGAGTCTTTCCTAGACGCTGGCCATTGAAGGAGAGCTGACCTTTTGATATTTCAGCTTTTATACCAAGCATGGCTGTTGGTCAAATCTGGGTCACCTGCCTTTGCAGGTGGGACCCCTCTATGTGTTTCTGCTTCCAACCCCTGGTGGGGCAAATGAGGAATTTGCTGACCTTGATAACCACATTGATAAATGAAAATAAGAGCCTCTTGCATCCCACTCCTTGGTATAATCAGGTCTTATCAGTCTGAGAGAGAACAGTTTCTGAACTATGTGCTCTTTATTTCATAGTTTAGTCAGATAGAAGAGGGCTCACTGAAAAGTGAACTTTCAAACTAGAAAATTTGCTCTATTTTACCTCAAACAAGGACACTAGCAACGGTCCTTCTCTCACCAGAATGATTTCTGCAGAGAAACAAAGTAATTACACAAGGGAGCTCTTACTCTTGGGAGCAAGTGCCTGAGAATTTGGGTTTGGTTTTTTTGGGTTTGTTTTTTTCTCAAAAGGACCAGACTTCAGCACAGAAAGAAAGAGAATTCTGCTCAAAAATTTTTTGTTTTTAAAAATTTCCAGGAAATTCTGGCAAGTTTTTATTTATAAGAAAAATTACTACCAGAACCGCTGTATTGTTAGCTAACAATTTTTTTAATCCCACACAAGAAGGACTTTGCAATTGTGAATTAAATGCTTGTGTTAGGTCTGGAGTAAAAATCTGGAGAATCTGAAGCCTCAGACTTGTGCATTCCTGCACAGAGGGAGGAGCAATAGATTCTGCGATACTTGAAAGAAACGTGTTTTGGCAGAAACAGTAGTTTGAGTTGAATCCTATGAGCTGCATGAATGTGAAATAGCAAAACTCATAAAAAACATGCAGTTACTATAATATGCTTGTCAAATAGAATACAGATTCTACTGTTATTTTTTAAAAAGAATCATTACCTATAAAAGCTAACTCTTTCTGTCTTTACTACCATTGAGTCAATTTATGAAGATTCTTCATGCGTTAAGCAAGTATGCTGTCATTATATTTAGTTAGATATGTATTAAAATAATTGTAGTATGAAAAGAGGAAATTGTTCAGCAAACATTCCAGTACTCAAATAATTTTAGTTTAGATGTCAGGAAATATATGCTTCCCCTACAGTTCAGTATTTTGGGTAATATAGCCATTCTGTGCTTCACTGGGAAAATACAATTGCACATTAATCATCCCAGCTTTCTGGTTCTATTCCTAGATGTTGTTATTCTGCTCAGAGTCCCAAGATGTATCCTACCACAAAGATCCTTTTTTGGTGGTGGTAAAGTGAAGCTTGTAATTCTATTCTATTGACTGATTTTCTCCTCACATCTGCTCAGTGGATCTCAGATCAAATATTCAACTTTCCCTTCAGATGTGGAACCCCCACTGTGTCTGGCTAATATTTGAGAAATGTAAGGAGTGAATGTTACTGAAATCAAGGTCTGATGTGTAAATGAACACAAATGATTGCTATTATCACAGTTATAGAAAGCATAAACATAGCATAAATTGCCAGTGATGAGATTTCCCGTCACAGCTTTTAAATGTACAGTGAGAGTACTAGGAAAATAGTGGAAAGAAAATATTTCATTCCTATAATTTTGTTAATTCACCTGTTCAGCAGTTATTTCCACATATTTAAGAGGCATATAGATGTCAAATCCTGACCCTTAAGTTTTGAATAATTCACACTATACCTATATCTTTCACCTACAAAGTGGGGATGTGCTTGCCTTCACAACTTCACTAGCTCAAAGTCAGAATTGCCAAGGAAATGGTCTGTCAACTTATTAGTTGATTTTTCCCTGAACTGAAAGGAAAAGTTGAATCAGCAGGCTTTTATAATACAAGAAGGTCCAACTGATTTTGACTTGTGAGTGTTGAAATGTGTTCTTTGAAACAGAATGTTTTGCCCTTCTACCACTTAAAACCTGCAGTTCAGTTTGACCTAAATCTACTGGGTGCGTATAATGATTGCATCATCCTTCGGATGTTTTGTATGAGTTGGATTGTAGACTTTGCTTACTTGGATTTCTTAATAGCTCAGAGTTTGTAGTCAGATTGACTCTCCTGTAATGATAATACATAATTGCTTCTCTAAAGAGTGGAGTAACAATGCAGCAGGTGATGTGAAATTCACTTGATTGAATTGACTGAATTTTGAATGCTGAATAAAATCAGCAGTCACGCAGCACTAGCTTGATAAGTCTGCTGCAGTTCATACAGTCATATTACAGAATCACAGAATGTCAGGGGTTGGAAGAGACCTGTGCCTGAATATGTGTATCTGATGCAAATCTTCAGTTAAAGTTTTTCATGTAATTATTCATTCAAATAACATACATTTCAAAAATATTGTTAATGGGTTTATTCTGACAATTCTAGATTTATTTATTGACATGCTTCTATCATTGTTATAGTAGAAAATCTAATCCCTGTTCATTTTTTCCATAGAAAATTGCCTTCATGGTAGCATTAGGACTGGTTACAACAGAACATTTGGAAGGTAAGATGGCATATGTTGTTTTGCAATCCAGTTTTTGAGTGAAATCTTGGTGATTTTGAGCGAAATCTTGGTGTTTCCTATGCACAATTGTTCTTTTCAGCCTCAAAATGATGGATGAACTTACTTTGCCTGGCATCGCATCCCATTGAACAGCTCAAGGGACATGAGAACTGGTTCTCAAACCTGCATCACCAGGCATAAACCAGCATTTGGAATTCCTCAGTCATTATGGTCCTTTAAAGGGTAGCAACAACTGGAGGACAGTAGTGAAGCCAAAAGCCTGCTCTGACCAGTAGAGTAATTGTGTCAATCATCTTTTGTCTCTAGAGTTCCACAGAATGTGTAAAACAGTGGTGAAAATCTGACATTTGTTTCATGAGATTTTAAGCAAATTAGAAAATTATCTCTCACAGACTTCCTTTCCTCCATTTCCACCTATGTAGCCAAAAAATAAACTGGGTTCCTAGTTGTGTGTGAGAGCTGCTAGTGTGCTTCCCAGGCTCTTGAAAATGAGTTCAAATGTTGCATATAAACAAAGAGCAGTATGACAGTGTCCAGTTTACTTTTCCAACCTTCCAAAAATACCTTGCAAGAGGTAGCATATTTGTACCTTTCTTTGCCCTAGCTTTGTCTTTCTGAAAAATTTCGTCAAATTTTCAAGCCATTTGAGATGAGCTGGAGGTTTTTTGCACAGTTGGGTTGGTTCGCATGGACAGAGAAGATAGAGCTATTTCTAAGAAAAAGGCCACAGCTTTTTGTCTACAGATGTGTTCTAGGTATATACTTGGCTAATATAAGTTAGTGTGGTCACACCTGTATAAAGAGAAAAATCTAGTATTTCTGTCAGCTGACAATGAACTCTTGGTCACAAAAATGTTCATGATAACTGACATTTACCACCTATCTCATGGCCCACTGTTAGAGAAATACTTAGGAATTTACAGTGTATCGAGACATACTTAGGAATTTACAGTGTAGTGCATTTAAGCTGTATGTACTATAAAGTTAAACATGTGCCTGCTGATTCAAAAGGTATCTACCATTTTACAACTTGATTTCTTTTTGGTAAACTTCCCTTGGTTTTAAGAGAGGCTGTGAATTAGGGAGAAAATAGCATCCTAATTGTAAGGTCTCCTCAATATGTGCAGCAGGTTTAAAGTGGGTCTTGTTTCCTTTTTTCAGTGTCTTTCCTCTTTAAATCTACAGTTTAGAAAATCACTTTATGTCCCAGTGACTGAGAGTTTGAATGCAGTTTAAAGAAACTTTAAGCCATCAGCATTTTAAATCCTTTAATGGTAATGGATTGTAATGGAAATTAAAAAGCTACAGCAATTTTGGGAGGAGATTTATAATCCAAAAAGTGCATATGATGACTGGTTCTTATTTTCTTTGTCTAAGGAAAATAGGACAACATTTCAAATTATGCTGAAGTACAAATCTTGCTTACAACAGAGAAAAATTAATTTTAAACAGTTCTTAACCCTTTGATTTTATTTGAACTAATACATTGTTTGTGTGGATTTAATGCTTATGTTCAAAACACCAAATACCACAATGTTCTGTTTTTTCTACATAAGTGTGAAGACACACAATTTGAACCTAACTGCTACAATACTAATCCCACAGAATCAGTTCCTTCCAATAAATTCACTTTTAATATTCCTGCTAGCTTCAAATAAATAGCTCCCACCAAGAGCTATTTACTGTAGAAGGGTATTTCTTCATGAGTATTGATGATTACAGCTGTCAAAAATACCCTCAGAGCTTTCATAAGCTAAAGGTTATTTTAGTATCAGGAAGCAGTGATCATTACACAACTCAGTTTATTTTAGCACTTCTAACGTATTTCTCAGTTTCACATTTTTGGATTTAAGATTGGGTCATTAGAAGCTTATATACTCAATATCATTAATTCACAGTGTTACTGCTTTTCTTCATTTTACTTATTAATTTTGTGGTGAAGGGCTATGATCCATTTTGATCTGGATTTCTCTAGCAGCCTAAAGTCCTGAGGAACAACTTTCCTCTCATTGGGAAAAAGCTCTTTTCTGCAGCACTCAAATGTGAGGTGTCTTTTGAAGCCTTTACCAGTAAATGAACACAGCCACTTCCACTGATTGACGTTCTGCAAGGTACAGCTTGCACGGAAGATGAATTGTCATTACAGACCTCACAGAATAACCATACAGAATGTTTATTGATGAAAGCAGCAGCTCATTGAAGCTTTGCCTCCAACATAAAGCTATCTTCAAATTTATTCATCTCTGTCAAATCTATTACAGTTCAGAGGTTTCTTTTTGTCTTTGTGGGTTATGTTTTTTAAATTAATAAGGAACTAAGGAACAAAATAGCCTGATTCTGTGATGCAGTGCATGGCTGCAACATATTAAATCCCTTACTCTGGGCTATTGGAACATCTTACAGTGTTACCATTGTGTAAAAAAAAAAATTAAATAAAAAAGATTGAAAAGTTTAAAAGATTTTTTTAGTTCAGATTGTCCTCAAAATGCACGTCTTGTTTTGCTGCAGCAGAGTTAAAGTCTTGAAATATTCCCATCTAGGTTTCTGGAGTGTTTTCATAAGTTGAAACCACTTGCTTATTTTAAGTTTATTAAGCCCTGTTTTGAAATACTCACAATACATTTTAGCAGAAGTAACAAGCAACAAAAAATAGTACACCAGCATTAGCTTCTGTTCTGCCTTGGTGCAATTCTTTACAGATACACTCTTAAATGTACATACTCCCTGTATCAGAAGCACGGATATTTTGTTGTTCGCAGTTTCTATGAATAAAGTACTGAAATTGTACTGTGCCTTCTCAATAGCTGCATAGGGTGGAGCACACTTAGAGCTGTTCGCAGTACATCACTCTCTCTCTCTGTCTTTACTTTCATCTATTCCCACCGCTATTAATTTTTCCCCCAGCCAGCTTTTGTCTCTGTACTGTAGTGATGCCTCTTCCTAAACACATTTCAGGTAACTGCCATGTGTGATTCAGACTCCATCAAATATTTCTGTTGCCTTGCTGAGAGCATGTACTGAAGAAATTCTTACTTAAACCTGGGTCCCAAAGGTGGAGGGAGCTGTAGATCACAGACTTCTCTGAGTGAAGACACTCAGCCTGGTTATGGACACAGAGAGCTCAAATCTCAAACTCTTTATTTCTTTTTCTGGCACATTGCAAAGTCACTACCTTATATTCCTTCTGAAACACTAAGCTTGGGCTATCCTAACTTTTCCTTTACTGTCCAGTTTTTTTCATGCACTGACACAAGCTTACTGAGGTGCTACAAGCCCTGGTCCATTGACCACATAACATGGGTTACTGAGCCCAGCTCCAGCTCACACTGTTGAGAGCAAACTAAAAAGCTGGAGGAGGTCCACTTCCTCCATTTATTGGGTAGCATCAAGACAGAGTTGTTCTGATGTCTCTTGCAACTTCCGGCCCTGAGAGCATTCCATTTACAAGAATTGAAGCTAACATCAAGAACAACCATCTTTTAGTGGTTCTGTGGCAGGCTATGGCATCTATGTCTAACATGTATCACTCCAATAAGCCAGTGCTCTTGACAATAACTTTTCATGAATGAAAAGTTGTAAGCTAGTGCCTTGGAACTGAGGGCAGTACAAAATCCATGCAGAGAATTGGCCTTGTCTCTAGGGACATGGAGTCTAAGACCATCAATATTAATACCATTTACTGTGGCAATATTTAAGGTGGCATGGGTCCCCATTTACTCCATAGGGAAGCAATCAACATTTGGAAAGGGAGCCTGGAACCCAGAACTATGTATTGGAAATCCTTGTCCTGTGTATTGTAAACATCCTGAAAGTGGTAGTGTATATTACTGGTGAGTTGCAAATGGGAGCTTCAGTATATTGAAGACATTTTTGGGCATGTTCTCTAGAGTTTAGACATTGATGAAAGGTGCCAGACCTTCTGCAGAACCAGATGGTGTCCTGAGTTTCTGTTGGGTATATTTCTAGTCATCTGGGATGAAGCTCTTGCCAATTCGTAGTCTAAACTTTGCATCACGTTATGCATGTAGGAAACATTTCGGAATAGAGCACCAGCCTGGCTGTATATACTTCGTGTTGTGGGATAAAAGCACCATTAAATCTGCAGAATTTTAGTGGGCCAGGAATCCACTTACTCTGTGTGTGTTTACAGAAGTACTTACATGACTAATTGTTGCTAAATGCAGTCCTCAGCAAGTAACATTTTGAATTTAGCAGAAGGATATTCTCCAGTGTTTCACCCTTTTCCAAACAGGACTGCAATTCAATGATCCTATCTTTGTGCTGTTCTTTCCGGTGACACACATAATAGCAACATTTTACATGCTCAGGATCATGAAGTTGTGTATTTTTGGATGGATAAATCATCACGCCCCAGTTAGAACATAATCTAGCCAGGCCATTCTGACTGTGCTTTTTCTAACCTCTGTGGAGGAAAAGTAATGTAAATTAAATTGAAAAGGATCTCTGTGCTTTCATCTGATATGAGTTACAAAGCTTAATTATTTTAAATGCTTCATTTTTGTTTATAGCAAACAGAGATAGTATTCCGAAAGCTCTCTGTTGATGGTTGCTGAATATGTGTCTGAATTGGTCACAATAAAAATCTTGTAGGGCAGCAGAAGTCCACCTTGGAGGAGCGGAAAAAATAAAAAATGCATGTATTCTGAGTCTTGCAAGGAAAAGCTTATTAATGTCAAACCTTGAACTGCAGCAAATATCAATGCTGATGCAACCCAATTATACTTTAGAAACTGAAACTGAACACAGAACCCAAGGGCTAGAGGGTAAGAGTGTCTAGCTTAACAAGTTCAGTCTACATTTTTCCCTGATGAATGAGAAATGCACAATTGATGTTTCTTTCCATGGTTACAGAAATCCAGAGCAAACGTCAGGAAAGAAAGAGAAGAAGCACAGCAAATCCAGCCTACAGTGGACTCTTGGAAACGGAGGTACTTTGTCATTTACTTTTTATACCACAGTTCTATTTCATGTCAATCAGAGGTTTAAGTGCTTCTTATTACAAAAGTATATATGAATGCAGAATGACACATTTACTTCTAAAGAAAGAAAAGATCTCGTCTCAGTAGCTAAAGCACAGGTTCTCACTCCACAACATCGCTTGCTTCAAACTAGAATTCATCTTAGTTTTAATAAAGGTGAAAAGGATTAAACTAATGTGGGACCCACATGCAGGGTCCCTTTAGATCAGAACTGAAGAAGAGATGCATTATGTTTAAACTTGCATTCTCTTTTCCTATATGCCAAATGGAGAACAGTGCTTTTTTATTTGTGATATTGATAAAAGGGATATGTTGGTTTCAGAATCAGTCTGTTCTGCAGGTGTTATGGAAGCCAGTGTAATAAATACAGTAATGCATAATTAAAAACAAAATGTGCTGTATAATCTCTGTTGTCTATTACACTTATGCTGTTACATTTATGGAAGTAACAAAATGTAGTATTGTATAATGCTGGATTAAAAATTTGATCAGCATATAAATAGACTTTTTCTGAAATAGTTAATTTTTTTTCTGAACTGGCTTGTTAAAATTCCAGCTTTAAAATTTTACGGGATTACTATTTGAACTTCCTACCAGAATGAAACTGATTTGCAGCCAGGTCTTCATTTGAGCAAGATTTCTCTGTGTTCTGTTTTCCTTAAGCTTGAAGGAAGTAACTTTATTTATATTCCAGCTATGCAGAATATTTGTCATGCCAGTCTTTTAGAATCCTACATTTGTAGCCAGATAGCAGAAAGATAAAGCTTAGAAAAACTTACTACAGCAGTCAAGCTGCTTAGTGGTTTGGTAATTTTTAGGAAAACACTGGCAGCTCAGAGCACTTAAATTCTTCTGAACTCCTCAATCAATGTCCATACATCCAGTATTAAACACATTCAGAACCTCACTAGCATTAATTTGGTAGTCTCTCCTCTTAAACCTTTTTGTCCTAATAATTTAATTTAAATACTTGAAGCACAGTTTTGTGTCATAGTCTTATTAGCATTTGCAAGAGACTCAGTTATCTTGGAGCAAGGATGGAGGAGGTCTGCTACACCCTTAATTCATGCATCTATTCTCAGAAGCATATCCTGAAGTGAAAGATGTCAAGGAGAAGGAAATATTTGTGAGGAAGTCCTGTGGCTAATCATTAGGAGTTATCATTAAGTACTGACCATGGGGAATGCTGTTCAAGTGAAATAGAGGTAGATGTTTTTTCTCTGATCAATTAGCTGCTTGGATTGATTTGCTAATCAGTGAGTTGAGGTATTTTGTGTCATTTCAGGCATTTTGGTGCAGTTTAATTTACTGTTAGTCTACTGATTGATCTTTAATTCATGATTGTTAAAATTGAAATTGCATATAAATTAGACTTTTTATTTGCCTCCTTGATTACACAAATATGATCCTGGTCTTCTTATGTCCTCACTTGAATATTGTGCTTGTTCTTTTCAACCTTTTTTCATAAAAAATCGAGTTGCTATTCTATTTCCCTACACTCCCTGGATAGTGGTTACTTTTTTTTCTTTTTTTTATATCAGGAAGGGCTGTTTCAGGCTGATAGCTCAGTTGGGAGAGCATCAGACTCCCAATATGAGGGTCAGGGGTTCAAGTCCCCGTCCAGGTATGAGGCTTGTCAGAGTTGGGCTGATGGTTGGACTTGATGATCTGAAAGGTCCCTTCCAACCTTGATTATGAAACTATGAAACTATGAGTATTTTTTGAAGGAATAAACCAGACTCTGGAATTTATTAACAGATTGACAGACATGGACCTATGTAAGAGAAGAGTTTACTCACCGTAGAATAATTAATTTGTTAGCAAAACCCCTCTAATTTTCCTCCAAGAAGTGTCTAATGGCAGAAAATGGTACTATTTCCAGTCCTGCTGTTTGGGTATTAAATGGTTCACAGAAACGATCAGAGATTACATAGACTGTTAATGAAGCCTAGCTTTCTATTGACCAATGGCTTTTATCATCTGACTGGTTGGTGATGGGCTACATTTAAATAGTTAAATATCTTAGTCAGGTTTCCAGTGTTCCAGTCTGGAACTCTTTGGTGACCTCAGTAGACTGAAATCACCACCATCTCCTAGAGGTTGTACAAATTAACTTCTAAAGAGAAAGATTTCAGTTAACCTGAATATGATGCTTGCAAACACACTATGTTCCTATGAGCTGTAGGAAAATGTCACAGAATGTAGCAGTGCTTTCCTGAAGGTGGGAAGTTGATCTCTATTTCAATATATGCAAATAAGGACATAATACTACGACAGTAATTTATTACACAGCTTTGTAATAAAACTAAAATAAAGTGTATTGTTTGCTAGGTTTGGAATTACTGTTGCTGGCCCTTGCAGCATATTCTGTAACTCAGTCATTAAAATTTGCAATTTTCATTTCTCTTTTGTGAATAAAATGTAGTGTACATCCAAATGTTGTAATGAAGGACTGCAAGAAAGGTAAATAATGCAATTGTTTGTGTGTCTTGGGAGTCAGCAACAAACATTCTAAGGCAAGAAATGTCTTCAGGATAGCTAGTTCTTTATCTGGGAAGCACATGGAGATTGTTAATATGAAATAGTAAGAGAAAACCTAAGCTCTTCTTTTCCCTTGCAGCGGAAACGCCTTGCATCAAATTATTTGAATAACCCCCTGTTCCTTTCAGCAAGAGGTAAGCATGTTTTAAAAATAACATACTACAGTTCCAATGACATGCTAAATATTTATTAGTAGGATTTCATGTGAATTACTGCAAGGGTACCATAGGGCCTTACTTTCTGTAAGGTCCCTGCACTTTTTAGTATACAGTAAAAATAGATGGTTTTGCTGAAAAAACAATTGAAGGATAAGGCTAAAGTTTGCAACTGTGCAGAAATGGATCCAAAGTCTCTGCTATCAGTGGAAAATCTAATCTCTAGTACTGTAAGCATCATGCAGTGAGAGGGCTGATTGAAGGTGGGAGCGTTGCAAATCCCAAGTGCTTAAAAATACTCATGAAAAAATCCAAAATTTAAAGAGTTATTATTATTTTGGACTTTTAATTTATTGTTTCTCATCAGCTTTAAGAAATTGCTGTAGATCCTGAAGGGATACAAATTCACAATACCTTTTACTTTAAAAAAACAGATGAAAAACCACACAATTTTTCTGAATCCAAGAGCTGGATAGATTTAGGTTTGATGGCCTTGAAGATGCCTTCCAATCTTGTATTTGTAAGAACTTTGGATGCTGAAAATTTCATGGTAAGAGATCTGAAAATTAACTACTCAGAGGAACCATTCGGGGATGGTCATGACTAGCTGGTGAAAAAACTCATTCCATGAAAAGCACGCAACATACAGAAAAAACTAAGAGTTGAGGGTGCTGAAATGATGATAACACTTAAGTACAGTATAATTCTTCAGAGAAGCCCCATGTTCCTAGGCTTTTAGGAAGGAAAGTGAGAAGTTTGAGTTGTATTTCAGAAGAGGATAAAGGATTTCTTTACATTTCAGTAAAGTACTTTTATCTTTATCTTACCCTGGAGCTGGTTAGGCTTTCCTGTGGTGCCTTAGAGATAAGGGAAGACAGATATTTTTCTAAGGCAAATATTGTTTCAGTATTAGGAGAATTTATAGTGATAATTTCAATTAAGATACTAAATTTTGACAATTTTTCAGTGTCTGCTTGATATCCCTATCACATATCAATACACACATATAACACCTTGAGATTCACCTTTCTGGCCCTGCCTTGGATTCCTATTCCACAGGATCAGCAACTGAAATGTAGCAGTGCCTTTTCTCTAGCTTCAAAACTTCTCATGCTAGATGCAGACAATTGACCTACTTACCATATGCCTCTGATACACAAGATCTCAGAGGACAAGAGAGGTTATTACATAATAAGCATATTATTACATAATAAACAGCTATGATGACATGCCTCCTAGTGGGAGCCCATGTTCCTGTGATCCTCAGTGGAAAAAAGCGTTAGACCTGGCTTAGTTTTATCTTCAAAATTAAAATTATAATTTATTATTTGTTTATCATAGCACTTGTTTTTTTCCCATGTAAACACATGGGAAGACCAGAAGAGAATGACGAGGTTAGCAAGCTGTGCTGTTAGCCCCTCAGAGGATTTCATTTATGTTAGGGTTTGATGTCTCTGACCTTCCTCCTGCTGTGGGTTTGTGTCCTAGGTTAGGCCCAAAAGGCCACTCCAAATGACAGATGCTCCCCCTGCCTCTCTCTTAAAAGAGAGGAGAGGAAGGAATAAAGAGATTTATGATTTTAGAAAAAAAATTAAACTACTTTAATAGATAATGAAATAATAAAAAGTAAAGGAGGAAGATAAAAAGGAATACAATGTATACAAAACCATATCAATCTCCCAGGATGAGGATTACATCATCAGCAGACAAAGGGAAGGTCTCAGCCTGGGGTCAGTGATGGTCAGGACCTGGATTCCGGTCTGCTCACTTTAAAAAAATTGTCTTTAGCTTAAATTTTTAACAACTGGAAGGTAGGAGCGAGCATATTTTAAAATGCTTTAATCTTTTTAGTAGGAATGAGCTGAAAACAGAAATAAGCAAACTAAAAAAATCCTTAGGAAGTACCAGCAACAGCTGTCACTTTCAGAAATGCAGAACAAAACAACTCTTGTAAATTTTCAGCAAAATGTCCATTAATCAGGATTCATTTAGCTGAAAGTGTCCTACCTGAAATGAGGTCACATCCCCTGACATACATAATTTGTAGAAAAGACTCTTTAATTACCAAGACCCTGTTATCTGAATAACTTTTATATCCCCTGAGTAATTGCAATGTCATATCACAGTGGATATCTGTGTGTATATTTGTGTATATTAAGTGACATTTACAGATTTTATAAGTCCACATTTATAGAACCCATTGCCAAAGGACACTACAATTTCTGGAAAAAAAGGACAAATTTATAGGAGACAAACATTTGTGTGAGATTGTTAAGTATATAAATGAAGATGCAAACTCTAGGTTAGGGATGTCCATTAACTTCTAGTGTCTAGAAGGACACTTCAGGAATACAGAAATTTACTTTCTGCAAGACCTGTTCTTGTACTCTGTGCATGAGTGACAGGAGTGGGCTTTGTGATCTTTGTTCTAATTTGGTTGAAGCTATTCCTCCATTGTTATGTTCTTTTTTATACTTACATGTGCGATGTGAATGTGTCTGCATCCTCGGGTGTGTAAAACTTGTGTAACAGCAGGTTGGTCTGTGCATAAGAGATCACATTGTGGCAGCTATATTCCTATTTGTGGTCAGACATTTACTCCAAACAAAAGCTATCAGCTGTTTTTCACTGGGACAGCATGCACCTGCCTCTTATAGATCAGCAGCAAACATTATAACCCAATGTATAGTTTCCCTAAAACTGTTAAAAATTTTTTTGCTTTTTGTATTTGTACCAAAGTGTGATGAATTTCAGAAATATTTTCATGAAAGGCTTGGCCTACTTTTCAGTGAACTCTGATGGTTTTTGTTCGTATCTGTCTACAAATGCAATCACTAAAGACTCAGTTCATGAAAAGATCAGAAAATCTTGGTGACTTGGGTGGAAGTAGTTTGATGATAAAGAGATGATGATGATAACAGAAAGCTCAATTGCACAAGTAGCTGGCCATTTTGGCCACGAACCAGCTGAACATTTCAAGTCAGTAAGTCAGTTGTGTCACTTTCATACCCCAAGTTAAGCACCTGCTTAAACGCCTTGCTGCTTCAGGACCAGAACATTCATCACCCAGCAGGTTGAAATGCTTATGAAAGATTTTTGGAATGATGACCTGCAGAAAGGTTTGCATGAAAATTTTTGAAAATTTGAAACTGAATCTGTGCTTTTCATACAATTGTTTTTCAGTATCAGGCCTTGAGACACCAGATTACTGCAAAGTACATTTTTGAATCTCAGATACTAACTCCACTGCTTGCTGTTGTATTCTTTCCTGCCTGTCTTAATTTTGTCGGTGTCCTAGTCCTCTGTGTAACAACTTGACCAGAATTACTCCCATACTTGAGAACTAGCATTCACGACAGTGATGTATTTCCCACTAATCTGTTTTCTGCCCTTCCTTTATATGCTAGCAAATGAGGACCCATTCTGGAAGGTATGTGTAGCAAACTCTGTGTATTTTCCATGTCCTTCTCATCCCATTGCAATTCAGTGCTTGCTTATGGTTATTGTAGGACAAAACTGCAGTGTTCTCTTTGCCTTTCATGCTGCTTGTATGAAAAATTTCCCACTTAAACAAGTCTTTGAGCCTCTAAGTTAGAATTTCAAGCAGATGAACTCTTGAGCTGTCCTGTTCAAGGCTTGCGTTTAATCTGACTGTACAATCCACTGACTGAGAAATTGCTAGTCTGGATTTGTGCTTTTAAAGAACATTTTAATAAATATTAGTAATCTTTCTAGTTTGTGTAAATTAAATCCCTTTACATAGAGGTTAAAATTAAAACTTTTTGAAAAGGGAATTTCTAAGAGTTGTATTTCGGAGAGCAATTTTTTGACAGGACTGTGTTACAATTCAGGATAGAAGCCTGGCTAAAACTATCATGAAACATTACAATAAATATCCCTAGAAGTTAAAACACACTTTTGAAATTAACAAATGTACAAAATTATTCTTCTTCTTCCTGGAAAAGCACTGGGAGAATTCAGGGGTTTTTATAATGATCCACAAGCCTTCAGAGTTTCAAAATCAGTGTCTCCTTTATTAAAATGCACTTAATTATACAAGGAGTAATTAATGTTGCCACCAGATTAGCATAGCAATTTACTACATGACATTGTAACTTTGTTGATGAGTCTTAGTTCATTTTATATATTGCTTCAGACAAAGCACTAATCAGTATTGTTGGAGAAAGGTTTTCCGAGAGTCTGAACAGAGAACAATTAGCACCAGGGAGAATAGAGGGACAGAGGAACCCTCTAGAGGAGTTCACAAAAGAGTATATAGCAAAAGTTTGTGCTTGAGCATCCTGTCTTTGTAGCTCCTCTTTGAAGCAATGGACATAAAACATGGAATTATGTTTTTTCCCCAGAAACTTGAAGGACAAGTGATCCACATACTGACTTTGATCCATGGCTCAAACTAGAGCTGCACATAGTGATGCATGTGTATCAAAAAACAAGTGAAACAATTTCTGTATCACAAGTTGCCTAGATTTGTCAACTCTTTCCCTGTTTGATTAGTTGGGGTGTATTTTTTCTATGTGTTTCAATTTATGGAACCTGCTTCCAACTCTCTGTTTCTATTTGTTGCTATCACACACTATTACTTCTGTCTTCTACTACAATAGCCAGAGTGCTTTTGGCAATTAGATTTTTGTGTCTGAGTGGGTTTGTCTGATGCAATAGTGGCTGTGAACCCAAGCTGTTGTTCTCTTACAGAATGAGATCCACCATGATGAACATTGCACTGCTTGCAAGCGTGGCGTTAACTTGCAGCCCTGTGGCACATGTCCCAGAGTATATCACCTCAACTGCTTGGACCCACCACTCAAAACTGTCCCCAAGGGGGTTTGGGTCTGTCCAAAGTGCCAACAAAAGGTAAGCGTCTTGGAGTGTACCACACCAAGGAAGAAAACTGAAGTTTGTGTACCACCATGCTGATCTAATCTATGGTAACAGCTTAGGGGAACCAGATTAGCTGAAGTGATACTGTGAGGTTTGTACTATAGATTGTAGCATTTGATTCTGGTATTTTCATCATACCAGAGTTCGAGCAGGCACTGAGTGCCTTAGCTTCCCTATAATCTTGTCTGCTAGGTTTTTCCTTTTAAAATTACTCTTCCTTTTTTCCCCTCATTACGATAAAGCTGCCAGCATGTGGGGTTGCCGGACAAGGAATGTAAATATTACTAGTGTCAGAAGCAGACAACTTTCACCAGTGGATCTGAAAGCTGGGAAGAGAACACTTCTTTTTCTTTAGATCATTTACTATACCTAGCCACTGATCATAGCTGTGTGAGAAATGCTAATTTGTCTGTGAATTAATGCTGATCGCAGAACAGGAAAACAGTACAGTGTCACTAAAGCCAGTGGAGGCTTAGATTTTGTGTCTTAGAGTTCTTTGTATTTAGCACTGGTATTACTGTTATGTTTCTTTGAAAATTCTAGCATGGGGCTGAAGAGACCAAAGCAGCCCATGGTTAGATGTGCACAGTCATGTTTTCATGTGGGCCAACAATCTCTTCCGCACTCAGCAGAGAAACAGTCTTGTCAGCACTGGAGATCTTGTCAGGAGCTGAAGAATGTCTTCTGGCCATGGCAACAAGCAACAAAGGATCTGTAACCCACTTTAGCAACTATTTGTTAAAAGTGATGTGTAAAGGGATAAGCCCCAGTAGAAACTGCTTCTTAAATTATTCTGTCATTACTTTTCAGTGTGTAAGTTCTGAGACAAGGACTCTATCTCTGGTCCTGCAGGGCTGAGAGATTGGAAGAAGGAATACCCTGATGCGCGCCTTTGTGGTATTCTGACTTTTTATTGTTTCCTGGGCTTATAGGTGTTAAAGAAAGATGACAATGTGCCATGGACTGGGACTCTGGCTAATGTTCACTCCTATGTTACTCATAAAACAGGTAGGGATTAACATATCTATTGTCAAGGAAATCCCTGCTCATGACAGGCAATGCCATTCGAGTTCTTCATGGTCCTGATATTAAAGTGATGTAATGCTGCCAGGTATTGTGGTATTATTAAGAAAAGGGCCATCAAAGACTTACTTGGGAACAGGATGTTATTTTCCCCTTCCCCTCAATCTGCTTCTTTACTACTTTATCTCTTTGAGGATGCTAAGATCAGTGTCTCAGGAACTTCAGTTTGTGAAAGAGCCTGTTGTGAAATTGATGCCTTGCTGGTAATAGAACTGAAAAGGAATTTTGAGGTAGAATCTTATCAGGCGGGGAAGCAGAGACACACAGTCAGACTAGACAGAGCCACATAATTGGGTATGCAGCACAACACCAAATTAGTGTCTTAGGTACTGCAGCAGTATCCATTTTAGCTGAGGCAGCATTATTTGGTTTCACAGTCACTAGTATCAGATGTTACTTGATATTTTTACATTGACCGGTAATCTTTTAGTTCCCTGTTGCACTCTCACAGTGGGCTGTTTGGAGTATTAGATTGAGTTTAAAAGGAGCTTTGCAGTGGTCTGGTGCTGTTATGATTGTGCTTTTCAGCCAGGGCTGCCAAACTATTCCTTGGGTGAATGATCCAGGCTTTAATAACATTCACCTCTTTCTCAGAGACTTCCAGGTCCATGTGTGATCCAGTGATTCATTTCAACTTATCTCAAAGGTGCAGTTTAGCTTTCGGTTGTATGCTGGCTGTTGACATAGATATATGCATATGAGCAGAAACTCCAGATCTATTTATATGCATGGGCCGACATGCCAGAAGGCTTTGCTGCCATCCAGCAAGACCTAGACAAGCTAGAGAGCTGGACAGGGAGAAATTCAATGAGTATAACAAGGACAAGTGTAGAGTCTTTCATCTGGGTAAGAACATCCACATGTACTAGTCTAAGTTGGGGACAGATCTGTTAGAGAGCAGTGTAGGGAAAAGGAGCCTGGGGGTCCTAGTGGCCAGCAGGTTGACCATAAGCCAGCAACGTGCCCATGTGGTCAAGAAGGCCAGTGGCATCCTGGGGCCATAGAAGGGGTGAAGTCAGTAGGTGGAGAGAGGCTCTCTGCTCAGGTGTAACCACATCAGGAATATTGTGTCCAGTTCTGGGGCCTTCAGTTGAAGAAGGACAGGGAACTGCTGGAGAGAGTCCAGCACAGAGCCACAAAGATGATGATAGGATTGGAGCATCTCCCTTCTGAGGAAAGGCTGAGGAAACCGGGTCTCTAGCTTGGAGAAGAGGAAATTGGGGGATGATGACCTCATTCATGCTTACAAATATGTAAAGGGTGAGTGTCAGGAGGATGGAGTCAGGCTCTTCTCAGTGACATCCAATGACAGGACAAGGGGTTGTGGGTGCAAGCTGGAGCACAGGAGGTTTCACAGATATACAAGATAAGGGTGAGGGTGACGGAACATTGACATGGGCTGCCAAGAGAGGGTGTAGGGTCGCCTTCTCTGGAGACCTTCAAACCCTTCCTGGACGCGTTCCTGTGTGACCTGATCTAGGTGTTCCTGTTCTGGCAGGGGGATTGGACTAGATGATTTCTTGAGGTCCTTTCCAATCCCTGACATTCTGTGATTCAAAATACTTGCTCCTGCTTCATGTTGTCAAGCACACTGTTTTACCATATGTCCTTTTCTTAACTTTTGCACCCTCAATCTTATTGTTTCACAGTCAAAGAAGAAGAGAAACAAAAGTTATTAAAGAGAAGCAGTGAGCTGAAGAGTGAGCATAGACAGTTAAAAGAAAAAGATCGACTTCTCAACAATGCAGTAAAGGTAGGACACCTGACTGGGGACACAGAGTCTCCTACAGAGATATCTGTACCAAAGTTGTGCCTGAAAAACTGACATTTTGTGGCTAGAAAATTATTTATATTCCAGATATACAGATGTTCAATTGTGGATGTGTTTATCTCTCTGATGAAAAATATGTGAATTTCCTTTATGCACACCTGCAAGCTGCTTTGTCATGTTGAGGAAGAAAAATCACCTGAATTCCTGTTGCACACAAAAAATCCAAAAAGGCAAAACAAATGTGGATTTCATACACAGCTCTGACCTCCTGAGTGACAGGAAAGTAAATCCATTCTCTAGGTGAAAAGTTTATTCACAGTCATATTCTCTAGCAGCAGTTGCTTGTCCATTAACTCAGAAGTCTTGAGATCAGGTAGATAGAACAACCTTTATTTGTCTCAGGGGCTGAGTGTTGTGGCACTCCATGACTGGAAGTGGATTGAAAGTAATTTTATCCATGAACTCCTCAAAGCTGAATATTGGCTGGAGATGTCTCCTGCACATTCCTTTCTATGGAGACAAATCTTTGGCAGCAATAATGGGCTGAGTTCAAAGCCATAATACCAATCCTCTATGGGTGAAAGTAACCCTCTTGGGGTTACCTCACCTCTAGCCCACTCATAAGGTGTAGCTGTTGACAGTCAATAAATATTTGAAACTTCCTTACCCTGGAAAAATCGAAGTGGCAGCTGCAGGTGTGACTGGACATTGCTTTGTTTTACCACTGCAGTTAGTCAGAGGAGACATGTTAAAATATTTATCACATTTAAAATAGAAAGGAAGGAAAAGCAATAACTTATTAAAAGACATCACAGTGGGGGATATTCCCTGTAAGTGCATATAGCCACCACCAACACTAACGGAAACACAGGTAAATACAAAGAGTGATTCTGCGGTGCAGTAGGATGAGATGTCAGATAAAGAAGACCATCAGTGGATTCACTCAGCTCTTGGGTGTGTGTCAGTGTTTCTAAAATCATGAACATTTCTACCTAAGCAGAATCATGTTCTTTCCATAGACAGCACTGTCTTATTTAGATAGTGATGTAAGAAGGGGCTGACCTCCATGATCAATATGATCCTCCAGAATCCATTTATTGAGAGCATCAGACAAGCTTATATACAGTGATGGCTAATTATGCATACTACTAACATACTGATTGGTTACAGGTTACATTCTTGCATTAATGTCAGACCCTCCCCTTACAGTTTCTTCTGCCAACACAGCTTGTTATCTGTTCCTTGTTATCTGTTCCTTGTTCTCTACTCCCTCGACACTTTCCCAGACCAGCCATCGAAGACACAGGCTAGCTTCAAGGCCGTCACGTGAGCTATGGTTCCAGCTTGATAAGATTTGCTTCAGGCTTCAAACGATGCCTTTGTAACTCTTGCTCCGAGAACTTAGCAGCAGTTGTTAACCCTTTAGCCTGTGCCCATTCTGCAACAAGATAGTAATACCAGCAGATTATATATTTACTGGAGATATATTCACTTGAAAGGAGAAAAGAAATTACAGATGTTCCAGCACAGAGCATTTAATTTCTGACATTTGCCTGAACAGAGATTTACATCTAAGCGAACGCTTTTCTAGATGTCATGGGTGGAATAGGCTTATTTGTTAAAAACAGGATGTAATTTATCCTTGACCTGAGAGGAGTGGCTAAACCAATCTCTGAACAGCTCCATGCAGTTTCTTTTCAAGCAACTTGACTTTCAAAAGAGCATTTTCCATGTCCCCAGAACTAGAGATGAACTCTGACCCTATCCAAGGAGGACCAATCTGCAGACAAGCAGTTTTGCCAGACCCTGGTTCCCCTAGGAGAAAGGGAACAGGAGATTTCAGATATTAGAGAGGTCATCATCTCTGTCTGGCAGGGGGACTCTGGTTTTTGGTCTATCACATAGTCCCTTGCAGGTCAGGTGATGGGATGTTGCCTGCAGTAGCATGGAATTTGGAGTTAGATAGGGAAAGAACCACTGGCTGTTCCTTATCCCTTCTTGGAGAAGAGGAGGATGTAGCGCTTAGGGACACGACCAAGTGGTGGACTTGACAGTGTTAGTTTATCTTTGAACTTGATGATCTTAAAGGTCTTTTCCAACCTAAATGATTCTATGAAGCTAAGAGAGAGATTTGGGATGCCTTCATTTGTCTCCTGCTGCCGTGCTTATTTTTCATGTCAATTTATATGGATTGTTTCAAGTAATTGTGGGGAGAAGTTTGATCACTCCATAGGAAAAATACTTCCTTGTTCTTGCCGAGGTGTAACAGTCATGTCTTAGGTCAGGTTTTCTGCCAGAAAGATACTATCATCACGTTTACAGTCAGCGTGCTGACTCCCTAAACCGTATACAAAATGCATCATGTTGAGTTTATCAGTGCCCCAAGCATTTATCAGTGCCTTTTGTCAAGATCTGGATACTTCATTTATACCTTTAGTATTTTCCGTAACAGCTCTTACAATCCTGAGTTAGTAATCTCAGGAGAAGGCATTTCTGCCGGGCTGTCTATAGGATGGGATTGGAGACACCCTCATTTGGTTTGGGATGGATATTGTTACCTTAGAGAGTGGCTGCAGTGTGTGCAGCACTGGTAATTACTCCCTTCATTAAGCTGTGGTTTTGCTAACCCCAAAGGAGCATATACTCCCTTTGAGCAGGATGTGCATTCAAGACACAAAAGGATGTTTGGAGAGATGTTTGACACCAATTTGAATGTATTCTCAGTCTTGCCTTCTCTCTCCCCTTCTCTTTATTTTGACAGAAATGCTTAGAGCTAAAAACCAGCCTGTTGGCCGAGCAGAAAGGAACTCAGTCATCACTGGAACGTCTCAAAACCCTCATTAGACTGATACAAAATGAGCAGATGATTCAGGTTACCATGACCACCACCACCACCTCCTCCCTCCTTACTGTCCCCTGGATCAAACCCTCTTCTGCCTCCGCTGCCATGAACAAAGCCTTGCAGCAATCACAGGGTAACAACTGACAGAGCTGGCTGTGACAGAGTGAAAGAAAGGGGGGAAAAAACTTTATAGACATGCGCAGATGAGAGATTAGACAGAAACAGAGGATAGAAGGAACAGTCTCGGTTTTGATACATATAGAAACTTGCAAATCAATCGGTCCAGTTTGTAAGTCACTGTGGCAGCAGGTTCCCACAGAGCTGTGGTTTTGTATTTGCCAAGTGCTTAAGAGATTTTTTTTTGTTATGTTGGCCTTAATGTATTTATGACTAGGGATGATAGGAAGCAGAATATCCTTTTGTGAGGGGCAGACAGCTTTCCAGTTCTGCTTTAAGGGAAAAATTTTCAATGCAAAGAGTTAGTGAGCAAGTAGAAAAGTAGTTGGGCTGAAAGCTAACTGTGGGAGGGAAATCCAGAAACTGAACTGCTTAGGACTTGACATGGATTCTTATCAGAGAAAAAAAGTTGGCCCCATTGATTCAGGTGACCTGGAAATGGAGCTGTTTTGAGCAGAACGGCGTCATGGACACTCACAGAGCCTTTGAAACAAATGATCCTTCTTTTCAGTATTATTAGAGTTGAGAATTGCAGATATTTAAATAAAGAAACTGTATGAAGTTAGCATTTCTAGTAAAATATTGAAGTATTTTCATGCTGATGCTTCTGTATATGCATTCCGAAGTATTTAAAGAAGTAAAACTCCTTACTTTTTTGCAGGTCCTTTTTACTTATTTTGCTATTGGTGTATTTTTCTCATGGAGTTTTTGTGCAAGATTTAGCATAAATCATAATAGTTGGATATCTTTGGCAGGTTGGGGTTTGTTTTTTAAAAATATTATTTTGTGGGTTTTACTTTTAGTTAATTTTAGATGTTTTTTAAAAGAAAAAAAAAAAAGCAAATATTTTTTTTGTTTCTTGCCAGTACAGATAATATGCCAAAAAAATAACTTTACATTTTTGTACTGCATTTTTATTGTTAAAAATGTATAACTTTTTTTTTTCTTTCTGCTTGCAGAAATATCTGCAGAAATTATACAGCAATTTAAAAAAAACAGAAAACCACAACATAAAAAAAACCCTGCCTCAACAGGTTGTTTCTCATTCTGTATAATATCAGGCATTCTGAGGGAGGGACAAGCTGTGGAAAACTTAAAGGGATTGTTGTTTTTTGGTTTTTTTTCTTTTGGGAAACTTGATTCCTTTTTTAATATTTTGCTGGATTTTAGCACATTTGGGAAGTATATAGCATTAGCCTGAGAAAATCCCTGTGCGCCTGCTTGTTTCACTAGCTAGTCTTCCTGATACTGCAAGGGTCTACCTGGGCACCCCGGTTTTTCTCAACGTCACCCACACCCAATGTGCCATTGTCTCTGTTGTTTATGAGTTCTCAATTAGCACAACAGGTACTTAAGAAAAGTACCCACCAGAGTGCAACACAAGGCTAAGTCTCTCATATCAGCATATCACATGGTGCTGAATATATATTTTTTTTAAAAATAAAAAAATAAACGGAACCATGAGGGACTGGCTTTTTCCATCACCTGTCACTAGGCAGCACATGGTCCCTTCAAACATTTTCACAACTCCGGGAGAAACTGTGCAGTACTATACAAATCTATTTTAATACACAACACTCAGTTGAACAAGATTTTTATATTCTTTTATTGAGGAACAAAGTGAACTAAGTAAAACACAATTGTTATACATTGGTTATTGTATGCCAATTATGCATTCTAACGCGGCTTGCAATGTAAATGGTTTCAGGTTTAACAATTTTTTTTCCTTCTCAAACAAATAAAAAAACCCAGAAAAGTGTGGAAGATTGAATATGTGAAGAATTTCTGAGGAATTGTCTTGGACTGTTAAAAGTAGTTATTTTGAAAAGGGGACTGTCCAGTGTGCATAGAAAAAAACCAAGTGTTTGTCTTAAATATGCCAATGTAGTTTTACTTCTTTATGATGCATTAAACTTGATTGACAATTTAATGTTGTCATTGTGGTGGTATCTGCTGCTGATGAGATTGCAATGTGTTATGCCCCTTCCATGGCCAAACTCTGGGCTGATGGGGTGAAGCGACCAGTGCAGATTTCTCTACTGTTGTCTTCAATTTTCAGATTTAAACTTCTCCAGGACAACTACAGTATTTTCTACTTCTTTCTTTCTTTGGTGGCTCCATTTTGTGAAGTTCTTCCTAAGTCATTTTCTAAATTATGTAAAAGCATGAGAGTTACATCCTTTTCAGGAATTGCTTCCTTTCTGCTGGGTGGAGCTTTCAGGTAGAACAAACCAAAAGAAAGCAAGACAACATTACTGCTGCATAAAACCTACCACAGTGGCTAATGCTCATTCAGAGCAGAACCAGTTTTTTGCAGAACACAACCTGTTTTTTGTTTGACTGGTGGCACCTTGTCTTCATTCCCCAGCAGTGTCACTGTATATTTTTGGGCTGCAGTTAGCAGGGGACACTCAGCACAGTGTCCTTGCTTCCTCTGCAGCTAAGCTATCCCCCCATATACTTACTGGCCTCTGCTCTGATGAAAGCACGCTGATTTTTCCTCACATTCCTCTCAGTTTTGGAAGACACATCTCCCCCAAATCAGAAAACTCAGAAATCCTATGTAGTCATAATGATCTTCATCATCATGGTTCTCCTGCCACTGCTGTAACCTATAAACTCAGCTCTGTGTTAAAAGACAGGAGCCAATTACAGTTCTCTTAATAATTAATGTGGTAGGCTTATGCTAGCCTTTAATCTTTGATAGCAATTTGAATTAAGGTTTTGGTGGAGATTTGTAGGAGCTAGGGTAGCCTCTGCACACCTTGTTGTGGCACCAGGCATTGTCTTTGAAAAGAATGAGGAGCCGCAGGATTTCCAACATCCCCTACAAAGTGAAAGTTATTTTTACAGCTATGCCAGGCTTCACAGCTCTCTTTTAAAATGACAGACTTTTTTTCTGTGTGTGGGACGTTCTCACATGCCATGAGTTATATCACAGCAGAGCTGGCTTTTCAAATAACCATTAAAATGGAATATGATGTCTCCAAGCCTGGCAGCTCTGTATTTGCACATCTTCAAATGTAATTTCACCTGGTCTTCCCTCTCTTACTGATTCCCCTTCTTCAAAAATGAGAGGAAAAGGAACTCTTCTCTTTTTTGGGAAGTAACATGGAGAAATGCCAGCCCTTCCAAATGAGCAGGATAGGTAATGCTGACATAGCTTATTTATGTCAAGATCTCAGGTATTTACAGGCTCCATACTCTTAGAGGGAGGAATCACTCTGGATCTATAGAGCTCTAAAGGCTCACAAATCAGGAAGCAAAGCCAATACCTCTTACTAAAAAAAATAAAATTATTTCGTTCACGATCACTGACAGCATTTTTTGGACAGTGGATTTAATGTCAGTGTCAGTCCAGTGAGTGGTTTCTTCTGTGGTAAGGACATCTGGGTAAGGCACAAACCCAACAGCTACGTTAGGAGTTTGTTCGACATGCTGGCATACCATGGCATGCTGGTTTTCTAGCAGTTTGATGGCCTATTAGGAACATTTAAATTTCTAGAAGAGTATATTATAAACTGATACAAACTTTTAGTTCTGTGTTCTGCAGCTCCTCTGTAGTTGAAAGACAAGACATTACACTGAAATGAGTGGCAACAGCCACACCAGATAAAACTCCACTCACTTTAATCAGATTTTGCCAACTGCAGCTTATTTTGCTTAAAAAACGAAGCATAGCTTCTGAGATTGATTACCAGCAACTGACTGGTGCAAACAGAAAATCCCAGACTATGATACTGTGAGCCACTTTTAAATTCACCATGGTGAATATCATTAAAGCAAGAGGTTTGTGGGTTTTTTTCTTCCTTTAAAAAAGCAAGCAAAAAATTAAATTGTCATGATTGAAAAAGTACCTCAAAGCGTACAGACATCCAGAGATTCTAGCCAGGGAGAAGGGAAAAAAAAAAAAAAAAAAAGATGCCATTACTCTTTGAAGTTGTTGTTTGTATTTGTACTGGTGGAATGAAGATGGCTTCTGTGCTGTTCAAATGCAGCAGAAATGACTTTGATTATCAGCCTTGCTCATTAAGCAGTTACCACAGAAATTTCAATTCACTTCTGAATTTCATCTCAGAGCTTGAGACGCAGACTTTCCCCTCAACTTTCACGCTGGAAACACAGGCAGCCGGCCAGCCAGTTGCCAAGGTGTAAACTACGGCTGTGACCAGCTTGGTGTTTGTGCTCTGTCTCTTCTGCATGGGAAGGGTATGAATTCATCTCTGATGTGCACTCCTGCCCCCTGCTATGGTTGTGGCTCAACTGCAGAGAAGTGCAGAATCTCCATACCCTGCTGGGGTGGTGGGCCAAGCCAGTGAGCAGGGGGTCTGTCTCACTCATTGCACTCTTGATCTCCTGCCTGCTTGCCTCACCCTCAGGGAGCCAGAGGGAAATGTAAGGAGAGCCCAGGGTTCCAGGCAAAAATCATGGCTGACGAGCTGCCTCGAAAATCCGAGAAAAGCTAACTTCATTATTTTCCATTTGAAGAGGCTCGAAAGAAGTAACTTCATAAGTGAGACCAATATGTCTTCAAAAATTACATCTCACTCCCCACCTCGGCAATACACCTCATTTTCTGAAAGTGGAGAGGTTTCCTTTAGTAGCAAAAAAAAGATGTGCACAGACCCTGCAAGAGGCTGCACATTGGTGAGCAAAAACCTCCTCCTTTGGTGGCCAAATGAACGTTGTCAAACCTCAGACAGAAGAGGAATTAAGAGGTCTTTAAAAAAATTAAACCAAACACTTCCCTCCCTGTCATCTGGGGATCTCTTTGGCCCCCTATCAATGCTATTGAAACACAGGGTGGAAAATTTGGACTTACCTGCCAGAAAAGAAAGGATTGTGCCATTGTGGAATGTAGATATGAGCATCGTCCACTCTCATGAACTTCCATGTCCCTTCACTGCAGCACTTCCCAGTTGTCTTCATCTGCTTTTTGGGACCACTTCTGCTTTGTTTCACCTTTGCTTTGCCTTGGTTAAAAACCCAAGGAGAATTAAGGAGGAGTTCACAGAGCATCAAATTGAGAAAAATTAAATACTGTTGTGGATATTATGTTATTTTTTTAAAGTCCACCTACATATCTCAGAGATTTTCTTATGGTTTGAAACTGCATCATAGAAAAAACAACACATTGAGCCACTGACTGTGTATTTTCTTCATCTTAGCTTCCTCACCTACTTTACCACTGTACAAAAATAAACCAAATTCCACTCACATAGTTCACTTTGTCTGAGCGTGTCCCCTAGATCAACACAATATATCATTCCCGAGTCCTGCAGAGGAGGTCAATGGTGCATCATTTCCAGCTGCAGACTCACTGGGGGAAAGTAAATACCTGGCTTCATTCTGGCTTGGGAGATTCCTTGTCATAAGGTCACACATCTTCTGGCCAATACCCTCTGCAGCATATCCCTCTTGCCAGATGAAGGATGGACTCCATGTCTCTGCTGTGTGCTAGATGCCAAAGGAAGAGCAGTATTAGGGAACATCAGCTTGAGTTTTACCAGCTCAGGAACCCTGTGGAATGATGCATGATGCTCAGCAATTCTAAAGCCATTCCAGTGAGAGCCTTTGCTTACATCACTATGATGGTACTTTACCTGTGATGGCTTCTCAGTTTTATCTGTCTTTTCTTAAGCTCATGGCTAGACAAATAAGCATATAATGGCTTACTGGCTGATGTTCTGAATATATTTTGGCCCAACAAGGTTATAATTTCTATTTGGTGGTGGTTTTTTTAAAGCTTTACCTCACACATGGCTTTGAATGCTACCTAGGACTTCAATGTAATGATGATCTGCTTCCCTGGTTTACTTGCACAGCTTATCCTCCTCCTACAAACTGACAGTGCTATCATGCAGAGAGAGAAGACACAAACAGCCATGAGCGGGTTGTGTGAATTCCCCAGGGCTGGAATTTGATTTGTCATTAGCTGTCCAGTGACCTCATAGTGTTGAAAATGGGGCTAGAAAAGGCTGCACTTACTCAATGTAATTTTTGCAAGGCAAAACCAGCCATATCATGGTAAAATAGTTTTGAATGTTTAAAGTAAAGGAACTGTCTCTCCTGTGTACAGCTTATCCCCACTGTTCCTTAAGTTCATTGAGTTGGATGAGTACAAACAAGAGCAGGATTTGGCCCTTAGGCAAGAAAAAAAATTGCTTTGTCAGTTCCTCCCTTGGACAACACACAAAATACTACTACTGCTCTGGTAGTGGAAGAGGAAAGTTGAGGAAGATACTCTTGAAAAATGAACCTCTGGGAACAGAGAGAAATGACAGAGTCATATCCTATGAGAAAGGAAGCGTACAGGACTCTGCTTGTTTCTAAGCCATCTTAAAAATATCTCTGAGGTTTTTTTTCTTTGGATACTTCGGTTTCATTCTAATTAAACACAAAGTAACTACAAACTTGGAGCAATAAAGAACTGGGAAAATATTACTCTGTGTTGTCCTTTCCAACACTAGCAAGCACTACCTCTTTTTGTGAATGCAGAAACAGTGTGAACAAATGGGCATTCTCTGAAGGTGGCACCCTTATGCCCATCCATTACCAACCAAAACCAATTAGGACTGGCAGTCATCTAGTTTCATACCAAAATACAAGGCAATACCCAAGTGACAGGTAGACTTGTCATTTACTTTCAAAAAACACACAACAGAGAGGAGTTTTGAAATTCTCACATGGAACAAGACAACAATAGAACCAGTACCTTTTTTAAAGGTGACAACACAAACATTAGAGAACCAAACAAACACAAGTCGAAGCAAGAATTAACTGGCTGTGGAAACGGTGTTTCCTCTGATGGCAAATCTGCCTGCACCATGGGATCTGTGTGCTCTGGGGGATCTGCTTCTGGGGCAGCCGTATGCTCCAAGTCTTTGGTCTACAGGGCTTGTCCTGTCCTCATTGATCAACAAGTGTCCTCCTTCTCTTTCTCCATCTGAGGGGTGACCAGCCATCCTAGCTGATCTTCTGCCTATACTCTATCAAAGCATACATGGAATCAGTCAACTTAGCTTATGGAGCTGATAGCTTTCTCCTTTCTCACTCATCAGTCCTTGGCAGGGAACTGGAAATACACTTGCTGTTCCTCTGCCCTACCCTATGCAGCAAGGATAACAAGGCCAAGTGGAGACACAGAGACACTGAGCCAATGCTACAGGACTTGTGAAAGTTCTGGAAGTGCTGCTCCAGCCCCTGGGGCAGGAACTGAAGTGCCATCCCTCCTATCAGCAATGTGGTCACTTCAGCAGTGGAGGGAACTGCTACTTCAGGCCCACCCATGAAACTTAAACTCACCTCTAAAAACCACAGAATACACCTGGAAACAAAAAACAAACCTAGAAAGTACAAAAATACCCACATGCTGAAAATTCCCCAAAGCCAAACCACCAGGTATGAAGAGAAGTACCTGGCAGGTGGCATCCCTTCTCCTCTGTGTCATACACAAGTCACCCCCACCTCAGCCTTAGTGCCACTGAGCCTAGCACATGAGTGCATGAAACAAACCTGACAAAAGATTTGGTAAAGCATCATCACCATCCCCTTCTGCTCGATGTCACGTAGATTTCCCTGTGCTGTCATTACCAAACCTTTGGGCTCCTTCAGAGATATTTCTGGCTCTCACTATAAGCCTCTGGAAAAGCCCTGGTGAGGGGCTGGAGGATGTTGACAGCCAGCCTGGCTGCCCAAGCACAAGAGTCTCTTCTGTGGGTTCCATGGGGGAACTGCTAAAGCATTGCTTCCTGACAGCTCAACCACCACACAGTCTTTTCATCCCCCTCCCCTCCCTGACAGAGTGACAGGCAAGGAGGCAGGAACCACAAAATTCTTACCTCTACTGGCCTTCTCACACTCAGGTATTGCACATTTTATTTAACTGAGAGCTGAGTTCCAGTAATGTCCAACCCTAGCTGGGAGCCACTGGCTACTGACTCCTGTCCTGCCTACATAGCTCCAAAGCAGTAACTAAACATGGCAGTCTAGTAAGAATTGAAAGGCACATGTAAAGGCCTAAGACATGAAATAATAATGAAACAAAAAAACACAGATCAAAGCTTTTAATTTCTCTTTAAGTACTTTCTTCTCGCTCTCAGAAATTCTTATCAAAGACAGGCAGATGTCACCGCCTCTAGGGGTCTCACTTTGGCGGTTCCCCATTTGCATTAACTCCACAAATCTGCCTTCAAGACCAGAGACCCAGGGTGCAAAAGCAGCAGTGGATTCTGCTGTGGTGAAACCACATGCTGAAATTTAAAGGCACCACAGAGCTGACTAAGGCTTTCTGGCTACGATTCAGTGTTGTACCATTGTAAATACAAATAAATCCCTCTGCAATTGCATGAAGTCTGCACACACTGGTAAAATGAAGCATTATCAAGTAACATAAATCTTTATTTCCATAGGAAAATGCTACCACAAGACAGGAGTGTGTTTTCCATGTGCTGGACATGCTCAGCCTGCATTAGTCTTCTTTTTCTCCAGCTGTGAAGGTGGAGGGAGGCTGCTGGGAAAACATGAGGTAGTTTGTCTGCTTTTCTGCTTTCCCTTTCTGGTCATCAAGTTGCTTTCTTCAGTCACAAACTCAATTAATGAGGGACAAGTTTATTGGAAATGGCATTGCAAAGTACCATCAGGAACTGGGACAGGGGCACTGTGAATTTAGGGCATTTCTCCATGAAGTCTGGACTCATCCTGACAGCCTGGCTGGTGACATTTGTGAAGATGACATTGACACAACCACATCATCAGAGAACACAAAATCAGCGCGTGTCTAGAGGAGTGGGAGCTGCTGTGGCCTCCCTGAGTGTATGGCTCAATTTGTAAGGTGATGCTGTTGTGTGGGTACCACTTGCTTGCAGCTGCAACTTGCTGAGGAGAATGTTAGTGTGAATATGCAGAGATCCTGTTATAAAGATGCTAGTGATAGCCTTTCTGTAATTAATCAGAGTCAGAGAAGGCTGAGGACAGATGGTCCGATGACCCCACACTCTTCACTGACCAGGGGCCAAAAGGGAGGCTTCCTCCTTCTCGCACCACAACTGAGCCACTAGCTCATGCCATCCCCAGCTGCCGCAACACCTTGAAGATACCTGAGAGGTGGTGAGTCTCCTGACAGCTGCAAGGAGAGGTGAGAACACGCCACAGGGCTTCCTTCTCCTGAATATGGGAGAATGCAGTTGCACAGGGCATTGATGGGACACTGAGATAACTCTTCAGCTGCCAGCAATGATCCAGTGGGGTTGCCTCTCTGTAGTGATGCTGAGAGAGGGACACATGGAGAGAGGGACACAATACTAACAGTGCCACAGACATCCATCTTGAAAGAAAATAGAGCAGAAAATAATTGAGTGCTAACCTAATAGCTCTGCTTTTAGGATATTGCTCCCCTCAGATTTAGGAGTGTTTCCCAGCATTGCTACCCTAAGCTCATGGTGAATATCAGGATTTTTGATTCAAGCCTGTGTACACTTCAGCACCAAGGCTGAAGTGTACTCTTCTTTAACCTGTTTGTTAGTTGCTAGTACAACTGGAGGAACACATCAGCCTTATTATAACCTCAGCAACCAGGGGCTCAGTACCAGGGGCTAGGGTTGGCAAGCCATATGTTGGAGAAGGCCACAAGAACTTTATGCTTCTCCTTTTAGCAGCTCTGAGCAAACACTTCAACCTCTGGGGAAAGCTAAAGAGGGGATGAATACTCTCAGGTCCAGGGAGAAAATAAGGCTACAACCAGTGTGCATAGGTGCCAGCCCAAGTTGTTAGGCTGTTGGTTTCTCAGTTGTTCCTATGAAATAAATAATTAATTCTGTGTGTCAAGTTCAGTTGGTTCCTGATTGGAGGTGAGATTTGATTCTTCCTCTTTGGTTGCCAGCACCATCAGCAGTGGCAGTGCTGGGAGGGATTCAGGTCTCCTGATGAAGTAGTGAGGACACTTCTGTCACAGCCTTCCCCCTCCCCTAAGTAACCACGCAGAGAAAATCTTGCACCATTTTGCAGCAGTCCTTCCAGTAGGCTCTGCCATCCTGGCACTGAGCACTGCTCCACCACAGACTGAAGCCCTGTGGTCTGTAAGCACAGGTGTCCTAGAGTGGGTGCTAGTAGCTGGTAAGCAAGGGGCACCACCAAGCTGAACTCCTTCCGCCATGCCTGTTGGTAGGTGGTGGAGATGAAGGCAGCCGTCATTGGAGTCATCCTGAACTAAAAACTGATAATACTTTTCCTCAATAGCTCATTTTTGATAGTGCAGAAGGAGTCACAAATGAAATTAATTTTTTTCTCAATAATTATTTTGTCCCTCTGTAAAGAAATTACTAGATAATTTCTGGGTATTTTCAGTCATCTTTCTAATTTTCTCTCTATGCAGCATGATGGAGAAAGTCTTTGGCAATTGAAGGCTTGGGCAAGGGAAATAAGGGATTGAAAAATTTCCCTATTGTTATTAATTTATCAGCCAGTCTTGCTGAGCACAGAAAATGGGAGTAAGCCCAGTCAAAGTGTCTGGTTTAAAGACCAATGCTGGTTCCATGAGGAGGATGTTGGTTTGATACTTGTGTTGATGGCAAGAAGGAGGATGCGCTGCCTCTCCATCTCTGCACTATCCATCTAATGAAGTATGACGATTGATGTAAGAAGGGGCTGACCTCCACGATCAATACGATCTGCCAGAATCCGTTTATTGAGAGCAGAGACAAGCTTATATACAGTGATGGCTAATTATGCATACTACTAACATACTGATTGGTTACAAGTTTCATTCTTGCATTAAAGTCAGACCCTCCTCTTACAGTTCTTCTGCCAACACACAGCTGTACACAAGTCCTTGTAATCTGTTCCTTGTTCTTTACTCCCTCGATACTTTCCCAGACCATCGAAGACACAGTCGAGCTCCATGGCCATCACGTGGCTTGATAAGATTTGCTTCAGGCTTTGAGCGATGCCTCTTGCTCTGAAAACTTGTTAACCCTTTATAGCCTGTGCCCATACTGCAACATCCATCATTGCCTTGGGGCAACAGGGAAACAGCTGGGAAACAGCTTGATTTCTGAGGCTGCCTCAAACAACATGTCCTGCACTAACAGTGCTGCCACAGCCAGGTCCCCAGTGACAGCCAGGACATGCAGTAACTGTAGAAAATACAACCATCATACTGGGAGCAGAGTCCTATTAACTTTCAAGTGGTGATTATAAGGAGAAGTTGTGATACTGTGACATGAGGTATTTATTGCCTTCCTGGCAGGAGCATGGTGGGTGTCAGGGCTTGTGAGCGAGGTCTGCAAAGCCTCTCATTATTTTCATCCTCTCATTTTTGTAAAAGGTCTTTCAGTCCAGAAGACATGTATATTATCTTACTGTGTTTTAATGTTGTTTTGGAATGGAATGGATTTGTTCTAGCCTTGTACTGTGGTCAGGTTTGGCAGAGTGCACTCTGGATCCTGGAAGACTTCTGCTGTGGTATTGCTTGAGAGGTCAGCCACAAGCCAAAGATAAGGAAAAAAGTATTATTCAAGGTTCAGAACACAATATGGCCACAGAAATATAATATAGGTCCGCTAATCCTCCTGCAAAGGTTTGTGACAGTTTGGCATCTTGCTTGTGTAGTCATTTTGCAGAAGCAGTAAGTACTCAGTGAAAGCATTTATGGGCTAGTGGCTGCTACTGTTTGGTAGCCCAGTGAACATGCAGCTCCTGCACTGAGCAGAAAAGGGAGGAGGAAAAGCAATTTCTCTCTACTGCCCCTAACATGGATGAAGGCAGGCAGCCACACACTCAGCTCTATGGATGGGTTCAGCATGGAGAGTGACAAGATGCTTGTTTCTGTTTTGGGCACAGTTATTAAATACAATATTAGCTTCACGAGCCACAGATGCAGCTGTATTTCATGTACGGAACAGTAGAGTAGAATTTTCAGAAGACAGTGGCTGATGAGGAAGGATGGGAAAGGAAGAGAAAGGAACAGAAAGGAAGAGAACATCTTCTTGTCCCCTTCTTCTGAAATGTTGGGGTATTACCTATAAAAGCTCAATCTAGTTATCAAAAGCATTACCATCTCTCCACTTCAGAGATGGGAGAATCACAATTGGGCAATTTCACTCACTCAAATACTGTAATTTGGGAGCCTCCTTGCAGAACCAAGGTTCTTGTGTCCAGTTCAGTTTCTCTACAGCCACAAGCACCTTGGCCCATTCCTGTCCCTGAAGAATGCAGGAATGATGGGCACAGGCCTGAGTATAACTGTCTCCCAGCTTATGCAGACTGCTGATGGACAGCAGATGAAGAAGTATGCAAACTACAACAGGCAGAGGAGGGGCAGCTTTGAAGGGGTGGGAAAGACATAGAGAAAAAACCTACACAGGAAGACAATGCTAACAGGTGAAGCAGAGAGAAAAAGTGCTTCTTTAGAAGCTTTTGAAACAGAAAAACTCATTACCTTACCAGTGTCCTTACTATTTTTACAGCTTTGGGACAAGAAATTGTTGGGTTGATGTGTCAAAAATCCACCCATGAGAAGACACTTCTTCCATGACTATTCAGAAAGCCATAGACACTCCTGGTGTGTTTTACAATTGCTTTTCACTGTCTCATTAATTAAAAGGATAATTTTCATGGCAGATGAAGAAGAGGCTGTAAACTGCTTTTGTGGGCAATTAAATGCTAAAGTGCAGAAATAATCTGAGAGTACAAGGCAGTATTGGGGAACACAAGCCACGTAATAGAGAAGAAAACAGAAAATTATAGAAACCCCGACTTCACATTAGGAGGAAGAGGGCATTAGCCTCTGGGCTAGGAGGGCTAGGAGGAGGTGGACTTTAGACTCTGGGTCTAAGCAGTAGCTTAAATCAGTAAGTTTTTGAGGACTGAAGCAAATTAAGTAGGTAATAGGCTGGTCTGTGCTTTGGAAAAACACATTTCCATGTTGCAGCCTGCAGTTTTGGGTCAGAAATCCAGCAGCTCCTCACTAGCAGCATATGAGTGAAAAGTTTACTCCCTGGGGACCACAGACAGGCTGCCTGTCAGGAAAGCAGTTGCTGCAGGATGACTGCACCATGGAGAAATCAGGGTCATCAAAAAAAGAAGTCAGCTTTTATGATCAGTCAGCAATGTGTGTCATCTCCCCTAACTTGGGAATGTCAAGCAACAACTCATCCCCCAGCTCCATAGCATGCAGCTCACCCAGGCCCTGGCTGAGCCTGGGGGTCCATAGATTTCTGAAAGAATGACATCAAACTCAAGCCTTTCAGAAATTTTTTTTTTTTTTGTAGAGTTGGCGTGTTCCAGCAGAAACATACTTTTCCAATCAGGTGATCATTCAATCACAGAATGTCAGGGATTGGAATGGACCTTGAGAAATCATCTCATCCAATCCCCCTGCTGGAGCAGGAACACCCAGATCTGGTCACACAGAACACATCCAGGCATGGTTTGAATGTCTCCAGAGAAGGACACCCCACACCCTCACTGTGAAAAAGTTTTTTCTCATATTTCTGTGGAACCTCCTATGGCTTGCACCCATAGCCCCTTGTCCTGTCATTGGTTGTCACTGAGAAGAGCCTGGTTCCATCCTCATGACACTCACCCTTTAGACATTTATAAATATGAATGAGATCACCCCTCAGTTTCCTCTTCTCCAAGCTAAAGAGACTCAGCTCCCTCAGCCTTCATCATCTTTGTGGCTCTGCACTGGATTCTCTCAAGCAGTTCCCTGTCCCAGAACAATATTCCAGATGTAGTCACACCAGGGCAGAGTAGAAGAACTCCTCTCCCCTGACAAACCATGCCACCATGACCCTTCTAATTCAACCCAGGATGCCATTGGCCTTCTTGGCCACAAGGGCACATGCTGGCTCATGGGCATCCCCCAGGTCCCTTTCCCCTACACTGCCCTCTAACAACTCAGTCCCCAGCTTCTACTGACACATAGGGTTGTTGCCCAGATCCAAGGCTTTACACTTGCTCTTGTTATATTTAATTGAATTTCTCCCCGCCCAGCTTTCCAGCCTGTCCAGACTCAACTTCTGACAGCTATTCTGTCGGAATAGGAATAGTCAGGCAATAGGGCTACAGTCCTTCTGTGTGCAATTGCCATGCTTTTTCTTACACTACAGGTAGCAGACTCCAATTAGGAAGAAGCAAGAGAACTTGTGTACCATTGCATGCTTTTGTATCACCAGCTCAGAGATGGAAACCAAGACACCTCTCCCACAGAGAGATGATTCTGGGTAACACTTTTTAGGTGCTGACAGGTCTACTGTGGAAAAGGGCTTTCTTTCTTTTCTTGGTTGTATTTGAATGTTTCCTTCTCAGACTCAAGGACAAACTTAATCTCACTATCCAAACTGCCAACCTAACCACAAAGAAATTGCACCAGTTAAGGCAGACCATTCTCATGCTGCCTAGTCTGCAGGAATGATGACACCATTTGCAGCACCCCACTACAATCATCCATTGCAATCATGTATTGCACCTATTGCATTAGGTGCAATACATGGAAACAGTCTTCCAGGATGAGCATGGATAAGGGCAAAAATCAAACACTTCATATGGTGAAAATGAGGTATTACTCCATCAGGAAAGGCAGAACAACATTCCCACATCAAACATGTGTATCATATAGAACATGATCTACACACTTCTTACGGTCATACCTTTAGAGATGTGCTTACTTTAAGTAGGGTGTGTTTGCTTCTGACTTCTCTTTGTAGGTAGAAACCTGTCAGAAATGAACAAGAGTATGAGCAGAAACATGAGTTTCAATTGAACATGAGCTTCTCGCTTTGGATACTGCAGGTCCTGGCAGTAAGTCTCGGACTTTCTTCCCCCATAACCCCTGGCCACTTGAAAAGCAAAAATCCTCTCAAAATCTACATCTTCCAGGATTATGCAGGTGGATTATTCTGGAAATTCAGGTGGAGGTGTGACTTTATCATCAATTCCATTAAAATTTGCTACCTAAGTACACATCAAACATGAATAAAATATCTGTGGCTTTTCTATTAATAGCCAACACACAAGTGTATGAATATGTTCAAGTTTGCAAAGCTTGGAGAGATTCTGGATGCTGCTTGAAGAGCACCACGCACACAGACAGATCATCTGCACACATGTAAGCGACATTCATAAATGGAAGTTTTTTTGTATGAACTGAAAAGACACCCTCCCCCCTCAGTTAATGACATTATTCAATCTTAGATTTCTTCAGATATTCAGGGTATTCCCTCCTCCCTTCAGTGCTTGCTGCTAGAGGTCTTCTGATAATCAGGCTAATCTTGGGACCAATTTTCAACTCCTAGCAGCTCTGTAAGCTAAAATGCTCAGGCAATTTATTCTCTGTATATTGTCAGCCAGGTAAGACTTGATTTCTCATTCTGCAACTGTATTTTATCGTTTTAAACTGAAATCCAGATTGTGTGTTTCCAACAGATTATCTCCATAATCACTCTCTTTTTGCTATGGAAATGATCTGAAAAAGGTTCTTTGATACGAGAGAAGAGTTCACAAGGCCACACTGTACAAAAGCTCAAATCATGCAATTACCATTTGTAAAAAGAAACTGTTATCAAAGTAACTGCAGGGGACACCTCCAGGACTCCTCTTAAGAGTCAGGAAATTTGAATCATGTATTTCTCTAACACGAATTTCACTCCAAACTCTTCTGAATAATTCATGAGAGCTGAGTTAAGCCTGGCAGCTGGGATTGGGATCAGCTTCTGCTGCAGATGGAGGATTTCAGCAGTTCCTTCGAGGTAGATGGAGCCGAGTTACTGCTGTCCACACTAGCAGACTTCTGCTGTCCTGATGCCTTTGATTTGGGGGAGTCCCTTCCCTGTGACAGGCATCTAGCAGGGAAAGGGCTGGGATGGAAGGGATTACCTTCCTTACTCCTGTCTCTGTCTGCTTGTTGGAAAGTCAGGAAGATAAAGGGCAGCAGGAGCCCCTCCAGTCCTCTCTGCCCCCACCAGTGCTAATGGCAACCAGAAACAGAGCCTCTGCTTTTCTTAACCAGCACCACATTACCCACGCTGACAGATAAGAGATGTTATCTGCTCTTTTAAGGAAGGAGGCACCTTGAGATGAGAAGATGCCATTTTGTTCTTTCTTCACTAAATGAGAGGGAGCTGTAAATTGCTGGAAAATGGTAATGACAAAGCACTAAAAGGAAGACCTGCAGTTTGGCATGTGACCAATATTGAAAGACTGAGAACGGTTTTAAGTATCCTCCTGTGTGTCCACGGGCAGGCAAATGAGCTGAAGGGATGCTTGCGTCTTATACCTTTTATAAGCAAAGAGGTCAGAGGCAGCCATGCCCTGAGAGCCTGCTTCATCAGCTCTGCTGCTGCTGCCAAATTCCCATTCTCTCCCAACCTAGAATGACTCAGAGAACTATCTGAAATTGCTCCTTCCCCAGGCTCTGGGTATTCCTGAGCAAAGCTGACTTCTAGGAACTCACAGTTTCAACCCTCAGGACTCTAGTGTGTTATTGTGCTTAAACTACCCAGGACTCATGTTCCTGTTCTGCAGCATAGCCTGAAGATTTAATGCCATTTGATGCTGCTGGACTTTTGGAAGAGAACATGGGGGAAAACAATTATTTTATAGGACTTACCAGTATTTAATCTGAAAACACTTTTCTAATGTCAGAGGCTCCTTCTTTTTACAGACAGCAAAACTATTGCTTCTGTTTTTTAACCAAGGTCAGAAAGTTGGTGAGATGGGGTGGGGACACAGAGAGAAGAGCTGGTAAGCCCTGCAGACAAGGATCAGCCCTGGGAGAAAGACACAATGCTACTTGTTGGAATGAATCTGTGGGAACAGTGAACAGCACTGGGAACAATATCTAACAGATACAATAACACCCAGTATTTGTATAAATAGGGGGTATGGTTAGTCAGTAGGTTTTAGGATGCAGAAGTAACCAATAAAATGCAACTGCTAGGATGGAAAACTACTGCTTCCTAACAAGCTGTTATATGCACTGCTCTGTAGCTCAACAAAGGGTCTTCAACTACTGCTTCCTCATAAGCTGCTATATAAACTGCACTGTAGCTCAACAAAGGGTCTTCAACCACCTCTTGGAGTCTGTGTCTCAAAATGCCACAAATGGCACCCAGAGACCTTGGGGTCTGTGCCTTAATATGCCACAGTGAGATACTCAGGTTTAATTAATTGCCAGAGGATAAACTCCTCCCCTATAAAAACAGGGTGCTGATGCACAGACCCATCATGCCAACTCACCAAGCAGGGCTGTGTGAATGGTTTTTGTAATAAAATAAGGCTCAGATGCTGCCACTGATAACTCAGCTGCAAAACTGATGAGTAGCAATACAGAACTATGCCAGTTTTATCCTTGGCAAGCTCACTTTGCTGAAACATAATCACAAGCACTTGCTCATTGTTTTATTTGCATTATGCAAGATTTTATATTTAAAAGGGCTGTCACAGGTGGCTATTACTTAGAGATATTAACAAACCAGAAAGTAGTCTTAAAGATATTTGTGGAACCACAGGAAAGACAGTGCTGAGATGAGAGAAGCTGATCCAAACCTGTCTAGTTCTAAAGCCTCTACCTTTCAAATTTTAATCATTGCCTAATGCTATAGATGACACCTACTGGGCAAATGAAGGCCTGGCACATCCAGCATTCAAAATACCTGGTTATTTCCTGAAACTGCTGACAAGAACGAATCCTCTGCACCCTCTGCAGTAAGATCTCGTTACACCCTTTACTCAGATAGGCAATTTGTAACTGCTAAGAAGAAAGCCAGAAGTACAAACCCTCAACTGGCCAGAACGTACAGGATAAAAAGTGGCTCTGTGTTTTCAGAGGAGATGCCTGAGTTGTCCTTTTGAGACTACTGCTTTCACTACAGTCTGAATAATCCCTCTGTTTTCTTGGCTTCATACCAGAACAGGAAAACCAGTGCATTAGGGAAAATACCACTTACCTCTTCTTACTACTAATTGATTTTCTTTTGCTTTGCAGGTAGCCATGATAACTGCATTACATAACCCACCAATCAAGTGTAAACCAATGAAACAGTGGTGCTTAAGAGTTCGACAGTGACAAGTGATATTAATGGCATAGTTAAAAAGAAAACACTGAAAAGTCTCCCCTTATTGCCTACTTATTCACATTGTGACTAATAACAGACCTTCAACGTATAAAAGCGATATTGGGTATATTATCCAAGTTGTTGCTCTTACTGCTTTCTAGAGAAGCTGATTTGAAGACTAAATTTCTATTAATTCAAACTGCAAAAGAATGCAACCCAGAGATCAGGAGTACTCTTCTCAGAGTTAGTCTATATTCTTTAACATGCACTCACTGATACGATTTAATTGATGCAAATACCAAGTATTTAGAGAAAAGCTCCCATACAATTATCACTCCTTATTTAAACTTAAAATAAGAAAAAAACTTCTGCACACTTTTCATGGTCAGCTACAGTGATTAACTGCACATATTAGATATTCACAAGCATAATTAGCTGGCTGCACAACTCGAATTACCCAGGAAACACTACATAGTCCATGGTAGCTACAAACTTGTGTTACAACTGCCCACACTGTGTAAAACAAGGCATATAAATGTGTATGGATAAAAAGTTTAGAAATTTTAGTATCTCAAAAAATTATTCCATCTTTATTAACTTAATAGAGAAATCTCTAACAAAATTGTATCAAAATATAAAAAAGGAAGAAAGCTGTATATTCAGCAGTGGTCCAGAACATAGTTCTGCATGGTCCCAGAAAATAATGCCATGTTTTAAAGTCTCCAGATCCCAACAGAAATGACAGATCATCAAACAGTGTAATGATTTCTTTTTAACATGCCATTTTTTTTCAGCTGCTCAGGTTTAATAAGGAAGGGGATTCTTTTTGACCTATTGGTCTTTGAATGTTCATGTGTATCTGATCCTATGTGTGCAGGTAGCATGAGGCAGCATGCTTCTCTTCACATCCTTGGCATTTTGAAAGCTATCGAAACTTTACTCTGTACTGGAAGTGCTCTCTGCAGGAGAGAGCCCTGAATCTACAGCTTTCACCAGTGGAGGCATGAAGACCTTTCCCTGAGACAGCCATAGTACTCCATTTTCCTTTTTGGGAGCTCTAAGGTAAGATCTCACCAAGCACCGTCCTGGAGTTGAATATATTAGTGTAGAAATCTATCAGTAGTTCAGTGAAGAGATTCAGAGGTACCAGAGCTTTCAGGGAAGCTGTTCCTTTCGATGGCCAGATCAAATTTAAACTAAAGACACAGGCCAGGCTGGATGCTGTCATTCTGTTATATATGCTTTCCTGTGAAACCTGGAAAAACATAAACATGAATGGGTATGCAGACATGTGACCCAGAAAGTAAGAGACAAAATACTATCCTGTACTGAGGAGGAATCAATGATTGGAGTAGACCCTTGGCCACAGGTACCTCACTGTTTTCTTAACAGCCTTGTAAGAAAGGCTGCATAGCTGACTATGCAGCCTAGAGCTATGAGTCTTAATGGGACTTGAGTCTTAGTCCCTTGAACGAAAGATAACACAACAAATAGTTTTCAATCCTTCTATATGGAATTCATTGTTATCTCTGCAGGGGGGGGGCAGGGAAAGACAGCAAAAATAAACAACTATGTCATCTGCTTTGGTACTAAGTCCTCTAAAGAATAAACCTCAAGGACTTCTTTGCAAGGATTTAGATGGATTTTTTTGTTTTTAAGGATGCTTGACTTCACTTCCAAGAAAGTCCACACCCACCCAATTCCTTTGAAGCAATGGGGATGAAAATGGGCTTCAAGTAAAATCCACAGCACTGAAATCTGTCGTGCACCTGGATGACATGTCCTACTTCTCTCTGTGGATATGTGCCCAGAACTGGGTAGCAAAGGAATCTGTACATTTTGCATGGCTGTCATCTAAAGCCAAACATGGTCCATGCATCCTTTCTGACAAGTAAAACAAAGCCAGCAAAGCAGAAGGTGCTCCTGATTCCTCATGATCTGCAATTCAGCGGGTTCTTCACAGGCTGATGGTTGCAGTTCTTGGTCAGTAGTCAGTCATGGTAAGACCAAGCAGTCACAACTATGATGTAGAGGTTACAACGAAGCTGCTACAATTTTATGTGAAATAAGAAAGCAAAAATTCTTCTTCTCAATGTCTCCCCTTCTCCGCCTTGCCATAACACCTCCTGAAGAGGCAACTATGCAGTGCAACAAAAAGCCCAAGGGCACTAGAAGAATATCTAAGATCACAGGAACATTTAGAATATGCATAAACTCTAGCTGCCCTCTGCCTGGTAACACAGGTTTCATTCCTCTATACTTTCTACAGCACAATCCCACTCTCCTTGGATTTTATCTAGCAAAGAGCCTGTTTCATCTGCCATGAGAAGATATAATATCCTTCAGACATGTGGGGAGGATTGAGTTCTTTTCCTTGAGGGACATAAAGAAGCACTTATGTGCCCAGAAGCATAACATTTCTTCCAAATTATATTAATTCTTCCAGTAATAGGTGCTATTTTTCCCTCCAATCTTTGCCTCACCCTCCCAGGACATCCAAGGTACTGTCAGACTACTGCTGCTACAAATATTAAAGGCTTCAAATGATTTTAAGGTCATGAAGCAGGGCTGGATAAAGGAAAGAGATATTGGTGCCATAACCACCTTTTCAAAGGGCTGACTTCACATCAGACTAAACAGCAATATCTGCTTCATGACCTTATGCAAAACCCATATCACACTCTCTAGAGTATGAAGCACATACAGCCTTGTTGACCTTCACACACAACGCACAGAAAAAACAACAAGCCCATCTTGTTCATTTAATCTGGTTCAGATGAGATCAGCTCAAACAAAGAGTTCATTATACTACAGAGAAGTAGCAACCCAAAATAACTGTCAAAGGAAAGCAATTAAGGTAACTTTAGCAGTAGTATCCTGTTAACAAGGAGACCTAGACCTAGGTACTACTCTGAATGAAGGGAAGTGGACAATCAAGCTAGTATTTAGGTACTGCTAAAGATATTAAGGTTAGGGTTTTGTGTCAAGTGCCTCATACTGGCTGCTACCACACCGTATAATGTCGTAACCACGAACCCCTGTGAATTGAAGACAAATTATTTTTTGGTGTTTCTTTCAGTTGTAAGTCTCTAAAATAAAAAGAAAGATGCAGATCATTGTGCTTTCTGTTGCACAAAACCAAACCCATGTGCTGTATATCCTAAGGAAGGTACCACAAGTGTGTTAAGGGCAGGTACACTGTGATGGCACATAAGCATGTGGTATAGTACTGGAGGACAACAGATGGTGGAAGGAACCAAACTCTGATTTTTGGGAGTACTCCTTGACACACTCCATCTAGCAAGTTGTGTAAAGGTGCTGTCTTCAAGTGTTAGTTGAAACAGACCTAGTGTAACCCATCCTCTGTCTTTGAAGGACATTGCTGCAGCTCAAAGCAACAACACTATGATGCTGAAGATTTAGCACCACGTCAAGAAATGCAAAATATATACTTCCTCAATATCCTAAAATAAGCATCCAACTACCCCAAACAAAATTTGATAATTTTTGGATACCACATCCTCATGGGTACAATAGGAATGAAACCAGACATCCATTATAATACTCGGTGAACTTAAACAGTGAAATCCAGAGGGTAGAAAGAGCCAATTGCCATCACGGCTCAAAAATAAAAGGGCATCTTCATCTCTTTGGTTTCACAGTCCCAACAATGTTGAAAGGAACTCCACATAACATTTTAAAATTAAAATTACTACATATTAAAGTGCCCCTCCAAACTGAATGGAAATACAAATTTCTAACTCACCTAACAGAGATGCTAATTATGTGTCTCTGGTCTAAAAGACTTTGTCAGTTATCTTTACTAACATCCTTCATCATTCCCAGACACTTCTAAGCTTTGCTTCTGGGAACTACACTTTTAAATTGGGCTACTAATTGAGGCAAAACATTAATTCAGAGCTTTAAATTTGCCACTTCAGTTACAGATTTAGAGCAAATGTCTCATGGGCTCCTAAGCTTTATCCATTTTTTTCTAGTGGTCCAAGCCTGATGGTTTGAATTTGGCAGTTTTTTGCAATGGTTCTTTCAGCCAAATCAGTCACCCTTCCCGATCATCTGGCATGACTGCAGGGCCTGAAATAAGCAGCAGAGAGCAAAAGTGTGAGAGGGGATGAGTGGAATAGATAGGAGGGTGTATCAGCTGGTACCAAGCCCAAAGATGTGATTATAAAAACAATATCTAGATTATAATACTGCCATTACAGACTTTGCTGTTTGTTTAGCCTTAGATAGACATGGAAAACTGCAAACACAGTTCTCTATTAAATGGTTTCTGGCTTCAGAACTGGGTGGTGGTAGTCCTCAATGGACTTTGCTAAGTAATTGGCAAGATAACTTCTTTGAGCTCTCTGAGTTTGCATGTGCTTTCATAAATCTACTTCACTGCTTGCACAATGCACGGCACAAACACTTCTTTGTGAACTCTCATCTCCTGAGATCTGCTGAGCAAGCACAGACATAATTCAGGGACTGTTCTGTGAAAATTGGCCTTTGGTTCCTCCTTGCTGCTGGTTGCTCAATTCTGCCTACGGGACATCAGTGCACTGCAACTCAAGGAGGACCCTGCAAATCCCTCTCTAGTGGCCAGATGCACTGCAAAGTGGAGATGAACAGCTTACACCTTTCCCAGCGTCTGGGCCCATTACTGGCAAAATCACCGCTAATCTAAGGTTAAAGGATTTGAACCTACATTTGAAATTTGAAGTATTTCACTTCTGTAGGAGTTGTACTGTTTTGCTTCTTCCTGGACTGGAAGGAGCTGTTTCATTAAGTAAGGAAGGTGAGACTGCAGAGAAAATAGGGAGGTTTTGGGTTTTTTTTCCTTCTTCCACAAGGCTAGAGTGTTCAAAACCTGTATCTAGTGATTACAATTCATCCCACTTCATGAAATTACCACAAGTACCTCTTGCACTACTCAAGGCTAAGCTCATGGAAGAATTAAATTGTCTCTTATATGTAAAGAGATTGATGCTTGCAGGCAAAACCCAGGATTATTGGTAGAGCGGTCTGTTAAAGTTTGAATTGTGACAGCTTGTACAGCACACTGATCATCAGTGAACAGAAATCCCTAGCACCTGGATACTTTTGCATTCTCTTGACCTTTCCAAATGCAAATATTCCCTGAGACATTTAGGATTAAAAGCCATGGATCAGCAAAAACTGCAGCTATGAGCACTAGTATCAACTGAAGCTGTTCCTCACTTAACAAGGTATACAGAAAAATATTGCTATGTTCTGCGGCTCAATTACAGAAAACAGTATGTAGTACATTTGCACACCTCATTAATGCCTCAAGTGCTCAGCTCTTAAGAAGTGCATTGAGATGGTGCCTCTATTATCAGAACAAAGTCACTTACAGTATTCATAACACCGAGCAGAGATATCAGTTGCTAAAGTAATAGCAAATGACATGAGGTTTTCCTTAATAGTATTCGAGTTTAGCTAAGTAACAGTAAATGAACATATGAGTATTACAGGAACCTTACAAGTGCAATCTGAGTGAGGGTCATATCAGCATGTTCGCTTCAATCTTTCTTTTCTTTAGTGTTTTGGTAGTAAAAGGGATTAAATGTACTTCTTTATGAAATGTGCTACTGGCTAGAATATGGAAAACACAACCTTAACCCAAGAACAGCTGCTGAGGGCTAACTCCTCCACTGGTGAAAATCAGCATCATTCCACATATCCAATTGCTTTGGTGGTCTCTTAGTACTTTTGAAGGCTGTATCACTTTATTTAGGTGTCAACTACACTGTAATCCTCAATTATAGGCACCTGGGATTGAAAAATGCAATCCAAAAAAGGGAATGCAATGGATAAGGCAGAAGTGAAGCACACGGTCCTACTGATATCTTCTCCTGCATATACACTGGCAAAAAAAGTATCTCACTATTAAATCACTTGTAATGGACATGGAATCCACAGTTCCATAATTGTGGAATTTAAAAAAAATACATTAAAACCCAGCAAATCAAAAAGGACAAAAGGACAAAAGATACATTACTTCATCTAGTCCAAAGCATACAAAAAATCCTTGCAAAATGGCACAGTCAAAGTTTTTCATTTAACACCAGTAAATTACAGGATAAAAGGCTATCTTAAACAAGAAAATGCTATTTGTAAGATTAAAAGAAATTATTTCTGTCATCTTCTAAAATTACACTAATTTACTTGATGTTTTAGGATTTATACTTTGTAGCAAAAAAGTGGTTTTACCTATATTTTTTCCTGCACCAAATTACATAGCAAAAACTAACTCAATAAGCATGCATTTGTTAATGGAGAGTGAAGGAAACAGGACTTCCAAATGCTCCAGTGCAGGCAAAGTTCCATTTAAATTTACACAGTAGTTTTCACAACATGTACAGAATTTAATGGTGATCTCAAATTCTTTAAATTCTTCATTTTTATTTTCTGTGAAGATTTGCAATGTTGAATTATCAAAAACAGATTAAGAAAAAAAAAATCAGCACTACTTCTAAAATTTTGCCAATACTCACCATATGGAGAAAGCATACCAGGTATTTCAGAACAATATAGTTGTGTTCAGGAAGTCCTTCAATAATTTGCTTGCATCTGGCAACTCGTAAATTGCTCTCCACATCTGCAATGCCAGAGTTAGTAATAATTTAACTTGAATCAATCAAATTACTAACAAGAAATAATCTATTATTTATATCTGCAGGAATTTAGATATTAATCTGTAAAACTGATCAAAAAATTCAGCTCTACTAATCTCTGTGACACAGCACCACTTAGGGCTATGCTTTTGAATTTCACTATTACATTTTGAATAACTATCTGGCTATGACTAAAGTTAAAACTAAATTTCAGAGTATTTTTTCAGTTCAGTGAAATGATCAGAATAATTTCTTTGCTGGAGAGGACTTTCAAAAGACAGAATCCCATTATCTCTACATTCTCTAAATCCAGACATCTACTTCCTATGCCCTGACTTTATTCTTGCTAAAACAGACCTGCCAAAAAGGCTCTTTTGGCATTTTACTGACTTTAAAAACACTTTTGTGATTCTGCAGGAAACTCTTTTGACTTGGAGAAAAATCTATGAGATGGATGCTTGGGCAGGTAATAATTTTAAAGAGATGAACCTAAGCAGGTTCATGATCTCATTTCTTACAGACAGGCAAAACCAGAATGGGACTTCAAACTCCATGTACACTTCTAAACAGTCTGGGTGAGAACTACAGTATTATATGTATTATATATCAAATCCAGAACAAATTATTTGGGGTTGTTTTTGGCTGGAATATTGGAATTATTTTCATACTGGAACTTCAAAACCAGCTTGGAGAAAGGTCTGATGATTACAATCATGCCACCCTTAAAGAGGTCATTTGTGCTCAGGTTTTTTCAGCATTTGTTGCAATTCACTTTACCTCTCCTAAAGACAGCAAAAGGAGCACATGCATAAAATTCCAGCAAGTTAAATATTCCTTTAAGCTATAAGTGAAATATATGAAGCTATATTATAGTGACCTATGTTAATATATTTCCTACTACCAAGCTACCTGTAAGAAAGAATTAACTGAATCTAAAGAGTCTTTTTTTCAGCCTTCAGCAGAGATAATAATGCAGAAAATGAAGCAATACTGGGTAAAGGAAATTGTTAGCAGTTTTCATAACCAAAGAAGTTCTTCCACAATTATAAGTGCTCAATGATACACAGTTTGTATCATTGAGACTAATTCAGTGCTGTGTCATGACATGAAAATGAAGTCCCAAGAGTAAGAAGTCCAATACAATTCTTATACTTACTATATATAGATAAACCAGTAAACCTTACAAAAAGCAGAAAAGACTTGTTCATTTTGACCACCTTGCTTAGGTACAGATTATGAGTTTATCTATTTGTGGTTGCAATGAAGCACCAATAATATCATATACCCACAACCGTCTTATGACAGAAAACTGGGAGGAGTGGATGACATGCCAGAAGGCTGTGCTGCCATCCAGCCAGACCCGGACAGGCAGGAGAGCTGGGCAGGGAGAAATTCAATTAAATATAACAAGGGCAAGTATAGATTCTTGCATCTGAGCAACAACCCCATGTGTCAGTATAAGCTGGAGACTGAATTGTTAAAGAGCAGTGTAGGGAAAGGAATGTGGGGTTCCCCATGAACAGCAGGATGGCCATGAGCCAGCAATGTGCCCTTGTGGCCAAGAAGGCCAATGACATTCTGGGTTGAATTAGAAATGCCATAGTGGCATGGTTTGTAGGTGGAGAGAGGTTTTCCTCCCATTCTGCTCTGCCCTGCTGACCACATCTGGAATATTGTGTCTAGTTCAAGAAGGACAGGGAACTGCTTGAGAGAACCCAGTGCAGAGCCACAAAGATGATGAAGGTACTGGAGCATCTCTCTTACGAGTAATGACCAAGGGACCTGGGTCTCTTTAGCTTGGAGGACACTGTGGGGTGACCTCATTCATGTAAAGAGTGAGTGTCAGGAGGATGGAGCCAGGCTCTTCTCAGTGGCATCCGATGATAGGACAAGGGGCAATGGGTGCAAGCTGGAACATAGGAGGTTCCACAGAAATATGAGAAAAAACTTTTTCTCAGTGTGGGTGACAGAAGACTGGTAGGACAGCTGCCCATGGAGAGTGTCTGGTCTCCTCCTCTGGAGGCATTCAAACCCCACCTGGATGTGTTCCTGTGTGACTTGATCTGGGTGTTCCTCGTCTGACAGCAGGACTGGACTGGATGATCTCTCCACTCCAGGTCCCTTCCAATCCCTGATATTCTGTTATTAGAAAACAGTGATGATTATGACATAGCCAGGATAAGTTCAACTTGCTGTATAAATTTTATAGAACTTGTTTATACTTACTGGTGATTCAAAGTATTGAATCATAACAATCAAATGTTAGTAATGGCTGAGGGAGTTCCCGAAAGAAGGTCTTTAGGATAACAGCAGGAATATGTATATCATGATAATCATCAAAATTCACAGGCTTGCCTAAGAGGAGAAAAAGAAGAAAAAAATGTGTTCAATTATATGTTTTACTGTTTCTTTAATCTACTCCTTCAGAACTAGATTTTGAAGAGAAACATACTGACTTTCTACTGCTGGTAACTCCTGGCAACTCAGAGCGTGTAGAAATGATACAAATGTTTATGGGAAAACAGACCACTATTGACTCAAATCTTATCGTTCATTACTAGCCACAGATTTTGTTAGCTCTGGTCTGGCATCAATTGATGACCTGTTATTCAGTAGGCATTAAGTACCTGTTGCCATCTTTCAGGTTTCTGGAATAACGCTCTTATTGTGATATTTACATACCATCTTACAAATAATTTTATTATTAAAATCATAAATATTTCAATCAAGAGCTAGTAAACATTTTAACTTCACCATCAAGGCCATGATCAAAAAAATCACTCAGCTACTCACAATAGTATGATGACAGCTTACCCTGATTGTAGAGTTTCTGAACATCTTTGATCATCTGGATGCTGGCTGATCTTCTGAAGAGGCCCTCTACTCGTAGTCCTAAAATAACAATTAATGCAGTTTTTATCTGTAAAAGCTCTCACTCTTGTTTTTCTCTACAGGTGCCATTGTAAATAGAATAGAGGACGCACAGTAATATAAAATATCAGCCTATGCTGGTCTGACAAAACATAGAATTGTTTGACATCTTGACAGTCTACCAAAAGCAGACTAATTTTTTTGTTATTTCTTGCTTGCCTTTCATCAGGTAAATAGCCAGACTAAAATCAATGTTTGTGAGTTTCAACTAAAGTACACATGCATCTGTTTGATCATGACCAAGAATATTTATGGTGTTCTAAAAAAATTTTAGTCATAAATTAATGAAAGGTACTCAGTCATTCTGTCATTTACAAAGCCTGTATGCATATTTTACATACAAAAATTAGTAAACTAATAAACAGTTCCTTAATGAATGCATTTCTTACAGCATAGCCTTTAGTACTGTTCATACAACTTTGGATCAGTATACTAAAAGAACTAACAATGTACTACTGAAGAATATTCTCCTAGATATGGTTTAGAAGATATCAAAGGGATAACAATTATGATCTATTTGACTACATGCTTTATTGGCAATCAGATCATAATTTAGAGGAATAAACTTATGGCAAATGACATCACTGTAGTAAAACTGTTCATTAAGATTACAGCACAAGCTGTCTAAAGACATGGTTTCAGAAATGGCAGCTGTGAACAGCTAGCTCATCAAGGGAAAGAAGATATACAATAATTTCCTGAGAAGTCCATGCTGACTGTCAGTGGACTAGAGGTTTGCTGTAGAAACAAGTCTTTCAGAAACCAGACACTGTAATTGCTTGCAATTTGTTTTGCAGGGACTGGTTTAATAGTTAATGCTTTAATCTGATGTGAATCTCAATGTATAAACAGCAACATAACAAGTATCAATTTTTAACATGTTTATGCCTTTATTGGCTAAGCTTTCAACTCTCTAATTAAAGACATTAATCTGTAGCTCAGACAGCAACTTGTCTGGCCCTGCATCCCATCAACATTACTGTAATGTCATGTAACACTAAGCCCTTGCTATATATGGCTTTTTGGAGAACGAAAAGCAACTTTCATCCTTATATGCAAAAATCTGGGAAAAGAGTGGTATCCATTCTTCATCTAGAATTCATTTTCCAGGTCAGCTGAAATAGCAATCTGTTTGATCACAGGTGGCAACAAGCCAACTATCTTCTTACATTTGTGGGTAACCTGTCCAAATGACATGACTAATTAAATGTAGGTTAGTGTAATATTTAGGAAGAAAGAAGAAGCTATGTTCTTCTTCTAAAGTAAGACAACACCAACAGTAAAAGAGCCACATATTTTTTGCATAAATGTAACATATAGAATAGCAATGTTTAAATAAAGCATGGATTGTAAATTCAGCCAACTGGTAAACATAAAGATGAGTCAATAGGAATCATGTTATTGAAGGGAGAAAAAAATGAGCCCGGGTACAAAGACTTCTGTGATGTATACAAACTGAGAATGATGCTTCTTTAGAAGTCTGTATGTCTATAAGTTGCTATCAGGGCATGAGAAAGTGTCTTGGCAAGGCAAGAGAAAGTGACCCAAAACCATGATTTTGTGTTTCCGATGTCACATAACCTGAACAGCATATAGCCCCAACAGGGGGTCTCATAATAAGGGATACCAAGGAGGAAAAAGATCTGAAGCCACTCCTTGGTTATTCAATGCGATGAACAAATACATAGCCTTAAACACAGGAAATAATTTCTCCAAGCTCATCTCTTCCATTTTAGACATGAAGACAAAAAGCTTCAGTTCTTGGAATCATCATAATTCAGCTAACACAAGGTGCCTACACTAAAATAAAATTAATCACTCAATCTTCTTTTTGCAGACAAATACATGCTGGATTCACCAGAGTTAAGAGGATGATGAAACAAAGTTGCCTGAAGGCAATCCTGGCCATTGCAGCTCAGAGCATTTGTTTTTGTCCTTTTGAAAAAAAAAATAGTTTTGATGTAGCCGATTAAATTTTGCTATTTGTGTTATTCAATCAAATCTCCTTTACAGCATGACTTATGTCAGCTGCCTCTTTAATGAGAAATCCATGTTGAACTACTTTGCCATTAACAGCACGGATAACACAGTTCATAAGAAACACCAGCCCTGGAGCTGTAGTGCTTGCCAGAAGACAGCTAGTGGATGACTGACAGAAACAGCCAGACTGGGATTCCTAGCTCTGATAAACACACAGCTGCATGTCACTCACATGTTATATCAATACTGCAGAGCCTCTGCTGAGATAACACAGCTGAGACTGCTCCCTGCCCCTCACCAAAAAAAATAAAGATACAAACAGACCATAAAGTGCAAAATGTTATTTTGAATACTAAGTGACATACAGAAAAAAGATAGTGATGGACTAGAGAAGGAGCCATCTGTACTCAATAAAAAGTGGCTCTGTGAATAAGAACTTAACTGAGTAATTATTTAAAGGTCAGTAATAATAAAGGAAAACAGGCAGGCACTTTATCCACATTGAAGTAAGATTGCTTTTACCATAGTAGACAAAATTTCACAGTGCAATGACACAACTGTGTCACGCTTTGAATTAATAATCTGTTGCTAAAAATACTTAAGCCCCTTCTACCCCCCCATCAGTTGTCCCATTGGAAAATTAAAACTGATAAAGATAAAGCAATGCTTACTGTCACATTGCTGCAAACTTGTCAAAGAGAGAGAGATGAGAAAATTACATTCTTTTTCTTTCAATCACCCTCGATTTGAGGGTTGCTGACATCAGAATCCTTTGTTAATTTGTCTGCTTTCAGAAGAGAAATAGCAAAGAGTGAGCATCTGAATACATTCTGTCCAAAGTTGAGTTTGGAAATGTTTCCTTCAGCTGGAGTCATGCCAAGTCTCAGGAACTATCCAGCCTGATTTGGTAGTGGTTTTCATTCTCATTAATACAACTGATTTGGACATCTCCTTGCAGATTACCTAATTCTAATAAGTTGATTTTTTTTTTTTTTATTAGAACTACTATTTCAAATATGTGGACTGATATAAGTGCTCATCTTCCATGTTACATCTCAGACAAGAAATGGAAACTGTGAGCTTTTATGCTTAAAAGAAATATGAGATTTATTTTCTTAAGAGGTTGAACACAGTACAAGTTTGGGGAGGAGGCAGCACAGCCTTCCTTTTGCAATGGATACAGAACAAGTGAGAGTGATGTCTGCAGTTTGTAAAGATGATTTGCACCACAAGCAGGTGCACAGCAGATCGAGACCAGACAGCAAGAGAAGGAACAGTTCCAGCCCTACTGAAAAAGCTGAATCCAAAGTGTATTTCTGTCCTTGTGGTTTTGATGGCACAATCTCTAGCCCTTAGATTGATGAATTAATATTTTCAGTTTACTCTTGACACCTCTGAATGTAATGTATTTGCAATGTCTGAGCACCAAAACCACAAAATGTGCATATTACAAGGTTCATTTTAATTTCATGGCACAAGAACTGGTCTCGGGATTTATCTCATCTCCATGAACTCTAGGTAAAAACATTCACATGAAAACAAATGGTACAAGAACTCAGAAATATTTCTATAGGCAATGTCAAGCTTTTTTGGTGTTGCATTTTTAAAAGATACTTAATTGATAACAAGTGGAGGCTAGGAAGCAAACTCACTAAGTTGCAGCAATCCAAACATATTCAGAAAGCATAACTATCCACCTCTACTCACCCTGACTATCACCACTAGGATGTTTTCATTCACAATAAAAATGGAACCAAAACTTTCTCCATCAGCAACATTTATTGTGTTTCATGAAAGGAAGAAGAAGAAAGATTAATCACTGTTTATCACTGATCCTGCTACTGAACACATAAAGAACAGCTTTAAGTTGTCACAATAGTTACACTACAGGACATTTATTTATCATTAAACTTCTGTAGCATGGTTATGACCATTTAATTTAGAAGTCTTAGTCATGTGCTGTGATTGAGAGACGGGACGCTGCTTGATGCAAGCAAAATGTCGCTTTATTGTACCTACTGACATACTTTTATACCTTCCTATATCTTGTACCGATTGGTCAATGCCTTACAAAAGGCGCTTACTGATTGGTTAAAGCAAATACCAGCACCGCCTCCAAGGCAGTCACAAGGTAAGCAGGGCATCCTTGGTCATGCTCTAGGCAGCAGCGCCATCTTGTTCCTTCCAAGGCTCGCCTTGGAGGAGTTCCAGCATGCCCGCCGCCATCAGTTGTGTAACTAGTACTAGAGGTTCTGCCTAGGTCAGCTATGTCGCCTCCTTCAGTCATGCCCAGGATGTTCCTGTGGTACCACAAGACAACATCAAACAAAATCTTTGTGCTGCAAAGCACTTCCAGTGAACAAAAGAGACAAGGTAGGGGAGGGAAGACAAAACAATGGGGCTGCAGTGAGATAATGTTCATACAGGGGACAGCTATCTTTTCTGCTTTATAATTCTGTACAGTGATTCCTTCACTGGGAGTTTATTGCTTCATCATATCTGAGCTGCCGCTGATCTCACATGGTCTCTTTAGTAATCAATGCTCTATGTAATTTTTATTACAACTGTTCATTTGGCCACTCCTGCCAATGCAGAAGCTATCAAGGTTGGGAAACTTTAGTAATAATATCAATGGGTTAGCTTTGATATTAAATTGTAACAAATATGTAATTTATCCCTCTGAGGGTGCTCTCTAAAACATAA
>VZTY01026859.1:90925-118461 GCA_013400935.1 Turnix velox
TTCCTCTACACAGCCTTGTATGTATAAGATGTATGTATATAATATATAATATATAATATATAATATATAATATAATAATAATCCTACCTGTGCATTTCAAATCAGTATTTTACACAAGACAAGTACAAATGACAGCATATTAATATTTGAGATAGGCTTGAGGAACACTCCTGCTCTTTGTACCCTGATATCTTCACACAAGTCTGAATAGCATAGTTCATATCCACTGTTACAATGCAGCAAATATAAGTTCCCCTAAAAGCTGCTTCCTGACCTCCGGATGTTGGAGGCTTTCACAAACAAATTACAGATTTTGCTACGCAGTTTTATTTTCAATACACATCCATACATCCAGTCAAACTACAGGTCAGAGTTTGAAAACTAATACAGCATGGTGAATTGTATCAAGACTGATCTAAACAAAATACCAAAACCCACCATCTGGATTTTAACTTACCATGGTATCTTTTACACAGTCTGTAACCTCCTGTTCTAGAAAAAAGACACGTAAGTAAAAGACATAAAAGGGAATTTCTGTTGCAACACATCTCATTAGAGTTTAAAAGCAGAAACATTTTTCTGGACCCTCAAGCCTATAATGGATAAAACTGCCACAGAGGATGGGCAGCCCTGAAAGCCCAGCTGAGCATCATGAAAGCCATACACATAAAGATCCATCCTCTTTAGCATGGCATTACTTATATCCCTGGTTACCAGAACAGTTGGTTAAAGTCTCACTGCAGGACAAAATAAGTTGCTGACTACAGATGGGGACATATTAACCCCAGAAAGAAAATTACTACCTTGTGGCATAAGCTGGGCTTCTTGGAGAAAAGAGCTTGTGAGCAAAGCATCGAGATCAGTACTGCCAAAGGAATGACAGCAGGTTGGAAACATTTAGGAATTGTTCTGACAAGAGAGTGAATATTTAATTGAGTGGGGTAATTTCTCTTGGCATGGCATAGATGTAGTAGTAACAAAAAAAGGTCTTATTCAGTGCAAGTTGAGCTCTGCATTTTATAAACTAGACAGCTGGACATGTGGTTTTGAGGCTGAGAATAGAAAAAGCAAAAAGCATCTGTCTGGTTTGCAATTTACTTCAAAGATCTAGTCACAAATATGCTATGTTAAATCTACCCTTCCTCTCTGGTCAAAATCATCATCTGGGTTCAGGATGATGTCTGAAATTAAAAGCATCTCTCTATGTTCATCTTGAAGATGAACTGTGAGCCTTAGTCTTAACAAGCTGGTGATTTTCTCAGATACTCAGAAGTCATTTTAGGAAAGCAGTTCAGCCCTGTGAGGGTTAGCAGGACTTGAAATTAAGCATTTGTAAATGAAATTCTTAAAAAATTTAAAAACAACTTTCTCTCTGAAGTGGAGTTAAAATAGAGGTGGAAATATAATAATTTTATTGTTATTTCTTCAATGAATAACCTGAAAACTGTCACAGAAATCACAGAATAATAGCAATTAAGAAAATTACTTTACTGTGCTAATGGAAACAGTGTCTGAGGCCCATCGGCCATAACAGATCTCACTTATACAACACAAACAGATGCAGAGGAATTGTTGGTTATGGTAGATTCTTTAGTCTTTGTTAAGATGACTGCCTGGACCCACTGAGAATAATTTTGCTTAGAAACATCTATCTAAAAATACAGTCAGATAAATATACACAGAAGAAAACCACACTCACTGTCATAATGGCAATTTGGCTGTCAGGGATGTGGACACTCTCGCTGCTGTCAAAGATAATAACTTGGTGCAAGGAGGGGAGTTCTGGCTCACTTGCAAGGATGAGGATGCTTCCACACAGGGAAGAATACTTCTGCAAACAGTGTTTGAAAACGAGGCTGAAAATTTAAACATCAAGGAGGAAAAAGGTGACACATAGCAATCTGTGAAAGGGATTGGAGACATTAAGATGAAAATGCTGGATGAAGTCCAGAGACCAAAAGTTTACTCAACCTGGTAGCATTTTATTGTGGGCTGGTGCATAGTTTGAATAACATCACACAGATCCTATGTCTCATCTGTTCAGGAAAGAAGAGCTGAATGTCAAAGGGCTGGTGATGTTTCACCAACCTGTTGGTGAAGTGTGATTTTGAAGGAGCTTTTGTGATCTCAGTAAGTCAGAGTTTCAGAAAGTGGTTTTAGGTACACAGATGTGAAAACAGGAATGTGAAGAAAGAACGGAAATACTGCACCTAGGACAAAAACTAAAACCCAGTCCCTGCTAATTCTGCAGGGCTGAAAACTATGCCAAAATCAATAGGGTAATGACAGTGAATTTTTGTCACTTCCGGAAGATGAGCTTTAGTTCTCACTGTGCTCGCAGCCACGTCTGGAGTGCAAAGAACGCTGCCAGTCAGCCTCCTGGGGCTGTCAGCAAGGAAGTGACACTCGCTGAAGCTGATGGCAGAATTGAGATATTCCCAATTTAGAGAAAGAGTTAAAATTATAGCAGACAGCAGGTACAACAGATACCTGCACATTTACAATCAAGTGCAAAAAAATGCATGTCTATCACCTACTGCCTAACAGCTTTGGCATGGCACGTACTTGGCTTTTAAGCATCAGCTGGCTGAGAATGTCAGAAAACAATCTACCTGACAAGCTGTCTCTCCTTAGAAACTTGGTCTGTGGAGATTGCCTTATGATACTGATTATGACAGTTCTGCGCAAACCTGGGCTTGGTTGGAAAATACCAATGTTGAAAAGCCCTTCCTTCCTGGGGATACAGAAGGACAGACATCTGGGGAAAAGAGAGTCTCTCTGGCAAGCACAAGGGCTGGACTACTTAACAGTAACCAGCATTACTGTCATGTACTTGCATGGATACACAAAGTAGGAAAAGGACTTTGTTCAGAAGTATCACATTTCCACCTAGACTATCATTCACAAACCATGCTGACACAGCACTGAACAGAAGAATATTTAGCCTAAAAAAGATTAAGTTTGGAGAAAACCCAAGTTTGATTACTACTTTCAGAAGAACAAACGTTTCAGTTAAAAGAAATTCAGCAATGACAAATTTGAGCAATGACAAATTTGAGCAATGACAAATTCAGCAATGACAAATTTCTTTTATCATAGCTTGTTTCTTGTGCTGGTTGCTGCTTCAGACAACTGTGGTTATCTGAGCTGGACAAAACAGGCATTGAGAAGAAAGAGTATGAGACCGGCACAAAAGTGATGTAACAGTACATCCAGAAAGAATGAGGAAGTTTTGTGTCAGATCAGTGCATGAATTACTGGTTAGGGAGCACTAGCCCCCTACAAAGTAACAACAGCCATAAGCCTTCAATTTCTTCAAAATCATTTAAAAGGTCCAAGGAAGTGCCCAAATACACAAAGCCCTGCTTCCAAGCACAGGCAAAATTTTAAATCAATTAACACTATAGTGGCTAAATTTTCACTCAATTTGTAAATAATAACAGCTGTGACAAGAAATTATATTAGTAAACATTCACCCCCAATTTATCTCTCTTGACTCCTGTGATTAGTGAGGAAGAGGTATTTGCCTATTACGATAATCTAAATATATGTAAGTATGATTGTTTCATAACAATTTAAAACATGAAAAAGTCTAGCTTTCATCTGCAGATAGGGCATGCACTGCTACACTACACAAGCTTTATAATTATCCACTTACAACTATAATTACAGATATTGTCTCAAGCTGTCTGTCACTTGCCTTCAACCTTCTTAGCAGTGAACTATTTACATTCCCTGTACCCAACCAAAATATTTTATACAAGCTACACCTGCAAAGTTTTCCTCATTAGCAGCAGTCTGGAAACAGCACATACAAACAGCTTACTAAGCTTGAGTGGAAATCTTGAATCTGGATTGAGAGGCCCTCAATAAGGTCTACCCTTCATCTACTGCAGATCGGCAGAGACCTTATAGGCAGAACTGGCCTCACTCCAGGACTTGGCCTTGGCTGCTGCAGGTTATTTTGGAGATAAATCAGCAATTTCAAGAGGTGAGGAGCTAGCTGTTCTTTAAACAAGCATCACTGCAGATACTGCACTCCACTGCTTGCAAACTGTGAGCAGATATCCACTCTCATTCTACTATGCATACCATTAATCAGCTTCACTAAAGGCATGAGCCTAAATAAAAGTAAAACAGGCTGCTATTTTATGTTGTGATTTGCCATGAGGGAGGCTGAAATACAAAGGAGCATAGCCTAGAAATAGTCTAGCCTCAGTCAGATTGGTCATGCGCTAATTTAAATGAACCCATGATTTTTCTTGAGTATTATCAGTGAAGCCTAGAAAGAACATTTTTCTTGCCCCTCCCCCAACTCTCTCTTTGCAAATGGGAAGCCCATTCACTGTAAATTTTTTAAAAGTCTGAAATTTCTCACTTAAGGTTCAAATAAATTCAAACACAGACCATACCCTGAAGACAATAGTTAAAACTAAGAGATCAATGATGCATACAGTTTGAATACTGAAAGCAAACCTGGTTCAAAATGACAGCTCAAGGCTGCAAATTAATAACTGGGAATATTATGGGATATAGGATTTGGGTGACTCTTTCTACAGAAGAATATAATAAAATAAAAACTTTAATTTTTTATTATTTGTGCATGGCCAACACAAATAGCTCTTTAAATGAGGAAAATTGCACATAAAACCCTTTCAGGGATCTTGGGAATTGCTCCCAGTTCTACCACTGTGTAATGCTGTGCCAGTCACATAAGTGCATTATAGTTTGTTATGTCAACTGTAAGTTAAATGTACATAGGCTATAAATTTAGTACTGCAAGACTTAGCAAACATTTGAGAAACTCTGAGGTCACGGAGCACAAAAGATTACAGAAATGTTGCTGTGATTGCCTTGCAAAACGTAAAAATCACATTACTCTGGGAAAAGGAATTTCAAGTCTGTGGACTTTCTCCCTGCATGTGCCTTTGTCCCTATACAAGGAACAGAATACACTTATCCTCAGAATAGCACCTGGTATTTGGTCCTTTATGTTGGTCAGCCATGTACTGGGGAGTCAGCAGTTTAGAGATTACCCCTGTACACAAAGGCAATACAGGAAATTCAAGATTTGGATTCTCTCATTTTAAATATGGGTTTATAATGGTTGAAGATGTGCAGTTCAAGATATCTTCTTTCATTAGCTACTCCCTAATCAAATCTTAAGGGAGAAAAGTTTTTCTTTTTTTTTTTTCATGATGGGATAATAAGCAAGTATTCCCTCCCTATCCATCAAAGCCCTCATGGCAGTGCCCAACTGCGACTCAGGTTTTCAGGATACATGTGTAGCTGTAAATTTTGCCAAATGAGGAACTGAACATTGTACAGTTTCTCACTATTGTCCTTCTTCTGAAAGACACATCTCTTCTGACACAAAACTCACCTTTTCTTTTTAGGTAGGATACAGTTTCCTTCATTACTGGAGGGATTAGTTCGCCTTTATTTTTGTCCTTGATACTGTTAGGGAGAAAAAAAAATAAGGAAATAGTAACAGCCTTTAAATGGCATTTGTAGACAAAGAGTTCAATACAAGACAGAACAGTCTCAGCAAAATCTGAGAGATATCTGAGAGCATATGTTAAAGTCTACAAATAAAAGAGCCTGCACCAAGCACAAGAGTCCTCCACAACTCTAACAGGCCCTAAATGAGCCACTGTAACAGGTGACTTGTATTTCTATTCAAAGAGCCATTCTTAAATGCTTTCTTCTCACTAGAAAAGCTATGTAACAGCAACAGCACTGAGTAATAAATAACTGCTACTTACTATACTGATGGGGAATCAAGGACACAGGAGGAGAATGGTGACCCAGGCTAGCTTTACTTCCACTTGAGATTGTTTTTGCTCCAGTTTTGCACCCCTTGCTTGGCATGGCCCAGCAGGACTGCATTTAATCACAACACAGTAGCTCTGACTGGATTTATTTGGACAACACTGGTAGAATGAGGCTTCAAGGCAGCTTACAGGCAGGATAGGAAGCAGTTTGCAGCAAATGCCTCATAATAAGTCTTGATCAAGGGATTTTGTGAGTTTAGGAGCCTTTTATCATGCAGATTTTTCTTTGTCATTTGTCTCTTTTTAAGCTACAGTGTATGTATAATTAAAATTATATTGTACTATTTATTTTGAAGCCAAAGTAAAGCAGTGAGATTATTAACACTTTGAATGATTCCCAAGAAATGAGATTTCTTTCTCTTTCATGAGTGAACAGCTGAAGCAAAAAAAATTGAACGCAGCACTTGCTTGATCTAGACAGCATAGAAAATTCTGCAATTATCTTCCTTAATAACAAAAAAAAAAGACTTTAATACCTTAAGAAGTATATCAGAAGACATGGTCAGTATCTGCTCAAGATTCTGCTACATTTTTATACTAATCAATAACAAAGTGAAGGACAAGTATCAGATTTTAAAGTATGCATGCATGTGTACATTTTTGTGTTTGATATTCAAAAGCTGACTAGCTTTACTAACAAGCCCTAAAGGCACAGCACAAAACAGCACAGAGTTTTGGGACTGTATCATGAGAGGCTGCAAATGCTACAACTCATCCAGAGAAAGTAGGAGATTCTTACACAAAGTGTAACTACCCTCAAACTAGTGTTACTAGTTGAGGTTGCACTTGCAGAAAAGAATGATTCTTGAGAGTCTTTACCAAGTATGGTGTTTTCTTATTCTGCCAACAGCTAATAACTGGAGCATATTTGATACAGATTCTATAACATCATTGAATGGAAGAAGCAATCAAATTATTATATTTTGTGTTTACACTACACACAAAAACTACTCTAAAATAAATGTTACGTAAATCAGAATAGAAGGGTAAGGAAATTGTCATATCCCTCCTACATGCCTATGAAAGGAGTTAGAAGAAGAATATGTAGACTGGTTAATTTTGGATCTCCAGGTTTTTTAGGAGGGCAGTCACTCTCAGCTTCACGTATGGGGGTGGTAGGGCTGTTCTCTAGTGGGAAGGCTCAGAGCAGGATCATGACTTAGGTACTGAATCACCCTGTGATATTGTCTCTCTTACTCATAAACATACTTCATGTTACTCAGTTACTCAGCTGTCTAATATTTTGACCCCATTCCTCACTCCAAGGGCACAACACTGAGCCATCAGAGCCATTTCTTCCAGTCAGTTTCATGGACAAACTTGTCTATCCTTCCCCATTTTCACAATTCAGCCTCTTCCCAGACAATGTCTGTGTGTCTGTATATTACCCAGACCCTCCTGCACTGAGTGTCACTGCTCCCAGTGCTTTATAAAACAGAACAATTTGTTACTTTATTGTAATAAATTTGTTAGTCCATCTCCCAAAGCTCATTCATTTCAAATACCTAAGCCACGTGCTTTTTTAAATTTAACTCTAGGAAAGTGCTACGTTACTCCCTCGGTTGCTACAGATTTATATCCTATGTCCTACCTTTTTCTTTATCATAGTAATTCAAGACCACTTCTCTATGTCATCTATAACCTCACTTCCACTACAAATTATTTTCAATTCTGCCCCTCATCTCTGTCTCATATGTCCTCATATGTAAGTAGTAGCTCCTAAATTACCACCACCAAACAGCAGTAATCACCAGCAGACCAAATACAACAGAGACCTGAATTCCAGCCACACTTTCTCTCCTTCCAGCTAATGACTTTTAAAAGCTTGTAGTGTTTGTGAGAGCTCTGCTCTTCTACCAAATGTCATTGATGTAAGCCCATAGTAATTCTGTGAATCTGAACAAAAATCAATCAATTAAACAAATTTTTACCATACTGCTTCAAAAAAGTATCCATACCAAAATTTAAAGTGTGGGTCAATGCTACTTTGTGGGCACTGTAGTATCTATACCTATCTGTAACTGTTCAGAAAAGGGGAATTTTCCTTGATGTAAACAGACCTGGTGATTTTGATTAAAAATATAACTAAGTTTCAAAAATTATGTTCATAAAGCAACAATTTGAGACATTTGATATGCACTTGCAAGAAGAAAAAGACCAACATCAAGGAATGGGTTTGATTCAGATAATTCTAAAGTATGATCTTTTCTATGTTTGCTGCTGCTTGCAAGTATGATTTTTAGATTCAGTGATACAATTTCAAGACCATACACACTGGCAAGGCACCATTTCCATTAGTATGAAACAGTACTGGTCTTGCTGGAATAATCATTCTCTCTGGTATCATAACATGGTAATGGCCAGAAGAAATATTTATGACCTGAATCTGTAAGACCAAGTCCAACCCCAATCTTTCTCATTATCACAGACATTCTACAAGAGCAAAAACAGATGCTCTAAGTGCTAAAGCTAATGAAAATATTCATTAACTAGAGAAGACCTTGGTCTGAAATGATACCAGGATCTAGCCCTCAGAGCAGCATTCTCATTTTCCCAGGGACAGTCAGCTGCTTCTGCAAAACATCTCTCCAAGCAGGAAAATCCCCTCAATCCCCTTCAGGATATGTATTCCACCCTCTCCCGCTCCTTCCAGCTTCAACCATCTTACAGCAGTTTCACACATGATAGTGACATCATAGAACAAGGTCAGTGTTAGTGTTACAACCATTCTGTTGTAAGGTGCACTCAGACCAACTCTGAGACTCATGCTATTCTGGACTCCCCCCTGCTTTCCACCAAGACCCCAGAGAGAAAAAACAAATATGAAACTATGCTTCAGTACGGTGAGGTCCTGTACCAGCCCCTGCAAGAGATGGCCACAGCTAAAGGAACACAGCCTTGCAAACCTCCTGCTCTGAAAGGTAGGTTCAATAGCTGAATTATTTTCTCTCACAGTAGATCAGTGTTGTGTAACAACCATGCTGCAACAATGTAAAACAAACCAAGCAGTGACTGTGTAGCTACATTAATAAATTAGACTTGCTAATAAAACACACAAGGAGATCACATCTGGAATACTGTGTCCATTTCAGGGGTCCTCAGTTCAAGAAGGACAGGGAACTACTGGAGAGAGTTCAGCACAGAGCCACAGAGATGATGAAAGGATTGGAGCATCTCCCTTATGAGGAAAGACTGAGGGAGCTGGGTCTCTTTAGCTTGGAGGAGACTGATGAGTGACCTCAGTCATGTTTATAGATTTGTAAAGGGTGAGTATCAGGAGAATGGTGCCAGGCTCTTCTCAGTGACATCTAATGATAGGACAAGGGGCAATGGGTGCAAACTGGAACATAGGAGGTTCCACAGAAATATGAGGATAATCTATGTCATTGTGAGGGTGACAGAACACTGAAACAGGCTGCCCAGAGAGGGTTTGGGGTCTCCTTCTCTGGAGACATTCAAACCCCGCCTGGATGTGTTCCTGTGTGACCTGATCTGGATGTTCCTGTTCTGGAAGGGGGATTGGACTACATGATCTCTTCAGATCCCTTCCAATCCCTGACATTCTATGATTCTGTGAAGGAAGTTCTAGGGGTTCTTTGCATACACGAGAAGCTGAAATCCCCAGTGAAATGATATCCCATACTAAGGTACTACACAAGTAAAGGGTCTGTGAGATTAAGTCAGTACCAAGGTTAATGCTCTAGACACCTGCAAAAATAAAAAAAGCCTGCAGCAAATAAAAGCAAGGGGAAAAAAACACAACCATTTATTTTAGCCTTTTTAACAGAGGAATTATAATGTGCTTCTTGTGTGTCAAATAATTTTTTGTATTCCAATCAGTATCCTAAACATTTAGGGCAACTTTTATTAAAATTAGTCCAAAGCCTATTCCACTTAAATGGGAACATAATCATGACCTTAATTTGCTTGGAAGCTGTTACATCTTTATTATTGACAATTTAAGCTCACAGAACCCATTCTAAGTCTCTCTGAAGTTGGACTGATTGTTTTTGTTTTCTTATAGCTGCTTACTCCAGAGGCACCATACAGCAACCCAGCAGCTTTTTACAAATGTTTTCTAATTATTATTGTTACCCATAAATGTGTTTCCCATTTCAGTGTACAAATAGCAAACTGATTATTTACAGCACTTGCTCCTGCTGAGTACTAGTTTATCTGTCAGAGAGGTAAGACAAATAACCAGGCTATAATGCCCACAAAATTTTTCTTTTTTTAGTAAAATATACAGTTTCTGCAGATCTACCATTTTCTACAGTATTCCCATTTCCTTTGAAGGAAAGGTTTTATGCCCTGTACAATGAAAGAGGTCCTTGAGATAAATGGTATTTTAAAATAGAGTAAAATATTCATTAAAAGTCACATGCAAAGTTTTTCTGTTTTTTCCAAAACTGGGGAAAGCTGGGAGGGATATTTTAATAATATTTCACAATGTGGGACTTAGTGTTCAGTTTACCACACCTAAGGTAACAAAAAAATAATTGGGTCAATACTTCAGCTGATATAAATCACACCAGCTCAGAGGTCAATGAAATTCTGTATTTTTCTTGTCTTATTTGGGATAGTGTGATGAGCAGCTGAGCTTTATCATGGTTAATGCAACATTGGAAACCAGGCACTACTATAGGCAATTTGAAATCATAGATTCTCTTCCATTTCTTGCTTAAAAGATGAACTTAACAGAGGATTTCAGAGCTCTGTATACTTTCCTGTAACTCATTCACAGATCTGAATTGCATTGCGACAACACGATTCAACTGGGATCTATTCCAGTAAACACAGTAGCCAGGGAGAATGAGCCCTCTTCAGTATAGGATATAAGATTAGTTACTGCAACACATTTTATACCTGATGACTTGCTTATAGACAGTGGGCAGTTATCATGAGTCCTTTACACATCATTCTAAAGTGTCATTAAGTATTCTCGAATGATAATATCTCTCTCTGCTTTTCCTCCCCTTTTCATTTTTCCCCTACTGAGACATGTTGAGATTCATTCTAGAATGCATTCTTCCTCCCTGGTCATGCATGCCTAGCATGCATAAGCAGGATGATTATGACCAAAAAGAAAGCACCTTGAAATGTGTATGATAATAATTCAACAAGCAAAACTATACAGCAATTGTGTGGTTTTTCTCTGCTGTCTCTCCCCATTTATGGTAGGAGATAGAATAACAAAACATTTCCAGTCTTCCCACGAAAGATACTTAATTTTAGATTTTAAAACCAATTGGATGAAACAGAACAATGTCAATAGCTAGCCAAGGTCAACTCTGTGCTCAGCTGTAGCCTTCCTTGATTACAGAGGCAATCGGGTGCAGCCGTAGGGGTTTATAAGAGCTTGTTGAACATACAGAAGAGGACAACGATGTTGCTTGACCCAGATAGTCAATTATTAATTTCTTTAAACTAGTGCAAATCTAGGAAGCTTCATTCATGCATTTTAACTATTTATTTAGAAATATAATCCTACTTTTCAGCCTGACATATAGTACAAATTAGCAAGGATATATTCTGAATAGCCAATTGCTGCTGCTCTACAATTTATGAGTGAATGTAGCATTGCTGAATGAAGAGAAAAATAGTCCCACTGTATCAACACCACATATGAACATCCCTGGAAATGCCTGGATTTCTAAAAGCAACAGCTACTGGTGAGTAACATAAGGTCATATTCATAGCACTTTCATAGTACTTTCCTCTAATCACAACAAGCTGGGACATTATACCCAAGGAAGTACTGCTGTACACTTGCCCTGTTGTAACACTGTTCCCTATCTATCACTCTATCTGAACAGAGAAACTTGAATTAGCAAGTTAAACACCAAACATGCAAGCTATCCCACCCACTCTGGGCTACATATTCTTAAGTACTTGTCAAACCCAAGCACAGATTCCTTCTAAATTAGAAAAATGAAGCATGGAAAAAACTTTCTCAGGAGGAATTTTCTGTGTGGCACATCCATGAAGATGAACATTAGTTTCAAACCTAGTTGCAGCTGGGCAACTAGATAGTGCAGGTTGGGGATCAGAGAGCTGCAGAAAGACTGTAATTTAGCAAACTGGGCAAGTCTGCTTTGTACATGTAGGTGAAAGCATTAAGAAGGCAGATCTTTTTCAGTTCTCCGTACTCTGTGCAAAAGACATCCTACATGACACCTTTGGATGACTTAACTGCTTCTATTATGCTCTCTTACTGCTGTTTGGATTGGTATAGTTTCAGTGGAAACTTCAGAACAACTAGGTATTAGATTCATATTCTAATTGCAATGACAAAATTATTGAGTCTGCACAGCAGCTCACAACAAAATGTTTTTCACTTCATGTCTGTGCCTAACAAAGTATATTCTTAAATCCAAGGGAAGTAAATTTAAATAAAGCAGGATAGATGCTTAAAATGAAGTCAGCTTGGTGTGTATTTGCTCCCCCTCAGTGTGATTCTGAGGTGTTAAAAAGATCTAATGCAGCCATTTAAATTCATTGAAAGCAATGTTTTCTTTTGGATCCTCAGTTAATGGGGGTAACATAAGAATGAGAAGTTTTGAACTAACCTGATAAGCAGCCCTTCAGCTCACTCATGAAATAAACCACATTCAGTACAAATTACATTACTAAGAATTATACTCCCAGCTCTCACAGACCTTCCATGATTTTCAACTGCCCAGTTGCCTTATATTATTTTGAAAATCTGACTCTGCAATGTTAAAAAACTCTTCGTGAGTTAACAGATTCTTCCAAGACAAGGCACTGGTCCCAGACAGTCATTTATCATTGTTGACATGAAAACCTCCTTCAGCTTCATTTTCTTTCTAAGAAAACAGCTTTTTTCCTTCCTGTCCATCAGACAAGTGTGTGAGGTATTTTGAACCAATGCTTAGTCACTTTTTGCTCTTCTAGTTTTTTATTATAGTTCTGGATAGCAAATACATTAGCTAATATAAACTCTGAAAAAGTTAAATGGGGAAGTGCTACAAGAGACAGCATTGCCCACTATTTTTAGGGAAGTACATTCAGAAAGGTACATGGCTTTGCTACCTTTCACAGACAAAAGTCATTGGGATGCCATTATCAAACATCTCACAAAATTAGGCTGGCTTTGTATAAATCCCATTTATCAACATTTTCCTGATAGAATAAAAATCATCACCCCAGAAGCACTGAATCTGGTGAAACCTCAGGTCAATCTTGAATTAATGAAAAAGACTCTCCAGAGAAACAGTCCTTTAATGAAAGCAGCTTTTCTCAGCAACAGCTCTGATAGCACAATTTTTGCTAACCATAATGAAATACTCAGCACACATATTCCTTTGTATGAGCCGAGGGAGGTTGTGGATGCCCCATCCTTGGAGGCGTTCAAGGCCAGGTGGGATGGGGCCCTGAGCAACCTGATCTAGTAAATGTGTTTGTTTGGTGGCCCTGCTAGGCAGGGGGGTTGGAGCTACATGATCCTTGAGGTCCTTTCCAACCCGGGTCATTCTGGGATTCCGTGATTCTGAGGGAGTCTATACAAAATAAAACCATGCTCACTCTAAATCTAAATCTCTCTTTATAACAATAGAAGAGCCTCACCCAGGAGAAGATTTCAAACCTGCCTCTTTGCTAGACAGATGGGAAGTCACAGCCACTTTACCATTACATTCTATAAAGATTATAAAAGGAAAAGAAATTAGCTAAAATCAATCAAGCTGGAAGTTGACACTTTTTTCTGGTTCAGATTTTAAAAGCTCTCCACACATATCACTCCTTCTCCTCTGTTAACTTTATCTATCTTGACAAATATAGTCTAAATTAAATCACTGATTTCTCATTTAGTCACAGGAGACTTGCTTACTTTTTATTTTTATGTGGTGATGCAGAACCATCTCTTCTGCAAGAGGAAATTTGGACAAAAGTGGAAAGGTAGAACAAATATTGCTGAATGCATCTATTTTGGGACACCCAAGCACTGTGAGTTGCACTCATCTAGGGAAGGTATCTGTCTGATGTTGCCTTCATCACCAGCACTGTAATTCTCTGAATTAAAAATTATTGTAATGCCTCACTAGTTGTTGTTCTGCTCGCAGATCTTCCATGAAAAAGATCTTCATATAAGTAGCCAACCTTTTCATACTTAGGAAAGCTAAAGCATGCAGTAAGGATGTGATCTACTGATTTTAACACACCTGGGAAGTTGGAGAGCTAGGAAGAATGGCCACCACACCCTCACCAAGTGCAGCTCAGTGAAAGATGCTGTTTACTGTTCAGGAACTGTCAGAGAACTAAAAGACAACTAGCAGATGATAAAAGTGGCCTACAACATGCTGTCTGATTGCATAAGCCCACAAAAAGTTTGACAGAGCAGTTTGAGCAGCCAAGCTGGGCTGCAGGCATATGACCTAGAGTGCCCTGATGCTTGCAAACATTCCAGGTTTTACTACCGAAATGAGGGCATAAAACATCATCCTTCTTAATGACCCAGCAGAGCCCACCTAAAGGATAGTCACTGAATTAGGGAAGTAAGTTAGCCATGTTTCAAGTGTCAGCATGAATTCTAAACAGGCATCATAAAAGTTAACGGTATAGTAGCTCCTACATGACAGATATTGATTGTTCTAATTTCAGGCTTTCCAGAGAGAGCTAATACTTAACATTTAGCCAGAGGAAAATTACATTTCATATCTTATTCACAGCCAAATCATTAGAACCAGAAAAGTAGACTGATTGTGGGAGGAGATTCAACAAATGTCCATGTATCAAATAGCCTAAATTGCCTTTGCTGAACATGAACAATATTCTTTATGTGATTTTGAGAAGAATGCCACACAAATATGACAGAAATCACTGTGGGTAGGAAATCAGAAAATTTTGTGGGGCTTTTTGTTGCTTTTTACAAAAATTGAATCTTGCAAGTACTATTGCCATCCCTTTCCCTCTGAAAATTAAGTAATTTTTTATACCACATGCAGTGCTATAATCTATGTAAACAGCTGTCAGGGCATTTCAGGAAGACAGTGATACTATTAATCTCATGAAACTCTGAACAGAACATTTTGTGAGCAACAAAACAGCAATGTATAAAGGCTCAAGCATCCATTTTATCTTTATGCAGCCATTTTGGAGCTTGAAGACTTGTTTCGGCCTTGGTCCTCCACTATCTAAGTATCTTCAAAATGTTTTCATGCTGCCAGCCTCCACCAGCAACACATTAGCTCAGGACTCTGTCATTTTCAGGCAAGTTTCTGTCCATTGTGAGAAAAGCTGTCCAGCCATGCTGGCATTAACTACCACACAGATAAACATGTAAGCATGACGACCTGGTAGGAAAGTCACAGGAACTAAGAAGCTTGTCCTGAATTCATAAAAAACAATCTTCTAGTTAAAGAAAATGAGAAAAGAAACATACAATACACAATATTCTGCCCAGTGAATTTGCACAGAAGGTTACAGAAGGTTGTGGCATATAAAAATCTCATATTTTAGAAGTCTCATGGCTTACTATCGCAGGCTGACACCAAATTGCTGGGTAGGTAGAGATGGCCGTGGTGGAGGAACCTTAACCTCAGGTGGCAGTTTTCCTTTCTGTTTCCTTTGAAGATTCTCATCATGTCTGCAAAATTTAAGAAATCATTGGTTTTCTGTGCACCACAGTTGACCAACTACATATGTAAAAATGCTGATTTCCTGATGATAGTCTATACACTTACAGAACTTGAAATTAATGAAAGCATTATGAAAATTTAAGTAGTACTTATGGTAGAATACTTAAGCAAGCCATAGTAGAGGACTTTTGCTTCATTCAACAAAGTATAGTAATAAATGTGTCCAAATCCCAGGAACACACTATATTTTAACAGCAAAATTCAAAACTATTTGCTACTCAAAATACAAATCCTCTTTCTTTGGCAGCCATGCAATCCAATTCATAATCTTAGAGTGATAAGGTACTTTCTGTTATCCCATATTTACACAAAAGGTGTGTAAAACCTCACCAGGCATCAGTAACAGTCACAATCAAAGCTTCCAGTTACTTTCATTCAGCAGCGATATAAAAATCACTTCCTGTCAGTACATCAAAGCATTTCTATGTAAAGTGTTCTGTCAAAAAGGCTGTTATTGATACTAATACTGGCACTTGATGATTTGAGCCCTATGCATTTCTTTTTCTTTTCCTCTCCCAAGCCCTCTCCACTGCTCTTATGTAATACACACACACACAATACAAAAGTAATGTACCTGTTAGCAATAGGTATAACCATAAAGTTTAAAATCAATCAACACTTTGCTGACTGGGAATGCTCTTAGCAAAAGGAAGTCAATCTATTGCAATATCTAAGCAAAAAGAGGTCAGGTTTATATTTTGGCCCACAAACATTATGTGATGCTCTTAAGCAGTACTGACATATGGATTGATTTTGTTAACACACAGAATTTGCAATTAAAGTAAGAAATTGCTTGATAACTGAAGTAGAGATGCTGCAAATCTGTAAAAAACTATATAGCTTCCTCTGTTCACCTAAAGTACTTCAGCACATCTTTGATGGCAATGCAGCTTTCAGAACTAAATCCAACCAGAAACAAATAAATAGATTTTTAATCACTGAAGAAACAGAATTAGATTCTGCTTCCAATATGGTGACCAGGATGGAACTCTACCTGAGAAAAGATAATGTATTCTAAACTTGACACATACCGGATGACTTCTTGAGGGATATTTAGCTGGTCATATTTGAGATGCTCTCTCAGGTCACTTATATAGTTCAAGTAGGTGATTTTTTTCCCAAACTTATGACTAAAATAAAAAATAAACAACCAACCAGAAAAAAAATCTCAAAAAAGTGTAAAAATCAGCATGGGAAGAACATTTACAAAGGGTTTATTTTCTATTACAAAAATGTAAGTACTAATGCAACTCAAAATTAGACTGAAATTGAAGCAGCAGGAGACACAAGATGTATTTCATTTCATTCGATCAAACATATACAGTGTATGCCTGAGAGTCTGATTTGAATAAAAATAACTGACTTCCATGTGAATGCTTTTTTATTTGCATAGATATGAAAAACACTGCTTTAAAAGCCACTGAAAAACAGCTTTCCTGCTGCATTGGAAAGCTCACTAAAAGAACCATTAACTTAGTATAAAATGTTGCATGGCCAACAGAACAACATGTTTGTGTTACTTGATAATCCTTTCCTTCCAAAAGACAAAATAATTGGGCTTTGGACACAAACTATAAAGTAGTAAGTGGCAGGTGAGATTTTCCAAGTGTGGATAGTGCATATACCCTTGAAGCCACCCGATTTATCTATTTTAAAAGAGCTGGATAGCATCTAGGAAACATCCTGAATAATAAGGTTTTTCCCTGAATAGTGCAAAATAGAACTCCAAATTTGGAGCAACAGCAATCACTAGTCAGATCTTGAGTTTTAGCCAGAATACTCTATTAACAGGTTGAGGTGTTCAGACCAAGTTCAGTGACACATGGTCTGAAATAATTTCCTGTTTTGCCACAACACAAAATACTTGTCCTGTAATGAAACATCTAGCAAAGTAACAGATGTTTATGTTAAAAAGTATGCTATGATCCAACTTACCTTGATAGTAAAATTCAAGGGAAATTTTTCCCATGAATGAATTTATCCCTGGATTGTCAAATACAAATGCACACACTCCCTCTAGTGGGAGATGGTACAAATGTAAGTAATTTTCAAAGGTTTTCATTTAAACGAACTAAAGCGTTCTAGCAGGCAAGCTAGTAAATGGACACCGACAATATTGCTCCTCTGTGTGTGCAACTTTAGAACTCCTCAGCATGTTTTTTATTCAAAATACCCTTTGATTTCAATGACTTATCTAAGCCACGGGCTAGCTCAGAATTCCCTGCAACTCATCATGACCTGGTAATACAGGATGCAATGTAGAGCGTGTGATTTATAACTAAGTTCTGGGCAACCCAGAATTACTGCTGTTCTTTATAAAATGCCACATCACCACAACCACCACAATTTGATACCAGGTTGGTGTCTTCTGTTAGCTCACACACAGAAACATGCTCTTAGCATTTTTGTGCAGTTTACAATTAATGACTTAGCATTACTTTCTTGATCACCTCTTTTGGGACTGGAATGGAGATTAATCAACTTCTGGAGCTTAAAAAGTTTTAAGTATTTAAATCTTAAATGTTTTCAAATACATGTATGCTAAAATACTTACTACTTTAATTTTTCACTCTAAAGATTTTGTCATTAGTCCAGTTCTCAGGAAACATATAGTTCAAGTAAACATATTTAGGCCATACACTAACAGGTACCAAGTGTACTAACAGACCTCTGAAAAGTCAAAACATGTTTCTTCATAATGAAATGTATTTTACATCTGCAATTTTTATTGCAAACAGTATCTACAACTGAGCCTGGGAACAAAGCTAGAAACTGAAAGTCCAGAGGATTTTCCTGCCTTCTTTTTGTGAATTTTGGTTTACTGGAACGAAGAGGTACTGTGAACAAATTTTAAGTTTTACCAGTCTAATAATTTAACAATAGTTAGTAAGCTTTAGTATTAAAAGAGAGTACACAGGCACTTTCAAACTTGAGTTTTAAAATTATATGCTTACACTTTCTTCACTTGACAAACCCAAACTTGAGTTAACCCAAACCACATATGCCTATAAATATTTTATAATTAGACCATTTTAAGCAGTAAAAAAGGGTTTTTTTCCCCAGCTTTATCTAATTCCTATTTGGGCTTACTGGTTACTGGCCTTGTCAGAGTTTACTCATACTTCCAATTATTTTGTCAGTGCCAGTGGACAAATATCTTTGTTTCTGTTGGTGACATATTTTAGCAACATAGAGTGTTGCAAAATTAGACTGAAATCAAGCATCCAAGTATGCACTGGTAAAGGCACAAACAAGAACAGCTAACGCTGATGAAAGCAGGGTGTTCAGAAGGTCAATAAAAAGATGCATCTAAAATGATAAGCCATGGTCTGAATTTTCTGTCCTAGATATGAATGCTTAAGGTTATTAGGATTGCTCATTTTCACATTCAAAGGTGAGGATTTAACAATTGCCAGTGCAACACACTGTCTCGACAATAAAAGTATTCACTTTATTTACTTTATAGTAAGATTCAGAGAAAATTATTATTTGAAAAAGGTACCTGTAAACTTCTGTTTTGTAAGAATCAGCAGTCAAGTATTACTCTACATAAAATAGCACTGCTGTTGTCCAGTTGTGGCTCCACCGACTACAGTAATAAAAAAATCCATTTCCTCCCTAAAGGTACTATCAAGTACTGGACCTTCTGCTTCTGCTTTCTCACCACTGGTCTACATCCTGGATCTTTAGCTATTATTTTATTGCCAGTTAACATAAAGATCTAGAACAGCATATTCTTGAAGGACTTTTAGATGCAATTACTTTTTTATTTTCACATAGTTCTTATGTGATGTCATCTGTCTGGAAGCTAAACTTCTTTCAAATTAATTAAATTTCTACCAGTCAAAACTGAATTGACTGCAAGTTACTGTAATGGATATTTCTAGTTGGTACATTTTTACTACTCAAGATAAATTTTTTTCATCCTTTATCCTTGAAGGCATTATATAATCTGCAAAATGTTAGAATTTGAAAGTGACAGAAGTTCAGGAACATTTCAGAAACTAACAAACCTCAGCCAACCCAGCACTTAGCATTAGCCCCACATTGTTGCCAGGCCATGCAGATGGCATCAATTTTTGCCATGCAAAGAAAAAGAATGTACCAGCAAAACCACTTTCACCATCATACCCTCTACCTCATATTCTTACAGGAACTTCAGGGCTTATCCACGAACTTAGAATACACAAGTAGAATCATTCCTATTCATCTCAGCACTTCAGATCAGACTGAAGGTTAACCATCTATTACCTGCTTTAACCATTTCACCCAGTAACTCCATTCAAAGTCCCAATTCTATTGTGCTAAGCACTCTCAAAGAGGACAAAATATTCATGATCCACAGCATAACTGTGATATTTATTTTAACATACAAGTACAATGACTCTCTGTTCTTAGAATTCTATTCCATTGTTCATACACAAGTTTAAGTTCACCTTACTCATTAGTTCAACAAAATTTAAATGGCTATTGTGCTCTTACCTGGCATATTTTACCTGGAGACTTTTTAAAGCAACATACTAGAGAACAAATCATTCTTAAACTAAATGGGAAAATGTGTTGAACAAACTGCCAAGTACCTTATAAGAGGTTTAAAGACATTCCACAGAATTTTTATTAAGTTGATTGGATGTACAATACAGAGTGCTTTAAGGTTTTTCTTATACCTAGGAAAAGAACATGAAATTGTTAGAAGAATTTTTAATATTATAGACAGTATCACTAAATAGCTACAACTGAGTGGGAGGTATTATTTCAAGAATATTATACGGTAGTCTTTTCAAATACATTAAAAAGACCTAATTCAGGATAAAATGAATGTAATATTAAAAAAAACCCTATTTTAAGAAATGGTCAGTTTTGATGATACAATAGTAGGCCAAGATAACACTATTATATTCCTATTCAATGTCTTCCTAAATTCAATAGGTTTAATAACAGGAGGATAGAACAAAACTAGGTAACTTGGAAAAAAGAAAAAAAAAAGAAAACCAAAACAAGAAGAGTCTATTTAAAAAATCCATTATGTAAAAAATTACTTTCTTTCATCTCCCTTTGTTTTCTGCTTACAGGAGCTTAATATTGAAGAAAATTTCTAAATTTTCAGATGTAAAATCTACACATAATCTTTTGGTTTTATCACCACTTTTCCCTTGATCTGCTAGCAATTATTAAAGGTGAAGCCAACAGCACAGTACTTTATATTGGATGGTCTCCTTTGTATGAAACAAAACCCTTTCTCCATCATGCTATCACTTGATTCAAGATTGTCGTATCATGATGCAAAACCAATAGATTCTACTAGGCTGATACTGAAATGGAGCCCAGGATGCACAAAAATACTTCAGTCCTATTCAACATTACTGCAAAAATATAATGAGAAGCACATAATGAATTATCCAGCTTTTATATATAAATCGCTGCTTATTACTTTGACAGATTCAGTGCTTGTCAGGAAGCACACCTCACAAGTGTTCACCATTAATGGTTAGGGAAAAAAAATTATTGGGAATTCCTAAGAAAGACCTTCTGGTAATAGGTTATGGTAAGAAGTGAAAAAGGTAACAACTCTGCAATTACAATAGTTCTTCCTTCTGAGTTTTAATTGAGCCCATGTGCCTTTGAATGTAAAAGGTCCATAAAACTATTATTATACACAAGAAAATGCTATTCGATTTGCACTACCGTGGATTAGAAATTAAAATCAGCAATAAAAACTAATAAGGTGAACACCTGAATTGCTTTATTGAAGTTTCATTTTTGAGTTTGTTCCTCATCCTGAAACAATGGGCATAAACTTCTGTTTCTGTGAAATTTCACATACTTCATAGTTTCCAAGATTACAATTAAATGCCCACAAGGCTTTACTGTGGCTCTGCTGAAAACCTTCAAAGCAAGATGTGTTCTTTTGAATTTATTCCTGTTGAACATTTGCTTTCATGATGCTACCTAATTACTATTGTCCCTCATACTCTCCTTTGTCCTCTCTCTCCTTCGGTGTCCCAAAACACACATGGAATTCTGAAAGGTTCTTTATTCTTTTTCTTCTTCCTCTGGCTAGTACAGCAGCACATACATACACGCTGTGAATACTGTATTGAGCTTTTCATTGACAGTATGTGGAGTCCTCAACTGTGGAAAAAAATGGCAAGGGTAGGCTTGCCTAGTTTTGCCCAGCTTGTCTGTTCCTCTCTAGTTCTGCTTTTTGGGCCAGGATGAGAGAATAGGGAAAACAGATTTCTATCATCAAAAAGAGTGATTTTGTGCATTTGACATGCGTGTCAGAAGGAATCAAAACTAAAGAAGATACTCTCTCATACCACCTCTTTCCAAATAGCAACTGTAAACTTCACTTGGGATTCTCCTAAAAAGAAAACAGTATAGTAGGGTAGACTTCCAACTCCATACAGTGCTTTATTTTCAGGAATTGTCAATGCAATGACAGCTTCCCACTGCAGCTCTGAGGGCTTCTAAAGACAACCTCATTTTCTTGCTTAACGTGTTACAGAGTGTCAGGAGGTCACTGAGTGGGATTCAAAAGAGTCTGAGCCCTGTTACTAGACCACCACAAGGTGTTGTGCACATCTCAATTCCAATTTTCAAAGCAGGTCCCTGTGAAATATATTCCTGTCCAGTTTAGTAATACCCATTTCAGAGCATCTTTTGAGATTTGCTTCCTGTTTCAGCTCCAAAATTTAAAAAGTCAAACATGTATGATCCATTCTCCCAGGATGAACATTCACATATACTCTCACTTTCAGGAAAGCAGTATTTATTTTTGCTTTAAGTTATGCTGTCGTCTTGAAGTCAATTTACAAAGAAGTAAATCAAGTAACAACTTGCAAACGAGACTAAACGACTTCAGCAGGAACTTCCTACTCTATTAGTAAGTGCAGAATTGGAGAATAAACATTACAACATTAGTTTACACTATTAAAATGCTATTTACCTATAAGCTTTGGCCTTGACTGTGCTCTAACCAACTAAAGCATGAAGCCATCAGCTGCAACCACTGTTACTCCAAAGGACAAGAGTTTATGAGCACAGCAGTCCCTTTGGGGCTTTACATATAAAACCTGAAGAATCTCACAAGGATTGAGAGAAACACACTGTTTAAAAAACTAATATTTGTTTTCTGTGTACAATCTGGCCTTGGGATAATCAAAGGTTAAAGCACAACAGTGAGAATGATGACTGATAAGGTGTCACAGTATCTTGTTAAATAGTGCACAGAAAGGGGAACAGTTCTTGGGTTTGTTCCCAAGGGTTTTTGTAATTTTGGATTACCACTGCAGCACTCTCAGCATTCCTTAGTACTGCTCAGAAGACACTTGAAAGAGAACCAGCAACAATGTAATAACAAGAATTTGCAATGGCAAAATTAATTCGGTTTATTGCAAGTATCTCAGGAAAGATCTGCTTCCTCCATGGAAAACAGTTACAGGCATTACACAAGGACAGAGTAAACCAAATATTTTGGAGACATACTTCCCTGTCAAACTCTTTGTAGGCTGTTTGTAACCATTTCAGAGATGGCTTATTCAAACTCTTCAGGTCATAGTGAAAGTAGACAACTGTGTAATCATTCTCTACATACTGGTCCAGAGTATACTCTAAGTACCTAAGGAGAAAAAACATTTTAGTTTTAAGACAGTTTACTGGATGAGATTCTTAAAGCATTAACTGAGAAACAAAATGTGCTATTTTTGCATAGAATGCAAATAGTCACTGCAAATTCATGCCTCCCTCAGTGTAATTATCTAAGAATTTAATTTTACCTCTACCAGTAATGCTGACAGGAATTCCAAATCACTGCAAAGCCTGAAATTTGAAAAAAAAAAAAAATTTTACAAAAAATACGGTGCTCAAGAATCACTGAAAGATGAAGATTACATGGGACTGTGTTTTCCAAGAAATTTTTAAAAAGATGCATTTTAACTGACAGTGATTTTTATTTTTCTTTCCTGTTTTTTCTAAATTCCTTCCCTTTAGGCAAGCAAAATGACTTTTGAAAATAATGAAGAATGAATCTGGGTTTTCCTCTCATTTTAAAACTTCTAAAATTCTTGAATTAGCCCTAATCACTGCCAATTACAACTTGGAACTGGAAACTTTTTTCTTGAATATATCTGCCTCCCTTGTTTGCATTGTGGGGACTGCATTCATAGATCATGTCCCTTAAACATAATCTAAAGAAGTACACGACTTATCCCATCTTGAAGCAATACTGCATGTTTTATAAGCAGATTATTGTGTGCTCAGTCTTTATGATACAGTTTAAGATGCTTTTGTCTTCTTTTCCTCCTGCAATTGAGAATAACCAGATGACCTAGATTACACAGCTCAATGATTCAAATAAAGCAATGATATAGCAGTATAATCTGGCCTCATATCTTGCTGTGTTGGTTTTTGACTTTTTCATGCCATTCTCAATTCTTATTATTCTGCAACAGAGTCCCAGCTATTGCTCTTAATTGTATGTAAGTTATTTTCATTCAATATAATTGACAGTTTCATGCGCTACCTACTGGGCTGCTGCTATCTGCAAGTATCAAGGCCACTTTGACAATCCATCTTTGCATGGAATAGCCCATAACTTCACTCTTTCACTGTACTCCCAGACTCTCATCTATCTGCTTATTCTCTCAGAATACAGTAAATCTTAGACTGCAAATAATTTGGAACAATGACTACCACTGCATTTAGATAATGCAGTTTTGATCCCTGGCCTAAGTATTAATGGTATTTTAATGAATAAAGTGGTGGTAACAATCATTCAAGACTTTTTGTTTGAAATAATAACATATCTAAATAGATATTCTTACATTGGCACATTGCATACAGGAAAGCCAGAACTTCTAAAAATAGCTGAGAGTTTCATGGGCATAATATAACTAGTATTTTCAACTAATGTCGAGTGTTGCTCTTCCTCCAAGGTGCTAATGCTCCCTCCACACTGCACAGGAAGCTTTGGTTTATGGTTGTGTAAATACCTGATGTGTGAAGAGCATGCAAATGAACACATCTTTTATATAACCTGCCTTCTAATCCCTCTCTTCTTCTAAAAAGTTGAGAAAATAGCACTCCAGTCCTTTCCAAAGGTGGTGGTCACTGACAGTTAAAAAGTGCTTAAAGATTTTGGCGATGAAGGCTGTACAAGAAATCCAAATAGGTTTAAAATACTTATTAAGAAAAGGATTGTCATGACAGAACAGATCTACCAGTAGTGACAAACTACAAGGTAGAAGTATGCCCTGGTAACTGGCTGCAGCAAGTTTATAGGAAAGAATGTTGTGTTTTCACATACTTGCAATCTCTTTTTAACATAAACCCCTAAACATCACATAGTGAGATATATACATACAAATGTTAAGCATACTACACTGTATGGAATACATATATTTTTTTCAAAGGAGGAAATTCACTAAGATGTAAATAGCTAAACAATGCTTTTTAGGTGGTTTAAGAGATAAATTATAGCAAATTAAACCAAACACTGATATTCAGGAGGACACATGTACAAAGTACTAAAATGCTGAATTTTCTCTTTCATTGATCTTCATCATGAATTCATTTGTTAAAATACTATCATAATTCATCAATAAAATCAAGACAAGTTAATCTCATTAGTAGTGAATTGCTACTTCTAGTCAAGATTCTGTTCGTAGTAACTCTGATAGTTTCATCCAAATCTTTTTCACTTAATATTAACATCTGTTCTATTTTCATTTCACTTCCTGCCTCCTGTTTCTTCCCCCTGAAAGCTCATTCACCTGGAAACAAGCAAATAGAAGGTCACATACAAAATGTAAAGTAGTTCATGCAGGTGATTAAGAAAAACTTACTGCAACAATCTGGTGTGATTAAGCTGATGGGAGGGAGGCATACGGCAGCAACTGAAGGTAATCACCTTCCTTCCAGAATTGTCATCACCTAGTGAACAAAGACAATGGCTCATTTATTTATACAATGGGACCTCAGTGATCTGAAGGAATGACTTCTATCTTCTGTTTCTTGAAGCTAGCTATCTGCCATCATTACTAAAAACATCTGAACTGACAAATCAAACATTCCCTACAGAAAGCAATTTGGCCACTGCTGCAGTGAAATGAAACAGCTGCCTGGCAAATGAGGAACCTAAGCTAAGAAAGTCACATTCAAAGGTGGTTGGTGATGCTCAGCTCCTGACAGGGATTATTCAAGTCCTCCCACAGCATTCAGTCATGGAAGAAAACAGGCCTGTTTTCCCTAGTAGTCTTGGAAGTGATCTGTTTTCATACTCTGTGCTTTACCTCTAAAATGCATCAGATTATTGCTCTGCCTGCAAGCACTCTGGCCATTTGCTTTGTCATCTAAGTCAGATTTTTTAAAATAAATGTCCCAGAAGCACTGCTATATTCAGATCACATTTAAAACACAATAAGCAAGTATGTTTTTCATAACCTGAAGATCTTTAGGCTTCCTTAGATCCTCTGACAAAACATATGTAGCTGCACTTAAATACATTTATTCTGACACACAACAGCATCATTTATGCTGTCTGTGTTGACATAGTTGGTGTTCATGCCATGTTCACTCCACACCCAGGTTCCACTACCTGGAATATGAGGCACAAAGGTTAAATAATGCTTGTACTGAAGGCAACACAACAGAAGACTGTGAGGTGTCAAGGTTTTAACATCTATGTGAAAGGTACCATTCCTTTTAAAGCAATACAGAAACATCTCAGAAAAATGCTTTGAATGAATTTAGATTTCAGACATTCTTGGTCTAATTTCAGTGTTCAAACTAAATGATACTTAATACTGCCTTCTATCATCCATAAACCATCAATGTTTGGCTTAGATATCACTAAGAGCACCATACAAACTGGCTTTTTGAAAGATATTCTTTATAATTATGTTGTTTCCCTTCCACCACTAATTAAGTAGTTGTAATGAATAAACACTGAGCACATTGAATGGACTCACCTTACAGAATAAACAATTCATATGAGCATTTCTTTGAAAACTGGGTAGAACAGATTCAGACCACTTCTTAAGATGTTCTAATTTGTATTACTGATGTTGGTTCAAATTATTTGATCTCAAGAGAAAACTTCCCAGCTTTGCAAACACACATTTTTCATGAAAGCCTGCCACTCAAAGTTATATGCTTTCTTTCCTGCAACACAGGAAGAGGCATCTGACCCTATCTGAAATATTCCACCCTAAGAAAAAATACCCTGTTTCTGCTTTGTCCAATTCCTACCTAGCTGTGTTCAACACAGGTCATTATGGGACAGTATCAATTTAAACCCACTCCATTTTAGGTGCAGAAAGAGAAAAGGGATGGAAGAAGAGAGATTAACATGTAATGAACTACCACATATGAGTGCAGACTGGGAGGCATCTGCATTACTAGTTCCAAGCCTGTGTCATCACCAAGAACTCTGATGGCCACTCCACTCTTATTTTACAGAAGGTAACATCTCTGTTTTGCTATTTGCATAAACAAAAAAGCTTTTGCTATTTGCTTAAACATCCTACAAGGATCTAACTTGGCTTGAATTTTGGTAATCACTTTAGTCCTCCTGTTTTGACTTCCAAAACAGCTTTCTCTGCTTGCTGGCTCTTTCTTCCTCTTCTTTTTTGGTTGACTGCTTATTTTTAATATCTTTAAAAAATAGTGTTATTTCATCCCACAAAGCCTGGTGTCCCTTACTAGCTTATACATTAATTCTGACTCCTGGGTTAAATAAGGTGCTTCAGCACCACTAAGGGAAGAGTATCCAACTACATGTACTCATGTATTACATGTACAACTACATATACAACGACTATATGTACTCAGGTATGTCTGCATATTGCTCTTAAAAATACGCTGAATTATTTCCTGCAGTTATTTTTAAGTGTCATATTTTATATTCTCAGAGTACTTACAACAGCATTATAATGTGACATGCATTGATATGAATGATGTACTAAAATTAAAACATTGGTCTCCGAAGCATGACTGGTTAGTGAAAAAAGCAGCTGTGTTACAATGTGCTGCGATTGAGAGACGG
>VZTY01026861.1:0-40485 GCA_013400935.1 Turnix velox
TCTATGGATTTACTTCCTCACCCGGGGAGGAATGAGGTGCTCCAGAGGTGTTCCAGAGCAGTTGGCAGGGCTGGACCATGCCCTGAGAGAGGGCACTGACTGCTTGCCAGATCTTTTTCTGGCTGCTGTGACTGTCAGCACAACAGGACAGGAACTTCTTGAATGTTTTTGATTTGCTGAAACTGGAACAATTCAGAGTTCCTGATAAAACTTTTCTTAAGAACATGCTTCAAATCCAGGAGGGAATTTCTTGACAGACCTAAAGAGAATGAGAAACAGCCAGATAAAAGGGGCATGAACTCACAGTGTGAGCAACAGAGACCAAACTCCCAGCTCATCTCCCTTGAGAGAAAATGCATCAAGGCACCATCCTGGTGAGTCCCCAGAGCCTGGGGTCAGGCCAGGAGCTAACTCTATCTTCTGGTGAAAAATTTCAGATCTCATCTTGACAGGGAATGGGAAAAGGCTGGTGATTACATGATGTTCTGGGAGCTGACAGTGCTCTTTCTTGCCTGCGTTTAGAGACAGGTTGTGATGAGGTGTTAGCAGGTTGTGGGATGATCAAAGGGAGAGGGGAGGGATGCCCCAGACCAGGAGGGATGCTGGGTCTCACTCTAACACCACCTTTGAACAGAGGGCAAGAAAGACCAGAGGTTTCTGCCTCCCCACTTTGTTTTTTCTTTAAAATGATTAACAGTAGCAGTCAGCCAGCAATGATTTAGGATGTGGAAAGCCTGAGCCTTATCAGTGTCCCAGTCATGGCTTCTTTTAAGTCTCCCATAGAAATCTCATGAGCAGCAATATATAAACTTGTACCCACACAAAGTAACATGGCCAAGACTCATAAATCCCACTGGTTTATACACACAAACCCAGTTTCCTCAGCAAAAGGAAAGCAGCCAGCTGCCAGCAGTGGTGAAGAGAAGGACTGGTGCTGGATGGAGTCAAACATAAAAAACACTTTGACCCCCAGAGGGCAGCAGTGATGGGGGCTCAATCATAGAATGGTTTGGGTTGGAAGGGACCTTAAAGATCATCTAGTTCCAACCCCACTGCCATGGGCAGGGACACCTCCCACTACAATAGGTTGCTCAATGCCTCATCCAGCCTGGCCTTAAACACCTCCAGGGAAGGGGCATCCACAACCTCTGTGGTTTGTTTCCCATAAAAACAGAAGTAGAGGCAGCTCTGCAGTACTGCTCCACTGAAAGCAGAGCTTCAGGGACTGCCTGAAGGACACTTAGAAAAATCCAAATTAAATACAGGTTTATGGATTAAACTCCTTCGTAGTAGATTCTTACAAGGAATTCAGTTTACTTCAATTCATTTAAGGAGAACTAAACTGAGTCATGGTCATTTAAATTCTGCTAAAAACAGTACAAAGAGTTTCCATGTAGCTTATCTTAATCCACTTGATAAATCAATTCAGATTAATTTTCTTGAGAGTCTTGCATTGTTTGCCTTTGATTTTTCACATGTTAATTATTTTTATTGTGCATGGCTGAAGCCTAGCATGGCTGGAGCTTCCATCAGTCATGGAAAATGCTGCTGAGACTTCCATCAGTCATGGAAAATGCAGGCTTTAAATACCAAGCTAATTTGTTGAGTAATCAGGATGGAGACTGCCCCTGGATGGATCTTGCCTACACGAACTACCCCAGCAGGAACTTGTCCTTCTGCAGGGTCACCTGCTGAGATGACAGCCTCCTTGCCTCCTCTGGGAAACTGTTCCCTTGAAAGCATCTGAAGAAGAAGTGGTCAGTGCTCAGACTATGGTGTGATGCCAGTGCTTTTGCTGAGGGTAGCTGGGTGAAGAAAGGAGAGGTGTTTCAATAAAGACTCTAGTAAAAAAATTTTAGAGGTGGACAAGTCTTGAGAGTTCATGCAATTGCTTGTCCAGGGGTCAGCTCAGATTATTCTCTGCAATATATCCATTAATGTTCTCTTTATTATGTGTTTATAGGCTCTTTTTTTAATTCCAGTATTCCTTGACAACAATGGTGGCGTGTCACTGCCCTGACATGTTGGTCTTACCAAGCCAGCACGTGAACAGAGAGAAGCCAGGCAGACTAAGGCTGTGTTGCCATTTTTTACCATCTCAGTGAGTCTCAGACCCCAGCTCAGATCTCTGCTGGTTTCAGGATCAGGGTGATACTGGGGCATGAAAGATTTCTCTTGGTTCTCCCACCCCCAGGTCTGCAATGAGAACAGAGAGCTGAGTGATGCTGGTGTGGGAGACAGTCCATGCAGGAATAACTCTTTCTCCAGAGGTAAATGGGAAGCGGATGGAGAGTGCTGGTGGTGAGCAGGGAGGAGCACAGGGTGAGGGGTAAGAGTGAAAAAAAGTATGAAAGGCAGAGGATGAGGCAGGTCTGGGCCAGGAGAGAAAGCGCTATCCTGAGCGAAGGAGCAGCAGCTCTCCCGGAGTACCACAGGAGGGCGATGTGGGACTGCAGCTGCCTTCTTCTGCTCAGTCACAGGTTGGAAGGGATCTTTAAAGACCATCTCAGTGACAGGGACATCCTGCACTAGATGAGGTTGCTCAGAGCCTCAGCAAGCTTGGCCTTGGATGTTTCCAGGGATGGGGCCTCCACCACCTCTCTGGGCAGCCTGTTCCAGTGCTTCCCCAGCCTCATGGGGATGAATTTCTGCCACCTTCACATGGGAGGTTTAACTCATTCAGCAAGGTTAAAGAAAGCTTGGGAAGCCCTGAAGAAAGATGCAAGTCTGACATGCATTCACTGTTCAAACTGAATGGATGTCATGTCTCTATCCTGAAACATAATGAAGGATTTTTTTCAGAAGAGACTTGAGTTTCATAGTGTTTTGTGTAAAGCCTGTGGGACTTGATTGCAAGTTACATTCAAAGGTCTGGAATGGGAATTTTCTGTTTCAGAAGGTGCTGCTAAATAGAATAAGGTCATGTCATGAGTTCTACAGGTTTCCTGGGGAGCAGTCAGAGCCATAGGATCATAGGGTTGGAAGGGAGCTTCCAAGGCCATCCAGTCCTACCCTCTGCAGTGACAGGGACATCCTGCACTAGATCAGGTTACTCAGAGCATCAGCAAGCCCAGCACTGAATGTGCCCAGGGATGGGGCTCCCATCAACTCTCAAGGCATCCTGGGCCAGTGCCTCACCACCCCTGTGGTGGAGAACTTTTTCCCAATGTCTGATCCGAACTTACTCTGCTCTTGTTTCAAACCATTGCTGCCAGTCAGGAGGAATGGCTGGAAATTCAGCTCTCTCTGCAGCAGGAACGGATTGCTTCATCATTTCCTAACCCAATCCTCATCAACCAAGGCACACTCCTCCTTTCTCCTGACTTCTTCTGCGGAGTCTGAGGAGTGTATGCTCCTCAGGACAGCCTCCAGCAGTATGGACAGAGACAAAGAAGGAGTTCAGTAACTCTGCCTTCTTTGTATCCTCAGCCACTAGAGCACCCTCCTCATCCTTCAGTGGGCTCACATTGCCTTCAGTGCAAACTTTACTTACTTCTTTAAATCCCTTCCTGTTATCCTTGACTCTTCTTGCAAGGATTAATTCTAAGGAGGAGTCAGTCTTTCTAGTTGCCTCCCTAAGTGCTCTGACAGAAGCCTTATATTACTCACAAGTGGCCACTCCCTCCTTCCACGACCTGTAAACCTCCCTCTCCCACTGGAGTTTGCCCAGCATTTCCCTGTTTAACCAGGCAGGTCTCCTGACTCACTTTCTTGACTTCTTACTTGTTGGGATGCTCTGATCATGAGCTTGGAAGAAGCAGTCCTTTAATGACAACCTTGGGTTCTCTTACCTTCTAGAGCCCTGTCCCATTTCATTTCACCCCTAGCAAGTTCCTGAAAAGGCCAAAGCTGGCCCTACTGAAACCCAGGGACCTGATCATGCTTGCTGTCTGGCTCCTGTCACACGAGATAATGAACTCCACCATCTCCTGGTTGCAGCAAGCAAGGCTGCCCTCAGCCATCACTGCTTCAACCAGAATATGGTGCAGATCTAGAGAAAACAAACTCCTCAACCTCCTGCAGATAGCCTGGACCAAGAGATCCCAGGAAAGCTAAATGTCTCATTCCATGGGAGTGCTAAGAACCTGGTCGATGTGCCCAAAAAGGTGTAGGAGGAGCAGGAGGGGGAGCCTTAGCTAGACAAGCAGTGCAAGCAGAGCCCACCCCAGCAGCTCTTCAGCAAATGCTCCCCGAGGCTGGGGCAGCTGAGCAGTCAGCACCCTCTGCCTGCCTTCCCCAAAAAACACAGGCACACTGACTCACACACACAGCTTTTCTGCAAACACCAATATTTATTGGTAACTATGTACAATAGAGAGCTCCAGGAAGGAGCAAAGTCCTGTGAGGAAGGTGGAGCAGCTGTGGATGGAACACAGTCCTTGCCATGGAGACCCTTCTCAGCCTCTGAAGAGCAGCTTTGCTGTGAGGCGNGGGGGGGTGTTCGCGGGGGGGGGGGGGGGGGGGGGGCGGGGGGGGGGGGGGTCCCACGTCCAGGGGTGACAACACAGGAGAGCAGAGCCGCCACCTCCTCGGCTCCCAGCCCTCCCAGTACATTGCCCAAAACCAGTTCGGCCAGTAAGAGCTCGTGGCAGCTGAACTGGGAGGCCAAGAGACCCCCCAGGGCCACACGACCCCCCTCTGAAATGTACCCCAACTCCTGCAAAACCTGGGGGGGGGTGACAATGACATTGGGGACGTCAGAAAACATGGGGGGAACTGGTTTTCTCCCAGTTTAACCAGTTTGAACCAGTTTGGGCAGGATGATGTTCTGGGGGATTTCCTTGTTGCCCAAGAAGAAGTGGTGGAGGCATTTCTTCTCCAAGCTCTGGTGCAGGTAGCTAATGATATCCTGCACCCGGGTCACGAAGTCCCTCCTGCTCCAGCGTGTGATGGGGATGCTGTTCAGGAGGTGCATCACGACCGTCTTCAGGGCATAGGAGGAGATGCTGGTGCCCCGCAGGCTGCTGGCACAGAAGTACAGGCACTCCAGGTGGAAGGAGTCCTGTGGGGCCTGCCTGGCCATGTGGCTGAAAAAGTTCTTCTCAGAGAGAAGGCATAGAGTCACCAGCCAGGAGCCTGAGCAGCAGCAGCTGAGCCTGAAGACCTTTATCTACTGGGAAGAGAAAGAACCTGAAGTGAGCAGCTTCTCCATGGGAGCCCTGCTGTTGGGGCCCTTGCAGCAGTGGCAGTTCTGGCTGGGTACCGCAGTGCCAGCAGTGCTCTTCCTGCTCTGGGGGTGGCTCGGGAAGAGGAGCCTCCAGAGACAGAGCAGCCACCAAAGGGAGAGCTCTGGCAGCAGCAGCACCCAGCTGGAGGGGGCATGACAATTTTAAGGGGACAGAACAGGCACCAATGCATGATAATTTGTGCCTGGTTCTTCTGCAACTCACCAAATGGCTGATCCCAATCCAGATTTTAATTTTTTAGAAGTTTTGCTGGGGAGAAAAAATACAAATAAAACGCCATATCAAAGCTATTGGCTGCTTAAATCCAGTTTTTTTCAGTTTATTTTCTTTTAACCTCTATAAAAATATATGAAATGGAAACAAACAAATCAGATTTCTTATTACTCAGTAAGTGAAGAATTGGTGTTCTGATAAAATGGTCCAACAAGATCCAGTGTCTGAGAGATGAAGCTGGACAGGGGCATATGGACAGGAGGTGCTCATTTTCATAGTGAGGACACTGACAATCAGGTCCCTATAGTGGGTCCAGGGTGGCTTCTCCCAGTGAATGAGTGGATGTGTAGCTAAAAGGGTATGTAACAGCTGGTGCTTAGAGAGGCTCTTTGCCCTGTGTTATGAGAAATTCCAAATTACACAATTATATCAGTCCCTGTTGGTTTTAAGCCTTATGGATCTGTAATCCTAAGGGTGCACTGATGGATTTACTGCCATTTCACTGGTACACTTTACAAGAGTATTTCTCTCCAAGACACTAACTAGAACAAGGGGGCTGTAAATCTCACTCATCAAAAGAGAATTAGATGCCGTGGAAAACCCAAAGGGGACAGTGTGGCTGGAGCTGTGGCTGCATGGCCTCGAGGAGGGCTTTGAAATGAGGATATGAATGAGCTTCAAGCAGGCCCAGAGCATTGAATCTCCTCTCTTTGCTGGCTGAAGTTTCCTTTCTCCTGGCAGCACACTGATCCCACACCTGGAATGTCCCTGGATGTGTCCATGTCTGCACTTGTCCCACCTGAAATAAGGTGTCATTTAGGAGAGACGTGTTCACAGATCACCCTGGCATGGACAGGAAGGAGAAACAGCCAGAAAACTTGCTTATCTAGAGCTTTTGGAGATGTGGGGCAAAGGATAGACCAAACAACCCCCTCTTTCAGCTGCAAAATCCTGTACCCAGGCTCAATCCTTCTCCCTCTACTTTGAAACTAGAGGAGGGTAGGTTTAGGTTAGATATCAGGAAAAAGTTTTCACCATGAGGGTGGTGAGGCTCTGCAACAGGTTCCCCAGAGAGGTGGTGGAGGTAACATCCCTAGAGACACTCAAAGCCAGGCTTGCTGAGGCTCTGAGAAACCTCATCTAGTGCAGGATGTCCCTGTTCACTGCAGGGGGTTGGACTAGATAACCTTTGAGAGTCCCTTCCCACCCTATGATTCTATTCATCCCCAGCAAAGCCCCACCACATATCCCCATGTCCCAGTCCCACAGCTATGGGGGAACCCTCCACCCAAATCTGGCTCTGCTGCTCTGTTCAGCTCCCATTTTAGCTCAGCAGCCCATGCCCAGGAGTTATATATTTTATCCCCAGAGTGCCAAGCTGCTCCATCCCCAGGCTGCATTCAGGCATTGGCATGCAAATAAGCCCAGTGCTGCCTCAGAGTGTGATAATTAAAAGTGAAGTTGTAAAACAAGCTGCATCAATTTTTTTTGGTGCACGTCCCCAGCAACACATGGTGATTGGACTGAGTTTAGGAGACATTTCCAGCTATGCAGCAAACTCTAAATAGCCTGGAGAGAATACATGGGAATTTAGCTTGTGCAGCGATTTCAGATGTCAAAGCAAGTTTCCTTGTTAATATGAAACTATTTGGATTTTGCATTTTTAATTAAAGCTTTTAATTACCCAACTGTATTTTATTGGCTTTTATGAAGACAGCTGCTTTAAACGCTATAAGCCAAATCTGTGCTCTCAAGCACTACTTGTCCAAGATGGGGTTTTGGTTGTGAACAGCCTTCATTGTGAGTAAATGGGGTTGTTTAATTTAAACTAGAATATACTGTCCCAGCTTGATTGAAAGTCTTTTATGGCTGAGACAAAAAATAGCCACAGTGGGAGTGTTCATGTGCCCATGGTTGGGAGGGGATGCTGTGCTGGCAGCTCAGGGACTCGCCCTCTCATCAGCCCCGTCTGAGGTGAGCACCAAATGCTTCTGGATAAGGTCTCTCTGCCTATCTCTTTTCCCTTCTCATGTTATTTTGTCTTTGAGTACTAAGCTGAAGCTGAAAGGTCCTGGGTGGAAGCTTCTTGGACTCTTGTGATGGATTTTGAGGTGTTGGCAGGTCCTTGTGGAGCAGTGGAATCATCCTTTCCAGCACAGGGGGCAGAAAACTTTCAGGCTTCACATTTGGTCTTGTCCTGAGCCCACTCCTCAGTACTGTGATCACAGACTGTCTTTACCAAGCAACAGCACTTGTGGTCCTGTTCATAACATGGATAACTTTCTCATTGGGATCATGTTAAATACAGTGTATTTATTTACTCTCTTGGTTTACAAGTACCAACTCTCTTGGTTTACAGTAGACTAATGATTTAACAGGTTGTAGAAGCCTTTATGTCCTTCCTGAGCAGGAGAAGAGGCAAAGAAGAGCAGAATGTCTGAATATGGCTGCAAGGGAAGAGCTGACAATGAGAAGAGGGTTTGTGACTGGAGCCCAGCCCTGTGCTGAGCTCAGCACTGGCTTCACAGAGACTGCCCAGCTCAAGACCTTACTCTTCATCACTGTCACAAATCAACTAAAGCTACTACATCATCTATAATTTGCTGTGAATAAAGGCAAAATGGGCAGCTTTTAATCACTGATGCAGGTCAATCCATCCCTGCCAAGCCCTGGTAGGATCCCAGGCTGAAAGGGCAGCTTGAGATGCTGTGGGTGCGCTCTTGCATTAGAAGATGAACCAACATTTCCTTGATGCTGGGTAGGACTGTTGTCTCCAGGCCTGTGTGCAGCTCTGGTGATGAGCTTTATTCCATCCTCCTTTGTTTCAGAGTAGCTTAAGCTGGGATTGATGCCCTCTCCCTGGAGGTGTTTAAAGCCAGGATGGACAAAGCTCTGAGCAAATTGGAAGAGGAGAGATTTAGGCTGGGGAGAAGAAAGAGGGTCTTTCCTGTGAGGGTGGTGAGACACTGGAAGAAGTTGCCCAGAGAGGCTGTGGATGCTCCTCAATCCCTGGAGGTGCTTAAGGCCAGGCTGGATGAGGCACTGAGCAACCTGATCTAGTGAGAGTTGTCCCTGTATATGGCAGGGGGATTGGAACTAGATGATCTTTAAGGTCCTCTTCAACCCAAACTATTCTATAATTCTATGATTCCATGATAGATGTGGAATATTGCCCAGAGGAGATGCCACCTATGATGGTGTGTAGGGGCCAGAAGGACAGCAATCAAAAAAGCAAGGCTATGAAGGAGACTTCAGGACCAGCATTTGTGTTTCAATACCAAGAAGTGCCATGGGATTTAATTCTCCCTCTGACAACCTCTTTTTTGCTTTTTTTCTTCCATTCTGAGAACTTCAAGGGGAGGTTTCCAGAAAAAGATGCAGTATTCTGTGTCAGCATCCAGGCCTTGCTGCAGCTGAGAGCTTGTAATGATGAAGATTTAATGCAAATCAAATGGACTTTTCATCTTAGCAGAAAAGTATTTACAGCCCATTAAGTAGATGGGAAAACTGGTCATTTTTTTTGGAGGGGAGCAGGGGAAAAAAAATAGTGCTGGTTAAAAAAAAAAAAAAAGTGGCCACAAAAGGCTCTTAGCTTGAGAAATTTAGCCTGAGAAATTTATCAGCTCTGGGGATGGAAAACTCATCATTTATATATAAAAATATATCACTTTTAATTACACAGCCAACTTCAGCTTTACTCATTAGCTACTTAAGCTACTCTGCCAAGTTACACAGTGGTGAACTGGCTGGAATATTTTATATGGCATTTTATCCTGGATCAGAAAAATCAGCATATGGCTCCATCAGTCTTTGTTTTCCTTAGTCATAGAGTAGGGAAATGAACTCAAAAAAAAAAAAAGGAGAAAGGCTGGAAGATGGGAAAGGATGAGGAAGGTGAGTGCTTGGGAATGAACTAATGTGTATTTTTGGGATGACCTGGTCCAGAATGAGCAACCTGGTCTAGTGGGAAGTGTCTCTGCCCATGGCAGGGGGATTGGAACTAGATGGTCTTTAAGGTCCTTTCCAACCAAAACCATTCTGTAATTCTATCTGGATGCCTTTGTGCCTGCAGCTCTTTCTGCTGAATGCTCTGCCCCCAGGCTGTGCATCCAGGGCTGAGGGTGAGCTGTCAGAGATGGGAGCATCCCAGGTGAGGGGGCTCCAAACTGCATTTTTGACCCCTCTTCTTCACCTGGGTAATGTCCACGTCTTCTCCTGTCTCATGCTTACACCAGCTTCAAATACCTCTGATAAAGCCCTGACTCCTTGCTGGGACAGCCAATTCCTGCACCTAATCACTCTGGCTTCTGAGACAGTTTTTCTTAATGCCTTGCCTGAAATATTTCCATTTGGAGATTCAGGCCTCAGCACTCCTTGTTTTACTGTTTCCAGATCATTTGAATAATCCCCCTTTCTCCTTTGATGGTATTTCCCTGGAGGTATTTATAGCATTATCACACTCCCTATTTAATCTGCTTTCTTACAGACTGTATAAAATTAAACTCCCCCATCTCCTCTCCTTTGCCTGCTGTGCCCTCTCGGCTTTGTGTGTTTGTGGCAGCTTGTTTGGAGCTGTCTCCAGACTGGGGTGACCCCTTTGATATCCAGTGAATGTGCAGAGAGCCACCAGCAGCAGGGGAGTTTGGAGAGAAACCTTCCTTGGAGATCTGAGGAGTTTTCTGAGCACAAAAGCCTCAGCAATGTGAGCTGCACCCCCACTCCTGTGAAACCACACAAACCAAATGCTGCCAGACAATATATTTTATCCATGGAAAAGGCCAAGCAAAGAATGGGCACACCAGAGGAACTTTTTGTTCTTCTCTATCCCTTCCGCCTGGCTGCTGCTGCTTTCTCTTCCCCTTTCCTATCCCTGGTGGCAGTAGAGCTCCATCCACTCTTATGAGGCTAAGCTGGTGCCTCTGGCTCCTGCAGCTGGGGAGCATAGAGTGTCAGGGGCAGCATCAGTGGGAAATTTTAAATTTAAACTCTTTTTCAGGGCCAACCACATCTCTGGAAACAAAAGTCTTACAGGAAATGTCTGCTTTCCTTTTTTATTTTTTTATTTTATTTTTTTTCTTCCCCAATCAAGAAATTGAAATGTACATTTTTGCATTCTGGAAGAAAAGCAAAAAATTTCCAGTGCACATGGAAAATGGTTGATGTGTTCTTAGAACTTGCCCCAAAGGAAGGAAACCTTCTCTGTTTTTCTTTACCTACAGCAATTCAGGCCAAGCTGGATGACTGCACAGAGTTGCTGGAAGTCTGCAGACCCTGGGTCAGAAATACGTGGCTTTACCTCCAGGATATGCCAGCTACAGAGGTCTTGTTTATTCCTAGTCCAACCATGATTGACTTTATGTCCTTGGAGATGATCTCAAGCAGAAGGAACAACAGACAGCAGGACTTCAGCAATACGTAATTCCTGTGCTGTTTGGAGAAGCCAAAAGCCATGGGCATGAGGAATGGGGGAAATTGCTCCATGGAAAGTGCCTGCACCAGAGTGGATGTAATGGGCAAAACCAGATTACCAGGGAAAGGAAAAATAAGGCTTTGAAAACATAGAATGGTTTGGGTTGGAAGGGACGATAAAGACCCAGTTCCAAACCCCTGCCATGGGCAGGGACACCTCCCACTACACCAGGTTGCTCAATGCCTCATCCAGCCTGGCCTTAAACACCTCCAGGGATTGAGGGGGCATCCACAACCTCTCTGGGCAACCTCTTTCAATATCTCACCACCCTCACAGGAAATATTTTTTCTTCTCTCCAGCCTGAATCTCCCCTCTTCCAATTAGCATCCATCACTCCTAGTCCTGCCATCATGGACCCTATTAAAAAGTCCTTCCCCTGCCCTTCTGTAGCCACCTTCAATTATTGAGAAGCTACTCTGAGGTCCCCCCTGAGCTTTCTCTTCTCCAGGCTGAACAACCTCAACTCCTTCAGCCTGTCCTCAGAAGGGAGCTGCTCCAGCCCTCTCATCATCTTCATGACCCTCCTCTGGACCCTCTCCAGCAGCTCAATGTCCTTTTTCTATTGAGGGTTCCAGAACTGGACACAGTAACTCCAGTTGCTTGTATTCAATTGGTAACTTTGAAAAGACTTGACTCTGGCAGAGTGATACTGACTGACAGGAGACTTTCAAACCTGGGCTGCACAATGTGTGTGGATGAACAGAAATTTTCCCCTTGGATGGGAAATATCCCGTTCAAATATTCCCTTTCCCTTCCCCACTTTCTGGCAGAGGAGCAGGGAATGGGAACCTATGGATGGGGTCCAGTGTAAATGTGCAAACTGAGGGGTCCTGAAACAGAGAAACTGAGTTTGTGGCTCCAATGGCCACGTTTTTGAGGGCAGCTGTCTGGTTTTGCATTAGATGTCTCTGCTGCTGCAGTTGTATTTTTCCCTCATTGTGAGCAGAAATCACTGTGCATGGTCATGCAGGGCTGCAGGACAGGAGGATGAGAGCTCTGCCTCGTGTTCCTTTCTGGCTCATTGCACCCAACACCTTGTGTAACCCAGTAAACTGGAATTAAGGGGAGAGGTTCACAGTAACATCACTCTTTTGCAGGCAGGAAATATTTAAGGCAGTTCTTTTTGCAGTTACCCCACTGGCAAAAAATTGAGGAGGGGTAGTCAAAGCAAAAAGAAAAAAAATACCGAAACTACCAATAATACAACCCCCAAAAACCTCCAGTCTCATGTCAAACCTCAAGTCATGTGGCAGAGCAGTAAATAATGGATCTGGTGACCTAGACCTGTAAATATTTACATTCCCTTGGCTTGGCTGATAGCAGGGGTTCATCTTACCATGTCTCACCTAATTAGCAGAGGGCTGCAAGAATCCAGTGGTGGGTTCTGGTTTCTTTTTCACCTCGTTTGTAATGCATGCCCCTCTCCCACTTGCCATGTCCTTTGTGCATGGGTACATGGTGGCAAGAACATATGGGCAAGATGTGTGATTACATAGCGGTACTCAAATGCAGCAGCAGCAGCTCAGGGGTCAAGAACAAGTTCCTGCAGCCACCCAAGAAGGTGCTGGCTTTGATCCCTTCTTATTCTCCATCACAAAACCTGCCTGAGAGCTTCTGGAGATACAAAATTCATGGTGGACTCAGAGCTCCCTCATTTTAGGGCTTTTCCACTTCAGGATGTCAGCTGGCTGCATCCACTGAACCCATCCTGCTGCCTGGGAACAGTTCCTGGCCCATGCTCTGCCCTACTCCATCCCCAGGCATGGTTTGGAATGGTGCTGATTGCCTTGGGTCAAAATCTGTGGTCAGGAATATCATGAACAGTCAAATTCTAGAGACAGCATGTAGTTAGGGAGGAGATGGCTCCCAAACAGCACTTGGGTTTGATGAAGGCAGTTAGTTGGAGAGCTTGCTGCTTTCTCTCAGCTCTTGATGGGCTTTAAATGCTATGAGGGCTATTTAAAAATTATCTTTGTTAATTAGATGATTTTCCCCAGCAGATGCACAGATCCAGCTTTGCTGACAGCCGGGCTGGTGGGGCTTTTACTTTCATAGCCTTGCTCCTACCAAAGATTCAATCAAATCTGTCTCATCTCCATCTGTGGGTCACTTCATCTCCAGCAGCAATGCCTAAGGAAAGCAGGATGCAGCCCATGGATCATACACAAGCAGACATGCTGTCCTTTCCCAGCTGCAGCTATGACGGGTAGATCTTTCCCTCTTTACCCCACTCTTTCTGCTGCAGAGCTGGTCTCCTGCCTTGTCCCCAGCAGTGACAGGTTGTGCCTGGCTTGTTTGGCTGGAAAAGGGTGGTGTAGGTCTGCTGGGAGCTGGCATGAACCCTGGGCAGGGAAGCAGACTGGGGCATGTTCAGCCTGGAAAAGAGAAGGCTCAAGGGGAACCTCATAGTAGCTTATCAATACCTGCAGGGTATTGATAATTTATTATCTATGGTTGGTACTGACTGCTCAGAGATGCTGCAGTGCCAGAGGAATAAAAAAAAAATAATAATTTGGTATTTTTTATAAAAGTGTCACTGATTTCCAAGGAGAGCTTTGGGGAGATTACAGAGCAGGAGACCTGACATCCCTCCTGGGCACAGAAACCAAGAGCAGCAGAGGGATAAACACAATAAACAACCCCCCAGTACCTGAGGGGGTCCTACAGAAAGGCAGGGAAAGGAATTTTTAACATAATATCGGATGGGAGGACTAGAAACAGTACATGTAAATTGGAGGGGGGTAGATTTAGACTTGACATAAGAAAGAAATTCTTTACAGTGAGGGTGGTGAAACACTGGAACAGGTTGCCCAGAGAGGTTGTGGATGCCCCCTCTCTGGAGGTGTTCAAGACCAGGCTGGACAAGGCACTGAGCAGCCTGATGTAGTGGGAGGTGTCCCTGCCTATGGCAGGGGGGTTGGAACTCGATGATCTTTGAGGTCCCTTCCAACCCAAACTATTCTATGATTCTAGGAAGGTAGAAGAAGATGAGAAGGCTGGAGACCTCCCTTAGGAAGACAGGATGAGGAAGTTGCTCAGCCTGGAGAAGAGAAGGCTCAGGGGGGACCTCAGAGTAGCTTCTCAATAACTGAAGGGGGCTACAGAAAGGCTGGGGTAGGACTTTTTAATAGAGCACAGGATGGCAGGACAAGGAGTAATGGATGCAAACTGGAAGAGATTTAGGCTGGAGATGAGAAAGAAGTTCTTTACTGTGAGAGTGGTGAGACACTGGGAGAGGTTGCCCAGAGAGGCTGTGGATGCCCCCTCAATCCCTGGAGGTGTTTAAGGTCAGGCTGGATGAGGCTTTGAGCAACCTGGTGTAGTGGGAAGTGTCCCTGCCCATGGCAGGGGGTTGTAGCTAGGTGATCATAAGGTCCCTTCCAACCCATACAATTCTATGATTCTATGTACGGTGTTTTCCTGGGGATAAACCCCTGCAGATACACACACACACTGCCACATGGGAGGTGGGATGTGCTGCTGCAACTGCACCATGTGCCCACACACAGTGAGTTACCTTGAGATCAAAGATGGACAGTTTTCATCTCCTGTGAACAAGCCTCCAGCATTTTTTTCTTTTGGTGGTATTTTTTTGGGTATTTTTTTGGGGGGTATTTTTTTTTGGTGAACTTCTGCTGGCCAAATGGGAGAAGAAGATTTGCTCTGGGTTGGAAGGGTACTACCTGTTGTGAGAAAGAACCCAGAGACTTTCAGATGCCGTCTGAGCCCCCTCTCCTGCTCTGCTGATCAACTTTGACATCTCCAGGTCGCTGGACAGATGGTGGGCAAAGTCTGGGTCCTGCAAGCAAAGGCCATTCCTCCTCTGAGCTGCAGGTCAAGCTTAAAAAAGCTTTTTTCTTGCTTTTCATAGACATTTCAGCAGCACCGTGTGCTGCAGAACCCACCAGCTCCATTTCTTGACTGAACAACCCTTGGTTTTTCTGGGGCCTTCAGCTGGCTCTTTCCAGAGTCCAAATAAAACTTTAAATGAAAGAAAAACAGCCGGGGAATGCAGGGTTGTGTGAGATGCTGGCCCAGCTTGGAGGAGCTCTGCTGCACAGGGAAGGCCTTATTTTACATCCTCTTGATCCTGGTGTGCAATGATGCAAAACCCCTTTGAATTAAATTATTAAGCTGGTGATAAGAACATCATGCTCAATTTGTTGGCGTTCCGCTAAAATGTCACCTGCATGATTTATATGGAGGAAGGGATAAAAAGAGGGGGACAATTAGGAGGCTGACCCTACATAAATTAAGGAGAAGAACTACCTCTCCCTCTGCCTCCACCTCCCCCCCAACCTCCACCCACCAAAGCCAAGTTGTTTTTGCTGGGGCAGGTTGGGTTACAGGAGAATGGGGCTGTGTGTAGAAATGCTGAGGGAAGGGGGAGCAATTGGATGGAGGCTGGGTGTGCAGGGTGGCAGCAGGGACGGATGGACTGGGCTGGGGAAGGAAAAAATTTAAGGATGTGATTTTGTATAATTGCCCAACAGCAGCAATGGCTCTTGGGAAACCAGAGATGATCCTGTCCATGTCAGGAGGGTTGGAACTAGATGATCTTTAAGGTCCTTTCCAACCCAAACCATTCTATGATTAGGGGGTTGGAGCATCTCCTTTATGAGGAAAAGCTGGGGGAGCTGGGTCTCTAGCTTGGAGGAGACCTCATTCATGGTCACATTAATGTACAAGGTGAGTGTCAGGAGGATGGAGTCAGGCTTGGTGATATCCAATGACAGGGCAAGGGGCAATGGGTACAAGCTGGAACACAGGAGGTTTCACAGAAATAGAAGAAAAAAAACTTTTCTTAGTAAGGGTGAGAGAAGAGTGTCCCAGGCTGCCCAGAGAGAGTGTGGGGTCTCCTTCTCTGGAGACATTCAAACCCCACCTGGACACCCTCCTGTGTGACCTGATCTGGGTGTTCCTGCTCCAGCAGGAGGATGAGACTAGATGATTTCCTGAGGTCCCTTCCATTCTGTGACATAGGATCATAGGATGGTTTGGGTTGAAAGAGGCCCTAGAGATCATCTGGTTCCAACCCTCCTGCCNGGCAGAGACACCTCCCACTACACCAGGTTGCTCAGTGCATCATCCAGCCTGGCCTTAAACACTTCCAGGGATTGAGGGGGCATCCACCTCTTCCAGCATCCCACAACCCTCACAGTTGTGAGGGTTTCTTATCTCCAGACCGAATCTCCCCTCTTCCAATTTGCATCCATTACTCCAAGTCCTGCCATCTTGTGCCCTATTAAAAATTCCTACCCCAGCCTTTCTGGATTCCCCCTTCAGGCATTTAGAAGCCAACATTCTGTAAAACCAGCCCTTATACTGCACTGTGTGTGTTGCTGTTGGGCTTTTTATTTTCCAAAACGCTCCCTCCAACTGAAGTGTTTCAATGGTAAGAGGGAGAAGCTGCTTCTTGCTCCTCTGCTGATTTGAGTTACAAGCAGATCTGCTACTTGGTGTAGGCTCATGGTTGCAAACTGCAATAAACCCATATTGTGTCTTTCTTTCTTCAGTGGCCTTTTCACCCTGAACTACTTAATACTGAGGAAAGAGGCAATGAGGAGGTGACCATGAGGACCTAGAAAGCCAAGCAATATACTCTGAGGGTGGACTGCAGTGGTGCAGCAGAGCCTGGTCCTTCAAGGAGCCAGATGTGACTTGATACACCAAAACCCAAGGAGTGTCAAAGGCTAGCTAAAGCTTGAGAGGAGGTTTAGTGTTTTCCCCTGCCATGTGTATTGTGATTTCTTTTGGTTTCTTCTGCACAAGTCATGTTCATTGTCTCTGCTGAGCCCATGGGGTCTTGCTCTGGCTCCCAAAGTTGAGATTGATACTGATGTTATGTGCAGCCCGAAAAGAGCCACATTTCCTCAAGGGCAGCCCCAAGAACATGCATTGCAATGGTGACCCACTGGGCCTTCAGCTACTGTGTCTTGGACCCCACACAGCCCCGTGAATGCCTCTTTATCTGACTTCTCCATGCTCCCTGCTTGTCCAGGCTGGGGGCCTTGCATCATTCTTACAACACTTCCCAGCCTGACCTGTGCTGCCCTGGGTTGTACAAACAGTCACATGAGTGAATGTTATTCATGTCTCACACAGAGCTTACACTATGTCTTGGGCAGTGCATTACAAACTTTTTAAAAGAAAAGCAACTGAAGAAAAACCCAGTCGGCTTTGCTCAAGGGCCAGCATCTTCCCTCCTTGTGCTGCAGCCAAGGGGGCTCTGACAGGGCTGAGTTTGGGGCTCACAATAGCTCTCTGTGGCAGGGACAGAAAAACCTTCCCTTCACTGACCTCATTCATGTCTATAAATATGGAAAGGGTGAGTGTCAGGAGGATGGAGCCAGGCTCTTCTCAGTGACCTCCAACGCTGGGACAAAGGGCAATGGGTGCAAGCTGGAACACAGGAGGTTCCACAGAAATAGAACTTTATCAGGGTGAGAGAACAGTGGCACAGACTGTCCAGAGAGGGTGTGGGGTCTCCTTCTTTGGAGACATTCAAACCCCACCTGGATGCCTTCCTGTGTGACCTGATCTGGGTGTTCCTGCTCTGGCAGGGGGTTGGACTAGACGATCTCTTGAGGTCCCTTCCAATCCCTGACATTCTGTGATCCTGAGGTGATGGCAGCTCACAGCCACAGCCAGCAGCAAGTGCATGCAGGGGGGCTGCAGCAGCTGGAGGCTGCTGAGGATGCAGTGGTCTGTCTAATTGCTTTTTCCCCACCTTCCATGCCTGAGATAATCAGATTTCAGGAGCTCCTCATGCTTTGCAGCCAGGGAGACTAACTAAAGCCTGGAGTGATCCATCCCAACCACTCACTTTTCTTCTGTCCTTCTTACCCTTCAAGGACATTGAGCTGTTGGAGCAGGTCCAGAGGAGGGACATGAAGATGATGAGAAGGCTGGAGCAGCTCCCTTCTGAGGACAGGCTGAAGGAGTTGGGGTTGTTCAGCCTGGAGAAGAGAAGGCTCAGAGGGGACCTCAGAGTAGCTTCTCAGTACCGGAAGGAAGGGGGCTACAGAAAGGCTGAGGTGGGACTTTTTAATACTGTCCTGGATGGCAGGACTAGGAGTAATGAATGCAAAGTGGAAGAGGGGAAATTTAGGCTGGAGATAAGAAAAAAGTTCTTTCCTGTGAGGGTGGTGAGACCCTGGAAGAGGTTGCCCCCTCAATCCCTGGAGGTGTTTAAGGCCAGGCTGGATGAGGCATTGAGCAACCTGGTGTAGAGGGAGGTGTCCCTGCCCATGGGTGGGGGTTTGGAACTAGGTGATCTTTAAGGTCCCTTCCAACACAAACCATTCTATGATTCAGCCCAAAGCCCTCAACAAGAGCAAACCCCAAGCACAGGCACGTCTGCATTGGGTGCATTAAAATCTTAATTGTGGCTGAAACTCTTCTTCCCAAAATTGCAGGGCCAGGTTTATGTCTTTTAATATTGAGTAAATTAAGCTTGATGCTCAGACAGACTGGCTTGGTGATAAATGGTGTGTGGAGAGATGTTTTATGGGGCCATCCTGGGGCACTTTATCCATTGCCACTTGCAAGCTGCTGATTTGTTCCTTATTTATTTTCAGAATTAGTCTTTATTGATTCCTTCCTCTTCCATCCCTCAGCCCTGCAAAATGAAGGGAAAACAAATGGGCGCCCCTGAGAGATCTTGGGGATGAGGGGACTCAGGTCACCATGAAGGGGATCAGTGCTGTGGGGGCTTTGAGGCTGGGCTGGGGTGTCATGCAGGTTGGGTCCAAGCAAGGCATCCCTCCAAAGGGGACAAAGGGGATTTCACAAGTCCCAGAGGGTCTTTGCCCTCTTACAGCTGAGCATCATGCTGCTTCCTGGCTGTTTCCTCACACTCTCCCAGAAACTCCCCAGTGGTGGTTGTTCTCTTGCCTGAACCTTATCAGAAGGTGACTCCAGCTGCTGCAAACAGGAGGAGAATGGTGAGGATGGGTGCTTGTGACCAAGGATGCCACCTCTTCCTTGTGCAGTGCCATCAGCTCTGCAAAACTGATGAGAGGGGGGAGGAGGAATTGCTGCCATTAACCTCGGATGCCCAGACTAATCAGTTGGCACAGCATCCAAGCACAGCTCCTTTGAGCCTGGTGAGCAAAAGCAGAGGGAAAGTGGGCACTTGAGAGCACTGAGTGCCCCCTTATCTCCCCTCCCCATGGGCATGCACTTTTGTTAGAAGGCCTGAGTGCTTTTATTTTGCTAAAGCACTTTGAAGTGGAAACCAAATTGCATGTCTCCCTCTTCCTTCCAGCTCCCCTGAGCCCTCCTGGTTTTAATTAGCTCCATCTGATGTTCAGAGGCTTCCAAGAAATAAATGTGCTTTTAAACAAGTTAGAAAAAAAAAAGAAAAGTGGTGGTTGCAGAGCAAAGGGAGCTCTCACCAATGCTCAGGCTGACAGGGGACAGGCTCCATAGCTCACTTTGCCCACAGAGACAGCCTTGCTCTGCACATTCCCCATAACCATCCACTCAAGTTTGGAGCCAGGGAACTTCAAGCAGTGTGATGAAGTAAAGGATCTAGTCCCAATCCCCTGCCAGAGCAGGAACACCCAGATGAGGTTACACAGGAAGGTGTCCAGGTGGGGTTTGAATGTGTCCAGAGAAGGAGACCCCACACCCTCTCTGGGCAGCCTGGGACACTCTTCTCTCACCCTCACCATGAAAAAGTTTTTCTTCTATTCCTGTGAAACCTCCTGTGTTCCAGCTTGCACCCATTGCCCCTTGTCCCATCATTGGAGGTCACTGAGAAGAGCCTGGCTCCATCCTCCTGACACTCACCCTTTCCGTATTTATAGACATAAATGAGGTCACCCCTCAGTCTCCTCTTCTCCAAGCTAAAGAGACCCAGCTCCCTCAGCCTTTTCTCATAAGGGAGATGCTCCAATCTCTTAATTGTTGGACTAGATGCTCTCTTGAGGTCCCTTCCAATCCCTAATATTATGTGATTCTGGAGGAAGATGCATTAGCCTGTTTGTTATGTATAACTCCTGCTCTTCCACCCTTCCACTCCTCATGTTTTGCTCCACACTGCTTGTATTTCAGCCTCTCAGCTTGGGCTAAAAGAGGCAATTAAGGAAATGAAACAATGTCTCATGGTTATCTTCTCTCATTGCTTACAGACACTTCAGCTTACTGCTTGCAAACCTTGCTGAGAAAGACGGTCATTGCTGTTGGAGTGGGGAATGACTTTAAAATAAAGCATAGGCACTGGGTAAGCAGCAAAAGAGGCCACAGTCTTGCAGGAATGGTGCTAAGCAAAGTCCTTTGGGACAATGGGGATAAAACCCTCTCCAGGACTTGTGCTGCACATCTCCTCCTCTCTGTCCTCTCTCCATTCCTGTCTCACATAAGGTGCTCAGGACAGGGTGACAGAGGAGGGTTTTATCCCCACATAGTTTAGCTTTTACCTTGGCTCCCCTTGTTCTGCTAAGCAAAGCCTGTGATCTCAGCCATGTTTGCTCTTTTGATTTGAGGCGCAGTGAGTTGGAGCACATCCCACTTATCTTGTTGAAATTAATCTGCTGTCTTCTGTTTCTGCTTGGCAGGTATTAAAGCTGCCATGGGCTGTGACTGTGGATTAGGTGAATGAGCTGATGGCAACCACACCTCCCTCTCCTGCCGGTGTCCCAGGAAAATTCCAGGTGCTTTTGCAGCAGCCTGAGCTCCTCTTGCAGGGAGGGAACAGCAGCCTTCTTCAGACAGCCCTTTCTTATGAGCAAGCACTCTATTCAAGCAGCTCAAAACCACTTAAAAGAAACAGACAGGGAGGAAAAGTCTTAATCTAACAAAACGGGGTGATTCCCATCTGCCTCCACTCCATGGGATACCCCAAGGTCCAAGTGCTTCAAAAAACTTCCACCCTCTGCAGCAAGGATGGTTATTTTTTGAAGGGGACATTGCCAGCCTCAGTGATGCAGGGTTTGGGCACCAGTCTAATGCTGGTTTGTCCCCTTGTTGAATGCTCTGGGTCTGTCCATCTCATGTTCAGGGACACTGTGACCCTCTGGCTCTGTCATACCCAACAGGCACCCCTAGTTATGTCCCCAGGCTGTGGGGTACCACACACTGACATTCAGGAGCTCCAGTGGTCACTGTTTGCTCTAAGTATAATGCTACAAACTACTTTTTTCTCCTCCGCCTGGGCCCTAACTTTGTCCTGGGGTCCCTGTTTTTGCAGTTTCCTCCATCATAAATATTGTTTGAAGTGTTAGGATGGGAGGGGGTTCTCAGATATGAGCTCATTAACAACCTCCCTCTTTTCCAGTGCTAACCACAGGCAACCTCAGATTTGGGTAGCAGACAGCACAACCCCACACCCTGCAGCAGGTCTCATCTCTGATTTTGGGCTACACCAGGCAGGACTGAAGCCGTGCAATCTGTAATAAAATAACTCACTAGCCTTGGTGACTACTAAGCAGGGATTCCTTATTGCAGCTCTGGACACACAAGATATAATTTTCACAAATCCTGTGTGTGGAGTTCACAACAGGCACAGTGTGTGTGTCACAGACCCAGAACTGAATATAAACTGATTACAAATTTTCCAGTAAATTACTTATCCCATCAATACCATTTATTATTCTTATTATTCTTATTTTTCTTATTTTAATTTTTTAATTTTTTTTTCTTTCACAAGGTGGCTGCTTGCAAGTAAATACAGAGGTTGGGTCAATTTTGGGTAAATGCACCAATGCAAGCTTTGTAAAAATTGCATGTTTTCCTTGAGGGAAGCTGTTGATGCAGGCTGTAGGGTTTGGCCATGGGTCTGGATGAGAGTAATTTTTTCCCATTTTAGTAGAGTTTCTGTGTAAGTACCTAACACAAAGAAATCTAAGAGTGAGCCAACTTAGTTCCTGCTACAAGGGGGAAATCTCCTTTGGAGGAGACTGAGGGGTGACCTCATTCATGTCTATAAATGTGAAAGGGTGATTATCAGGAGGATGGAGCCAGGCTCTTCTCAGTGACCTCCAGTGATAGGACAAGGGGCAATGAGTGCAAGCTGGAACACAGGAGGTTCCACAGAAATATGAGAAAAAACTTTGTCAGGGTGAGGGTGAGAGAAGAGTGTCCCAGGCTGCCCAGAGAGGGTGTGGGGTCTCCTTCTCTGGAGACATTCAAACCCCACCTGGATGCCTTCCTCTGTGACCTGATCTGGGTGTTCCTGCTCCATCCAGCAGGGGAATGGGACTTGATGATCTCTTGAGTTCCCTTCCAGACGTTGATATTCTGTGATTCCAAGGAACTCAGGCTAGCAGCAAATCTGCTTTTTCAAGACTTGCTGTCTGCTGAATAGGAAATATTAAGAAATTAGTTTGCAGAGAAACAGCCAGAGGGTTCACGAGGCAGGAACACACTCGCTGAGGACAGGAGTCTCTTTACAGTGTGAATGGCGGGGGTGCCCTTGCAAGCAGGGGTTCAATGGGTGTTGCTGGTCCAGGTAAAGGCTGTTGATGGGGCTGATGGCCGGAGCAGGGAGAGCTGTTGGGATCAGATAAGGACAGTGATGGGGCAGGATGACTGGAACATCAGGAGAAAACAAAGATCCAAATAACGACTTTGGTGGGATTACAGCATTTACGGGAATCTTCAAAAGCAGTTTTTGTTCAGTTCTTGATCTTTTGTAATCAGTTTTTGTTCAGTTCTGGGTCTGCCTGTTGCTGGACTCGGGACACACGATTTGTGAAAATTATTTCCCTTGTGTCCAGCTCTGCAATAAGGAATCCCTGCTTCGTAGTCAAAGAGGTCACTGAGTTATTTTATTACAGGCTGCAAGGCTGCACTGCCTTCCAGCTTTATCATAGAATCACAGAATGGTTTGGGTTGGAAGGAATGTTAAACATCACCTAATTCTAACCCCCCTGCCATGGGCAGGGACACCTCTCACCACACCAGGTTGCTCAATTGCCTCATCCAGTCTGGCCTTAAGCACCTCCAGGGATTGTGGGGACATCCACAGACTCTCTGGACAACCTCTTCCAGTGTCTCACCACCATCACGGGAGGGAAATTCCTTCTTGTCTCCAGCCTAAATCTCCCCTCTTCCAATTTGCATCCTTTACTCCTAGTCCTGCCATCCTGCATCCTATTAAAAGTCCTACCCCAGCTTTTCTGTAGCCCCCTTCAGGTATTGAGAAGTCACTCTGAAGTTTCCCCTCTGCCTTCTCTTCTCCAGGCTGAACAACCTGTGTGTAATTTGTCCTGGTTTTGGTTTAAAGTATCTCAGACAGTTCAGTAACTTTGTCTGGGTAGAGGATTTTACATCTCAACAAAAGCTTTGGGAAACACTAAAATCCTCAAATGCCAGAAGGCTGGTGAAGCCCCACTCAGTTACAGCCACATGTCCTGAAGTGATTTCATCCTCCAAAGAGCTCTTCTGCTATTATCAAGTGTGATTGTGTGGTGTCATGTTAGTAAGAGCTTTGCAGCTGTGATTCCAGCTGCTCTTTCCTGGACACTGTCCCGGCTGGGAATGATTAAAAAAACAAATAATGGAGCAACAAGCAGATTTGATCACTTGGTCTGTGGTGTGTCTGCAGACGACAGACTGGGAGGAGGAGAGCAGCCTTTAAGGGAAGTATTTTAGAGCATGTTTCACTCTTTTAAAACCTGTGATCTATGGAAAAGATTAAGATGACTATTATGAAAAAAAAATAAAAAAACCCAAACTGTTGGAAGGTTTCAGTTTTTACAACTAGAGGTTCTCATTTTGCTTCCAGATTTAGTTCAAGACCTGGAATTTGCTTTCTGGAGCCTTGGGAGTCAAAGTTGGCTTGGGAAAGGTGTGGGGAGGTGACAGTGTAGATTCACTCTGAATGAGTGCTGGTAGTGACAACTTGCAAATTATGGCTCAGTGCAATCACAGTTAATTAAAGGCAGCCTGTGCTGGTATTGAAAATGCAGTCACCAAACCAGGAAATAGGAAACACTGTTCTCTCACAGCTCCTTGATGACTCTGCTTGTTTCTGGTTTGCATTTTGTTAGCCCTTCCTGCATGCATCTTTAAGCCTTGATCTGAAGAAAGAGCAATGTTTCTTGCCACTTTTTCTTGGATTTTTGGGTTTTATTTGGACATGGAAGCCATTCAGCATAGTCTGTATGATAGAGAGTCATGTTGGTTTGCGTGTCTTTGAGCTGTTGCAGGATGTGGGTCCTCATTCCTTGGCTGTCTTGCCTCTTGGCATGTGGCTGAAAAGATGATGCCTGAGTGCAAAATGATGTGTGGCTGTGCCAGCTGAGTGAGAGGAAAGCCATGCAGGGACACTCAGTGGAAAAACATTTCCAATCCACCAGTTTGGTTGCTCCCCATGTACATATGCTTGGGAGTTTCAAGGACCCTAAGGGCTTCTTGCAGTTACATGGTACCCAGGGGTGATGGGTGTTGCCACCATCAGACCACCAAATGGGAGTTGAGTGTCTATTGTCTCTTCTCCTTTGTAGTAGCCATTCTATCAGGATGGATAGACTCTGTGATGTGCCACTGATATAATTCTCCTTTTAAATATATATTCTTATATATCAGTGTCTTTTAATATATCTGTTAAGAGACTGGGAATTCTGGAATGGTGTTACTTAGGACAGGATTTAAGGGTTTAGTGGTTTGAATAGTGATCATGTGTGGGCCCAATCCTGCCAGATGCACAGCATCCAAGGAGACACCGAGTGCCCTTTTCTCTTATCAGCCTCTGCACCAGGGTCAAGACCAAGGGGTGATCTCATTTATGTCTATAAATACGGAAAGGGTGAGTGTCAGGAGGATGGAGCCAGGCTCTTCTCAGTGACCTCCAATGATGGGACAAGGGGCAATGGGTGCAAGCTGGAACATAGAAAGTTCCACAGGAATAGAAGAAAAACTTTTTCATGGTGAGGGTGAGAGAAGAGTGTCCCAGTCTGCCCAGAGAGGGTGTGGGGTCTCCTTCTCTGGAGACATTCAAACCCCACCTGGACACCTTCCTGTGTGACCTGATCTGGGTGTTCTGCACCAGCAGATCTCTTGAGGTCCCTTCTAATCCCTGATGTTCTGTGATTCTATTGAAAGTGCAATGTTTTAGATACTCTACATCTCTCAGCATTTCTCTTACTCATGCTGTGGTCTGGTCAACCCCAGATTCTGCCAGTATGTTGATTCCAGACATGTGGGTCTCCCTGGACTTCTCCCTGACCTGCTGGTCCTGCCCCTCCATCTGTCTCTGCCCCCTCAAACCTTTTTGCTCTCTCAGCTTGTTCTTATTTTCATTTTTTTCTCCTTTTCTTTGTAACCTCTCACCTTGCAGATTCTCTCTTTCTCTCTTCATTCTGTACAGCCTAATGTATCCTTCCAAAGAACTTGAAGCTTTCTGGAAAGGTAATTTTTGGTCAGAGATTTGAAACTTTTACCAAAAGATGACTTGATGGAATTGTACAGAACTAAGATGGAAAGTTCCCTGTGCCACTGCAGCTCACTCAGAGTTTTATTTAAGCTTTGATTTCAGCTGCATTGATTATAGTGAAAATGTTGGCAAGATAATGCTGAGTCTTCAGAGCAGAACAGAGCCAAATTTAGAAAGCTGTTTCGCTGAGGATGAGATTTGTTCTTCCAGCAGTTGTGGGATCTCTCCAAGCTTTCACCTGATTTCACTTTCTGGATATGATGAGATGCCATAACAAGCAAATACTCCTTATGTTCCTCTTACTGAAGTTTGCAAAATCACAGCATTGTTATAATTAAGTTAAGTTAAGGCAAGATCTGTGTCTTAAACTCCAGTCAAATTAATTAACAAGAATTGCTGAATTCTTTGAGCACCACTGCCTAGTCTCTGCAGGTTTGCAGTCATATTTTCTTTTCTTAAAAAGTACTTTCTCCTGGGAAAAGGCATTCCATCCTCACTGCTTAGGGAAGGTGGAATTGCCTCTTTGGAAAACATTCTCTGATAGATTTTTGTAGAGTGCTGGCAGATTCCTTTCAGTTGCAATAATATTTTAACAGTTGTTCCTGACAATTGTGGGCAAATATTTGTAGATCTGTAGGCTCTCTGGAGGAGATGTTGTCTCTAATCCTAAACAAAGCTCTTAAGTCTGTGGGCTTTGGGTTTTGGTGGGAGTTCATTGTATCTTATACAGCTGTAATTTAAGAGCTAAGCCCTGTGAATACATACTTACAGAATAGATGGTCTATCCTGTTATAAATAAATGATTGCTGTGATAGAGCATCCTGAGTGACAGCAGAATGTTGCTGGGCTTTGTTCGGGGTGAAACCTTGTACAGGACAGCACTTAAGGCCAACCAAATCCTGGGCTGTGTCAAGAGAAGTGTGACCAGCAGGGCAAAGGAGGTGATTTTGCCCCTCTGCTGGGCTCTGGTGAGACCCCAACTGGAGTTACTGTGTCCAGTTCTGGAGCCCTCAACAGAAGGAGGACATTGAGCTGTTGGAGTGGGTCCAGAGGAGAACATGAAGATGACAAGAGGGCTGGAGCAACTGCCTTCTGAGGACAGGATGAAGGAGTTGGGGTTGTTCAGCCTGGAGAAGAGAAGGCTCAAGGGGAACCTCAGAGTAGCTTCTCAGTACCTGAAGGGGGCTACAGAAAGGCTGGGGTAGGACTTTTTAATGGAATATGTGATGGCAGGGCTAGTAGTAATGGATGCAAATTGGAAGAGGAGAGATTTAGGCTGGAGAGAAGAAAGAAGTTCTTCACTGTGAGGAGGGTGAGACAGTGGAAGAGGTTGCCCAGAGAGGCTGTGGATGCCCCCTCAGTCCCTGGAGGTGTTTAAGGCCAGGCTGGATGAGACATTGAGCAACCTGGTGTAGTGGGAGATGTCCCTGCCACTGCATCCCTGCATCCTGTCCCTGCATCCCTGGTGGGGGGATGCAACTAGATGATTTTGAAGGTCCGTTCCAACCCAAACTAATCTATGATTCTATCTGCTTAACTTCAAACGTATGAGTTGTTGCAGTGGACTCAATGCATTTACTCTGAGCTTCACTCAAGTAAAGCACTTAACTGCTTTGTGTGGTTGGAACATAGAAGATTCACATAAATCAGAAGTGACTGCATTCCACCTTTCAGCCCTGCAGAAATCCATTTTAAGTCCTTTAACATACTCCTTTTGCTACATCGTGTGACCCATTGAGCTGTGCTGAAGGCAGAAAGTCTCATAATCATCTTCATCAGAGTATGGGGCAGCTGTAGAAGTTGAGATTTAAATTAGTTCTCTATTCTGCCTCTTCTGTGTGCTGTTGTATGTGAGCCCTCATCGAGGACTGGCCTTAGGAAAGGAAGGAGCTTGAATGCAAAGCCCTGCTCTGGGAAAAAGGCAAGTTCTCCTGCCTCAAAACAGCACTGCTGTTAGACTCTTTTAAAAAGTGTTTATAAAAACATCTCTCACATATTCCTGCACGTTGCACTGGGAGATGTGAAATCCTTTTCCTTTCATGCAAAGCAGGGGAAACTGGGGGGAACTGGTTAGCTTTGCAGCTCAGCTGGTAGACTGCCTGGAAGGGAGCCAAGGGGCCTGGGTTCAGTCCTCTGATAAGTCATCAATTTCTTTCTCACCAAAAACATCTGGTTTTGGATGCTGAGTTATGAGCTAATATTAAATACAAAAGTTTATAGCATCACATATATAATATTGTTGATTAGAAGCATCAAGTAAAGTAATTGACCAGAGGGGACTTGGTGTGAGCAGCTGGTAGAGCATCTGGAGGGGAGCCAAGGGGCCTGGGTTTAATTCTCAGGTCATCTATTTCTTTCTCACCAGAAACATCTGGATTTGGATGTTGTGAGGCTACAGACTATTGTCTCGTGCAAATGTTCCTGGGATCACACTTTTCTGTGGTAATGTGATCCCAGGAACGTTTCCATTAAGTCTTTACACTCAGAGAATCCTGTAGGAGTGACAAGAGAAAGGTGCTTTCCTGCACCCTGTTAAAGTCAAAAGCAAAGATCACTTCCGTGGAGTTGGGATTTTCCAGCCAGATTCTGTGGGAAGGCTGTTTTATGGAGTCTGAAGCATTTATTTAGGTTGACCCTGAGAACCTGGCAGTGCTCTGAAACACAACAAATTAGTGATTTTGTTTCCCTGGGTCACTGGGTGCTGGTGTCTGCCAAGGTGCTGTGCCAGGGACATGTCCCAGCCTGGAGGGGTGGGGATGAGCTGCTCAGGCTCTCAGCTCTCTGGACACTAGGTGTCAGAAGAGGCTCATGCTTGTGCTGGCTGAAGCCTGGTGGTGATCCCTTGGGCTCCCTGAGCTGTCATCAGCCCTGGGTGACACAGGGTGACATGGCACATGGAGGAGTCCCTGCTGTGGGAGCCTGTTCAGAGTGCTCTCTGTAGGAGCTGTGTGTCTCTGCTTTCTAAAAATACTTTGATAGAAGCTGTGATGCTCAGTGAGTCCAGCTTTATAGAAAGCTGTCACTGCTCTCTGCTTGCCCTTGTCCCTCTGTTACAGTGGAGGGGTGAGGGGTGAGAGCTTTTGGTCACTTTGAGGTAATGGAGAGTAACTGCTCCAAAAATAAGGGGTTCCTAAAAATGTTCATTTTGCCCATACTGCAGAGTCCTGTCTGCATTTCTCAGTGGTTGCTGTTGGCAAGAGGGAGTTTGGATCTCACCCATGACAAGCTTGGTCCCCTCTCTTCACTGCAGTAGGAGCAGTAGGAGCAGTAGGAGCTGAATATCCTGTGAATTAAATCAAAGAGTTACCTGTAACTTAGCAAGGAGTGTGGTTTGCAGGTGGTCATCCAGCATGGAGGTATGGCATGCAGCTCAGACAGAGGGGTTTGCACTAATCTGCTGTCTGTCAGCCTCAGCAGTTATTTTCTGGTGGCTTTTTGACTGCCAAAGTCTCTCTAGAGCCAATGGAGAGATGGCTGTAGACTGATTTATTCCCTAGAGGGCATCATGCCTGTGAACTTTTGTCTTGCTCTTGCTCTGAAGTTCAGATCTCCAGTCTCTTATTTAGCTATTGAGCAGTGTTAATGTGAGAAGATGCTGAGGAATGAGCTGTGCTCCAGTCATTTGGCATCCCTGCCTTTCATTTGTTAGGAAATGGTACAACTGTCTTAATTATTCCACCAGAACTCTCTCAAGGATCTCATCTTGGTTTTGGCTAGAGAAATAAGTGGCCAAATGGAAATCAAATATTAGTCTACCCAAGTTTACCACCTGAAACAGTTTAGAATGTCATTACCAGGCCAGTTCCACCATTCCTGCCCCTTTCCCTGAATAAAAATACAATTTTTTTCAAAAAAAGAATGGGAATGGGACATTTCCAGAGGAATATTACATTTCTAAGTATGGATTTTAACAGCCAATCTCAAGCAAACAATGTACTCTCCAGAGCCAGAAATAATAAATCAGTGCAGTCCTCAGGACTGAAATGGAGAATTCCCTCTCCCCTTGTAACTCCTTGGAACTTTAATCTGAAATATGCCACGAATCAAAGGATGACTTATTGGTACACAGGAATTCCCATGCTTGGTCAAATCTCATTTCCACCCAGTCTAGCACTTTGCTGCTCATGGTGGCCAGAACCAGATGCTGTAGAGAGAAGACCAGAAAGAGCTGTTAGTGGAGGAATGTTTGAGTAAGATGTCTGCAGAGAACACTTCATGTAGTCAACTCCCCTGTCCATGGCAGGGCATGTTGGAACTAGATGATCTTTAAGGTCCCTCCCAATTCAAACCATTCTCTGATTCAGTGCAACTGATCTTAACCATGAGGAATTTCCTTCCTGGTCCTGCAGGCTTCCTTTTTGTGGCGAGAGACATAGGAGCTTCTAGAAGGCAGTTCTCCCCATTGTAAAATACATGGAGTTATAGAATGGTTCGAGTTGGAAGGGACCTTAAAGATCATCTAGTTCTAATTCCCCTGCCATGGGCAGGGACACCTCCCACTACACCAGGTTGCTCAGTGCCTAATCCAGCCTGGCCTTAAACACCTCCAGGGACTGAGGGGGCATCCACAGCCTCTCTGGGCAACCTGTTCTGGTGTCTCACCACCTTCACTGTAAAGAGTTTCTCTCTTATATCCAGCCTGACTGGTTTTATTGGAGTAAACCTTTATGGTTTTTAAAAGGAAAATACCTCATCTAAGGCCTAATGATCTTTATCTGCCCTCAAAGATGGAAACTTCTATCTAGTCCTTCTTCAAAAGTCTGAGCTGTGCAGGGTCATACTCGTCTCCAGGCATGAGCAGCCTGGTTTAGTGGGAGGTGTCCCTGTCCATGGCAGGGGGGTGGGAATTAGATGATCTTTAAACTCCCTTCCAACCTAAACTATTCTATGATTTCATTCTTAATATGAGGGTTTTAAGTATGGGAGAAGAAGTGGTACAGTGTCTATTAGCCAGGAGAGCTGCACAGTTTCTAGATGTCCTCAGTACTTCGAAGCAAATCCAATTGTTTCAAGGCAGTTGGGAACTTACCTCCTGTGAATTGCAAGGAGGCAGTGAAAATGCTTGCAAACAATAAAATCCTTTCTCATGAAGGTGCTGCAGGGTGGGAAATACCCTTCTTGTGACTGGTCCATTTGCCTTGCTTATGAGAGGATGACCCAAGGGCTTTTTCCCTAGTATTTCATCTATTAAACCCTGGTCCAGCCCTGGCTGTGGTGCTGGGACTGAGCAGTGGGGATAGTGGTGAATGTGTTTTCAGAGCTACTCTTGTAGATATGTCATTCCTCAGCAGAGGGTCATTTTTGTATAGTGATAAAATCCAAATAAGATACAGGATTCACCTTTGCAGTGCATCACTCTGTCTTTTGCTTTAAAGCTCTTTCAGAACTGTAGGGATTTGAAATGAAAGAACCATGATTTTTTTTGGTCATATCTCCTAAAGTGATGATCTCAGCAGAACTATAATAATCCTTGTGAGGAGTTCACAGAATCACAGAATATCAGGGATTGGAAGGGACCTCGAGATATCATCTAATTCTTTCTGTTTCCTTTCTGCTGTGAGTGAAATGTTGCTGCACCAGGGCAGGGTGTGCTAGGGCAACTCATGCCCTAGTGCTGCTCTCTTGGATGATGCACTGTTCCCCTTTGCTTATTTTATCCCCCTCCCTGGAGGTGTTTAAGGCCAGGCTGGATGAGGCATTGAGCAACCTGGTGTAGTGGGAGGTGTCCCTGGCCATGGCAGGGGAGTTGGAACTGGATGATCTTTAAGGTCCCTTCCAACCCAAACCATCCTATGATTCTGTTTTGATTGCTGTGCAGTGATTAGTGGGGTTTTTTTCCAGAGCTGCCCTCAATGACTGCAGCTTTTCTGATATATAATTCATTCAGGACTTGTTTATTTCCCCTGCTTTTCACCTCGCTGCATTTGCCAGGCAGAAATTTGCTCTTTATGGAAGAGAGGCAGTTATTTTCTCCTGACTCACCTTCCTGTATAATTATCCAGCTCCGATGCGCCCCAGGCTATGTGAGATCTCAATATTATTGTTATTAATAGCACTCCCCCATCCCTAGCATGTACATTTGCAGCAGCTCCCCAGCATATGCAAGCAAGGCCAACCACAGAGTCAACAGGAGGACTCTATTATACACGTGCTTAAGTGTTTGCAGGCACTGAAGCTTAGATTTTCACAAGCAATTAGTGATGTTGTGTGCCTTGGCTTTGATGCCTCATTCAACACATTTCAGACAGGGCTGTTTATTGCAAAGAGCTGAGCTCTCACCCTTCACAGAATCAGAGTGTCAGGGATGAGATGGGAACTCAAGAGATCATCTAGTCCCCCCTCCCCTGCTGGAGCAGGAACACCCAGGTCAGGTCACACAGGAAGGTGTCCAGGTGGGGTTTGAATGTCTCCAGAGAAGGAGACCCCACACCCTCTCTGGGCAGACTGGGACACTGTTCCATCACCCTCATCCTGAAAAAGTTTTTTCTTCTATTTCTGTTGATCCTACTGTGTTCCAGCTTGCACCCATTGACCTTTGTCCTATCATTGGAGGCCACTGGGAAGAGCCTGACTCCGTCCTCCTCATACTCACCCTTTACATATTTATAGATATTAATGAGGTTACCCCCCAGTCTCCTCCAAACTGAAGAGATCTAGCTCCCTTTCCTCAGAAGGCAGATGCTCCAATCTCTTCATCATCTTTGTGTCTCTGCACTCAAGCAGTTCCCTGTCCTACTTGATCTGAGAGATCCCTTGGGGCACTGGGTCATAGAATCATAGAATAGTTTGGGTTGGAAGGGAACTTAAAGATCATCGAGTTCCAACCCCCCTGCCATAGGCAGGGACACCTCCCACTACATCAGACTGCTCTGTGCCATGTCCAGCCTGGTCTTGAACACCTCCAGAGAGGGGGCATCCACAACCTCTCTGGGCAACCTGTTCCAGTGCTTCACCACTCTCACTGTAAAGAATTTCTTTCTCATGTCAAGTCTAAATCTACCCCCTTCCCCTTTCAGGTGTGTGGTTGGGCAGCCAGAACTGGTGAGAAACTGGAATTTACTGGTCTGTCAGTTCTTGGATTAAGAGCTCTGGCAGGGAGCTTGTCAAATTGTGTGTGTCTCTGAAATGCCTTGGATGGATTGAATACTAAATGAATTATTATAGATTCTTCCCTCTCCCTTTTCTTGCAGCCACATCCTTGGTTCTCCTCTGGATCTGTATTAATGCAGATCTAAGATCACGTGTGCTTTCATGGGAGATGGTTGTCATTTAGCATACATTGTGCTGTGCTAACCTATTTCTCTCTAAACCATGTATTATATCTGTAGGTATTTATCCCTATTTGGAAGAAAAAATAATGTATTTTATAAGCAGTCATGTGGAAATAAAGTACTGACTTTATTCATTTCAGTTACAGTATAAAAGTACCACCTAATCTAACTGTATGAAATCCTGCTTGCTTGTTGGCCTGGAGACAATAACTTTGGACAAATGAATAAAATACCTTTTCTTTCAGTGTATATCCTGCAGGTACATCTTAACAGAGGAAATTCCATAGCGGTGTTTCCAGGCTTGTCTAAAGCTCATGTTATGGGCTGAGTGCTGGAACAGTTTTGAGGTAGGCACATCCTTGTTCAGTTTGTAAGAGCCTTCTTTAACTCTTTTACATGAAGAAATCCTGGGTTAAGCTTAGACTTGGAGGAGGATTAAATGACTTTTGAAGACAGGAGTGTTGGCTGTCTGTTGGGAAAGGCAGCATAAAAGTGAGACCTGGGCTTGAGCTGCGTTTTGATCAGGAGCCAGTTTCAGGTGCTGGTGAATAGGATTTGAGGCTGGGACTTGTAGGGCTGATTGTGCAGTCTCTGCAGCTTAAGCTAAAATAATAAAGCCCAGGATCATGCACATATTTCAGTGGGAGCTGGAAACCTGAGCTGGATGTGGGCTCAGTGCTGTGGTGAGGAACTGGGGCTGTCTTGTGGCCCAAATGGAAGGAACCCATCATGGGCTTGCATTAGGAACATAATGAGGTCTGTTTGAATCTGGATTAACTTTGTCTGGCAGTTAACACGTGAGGCATTTTGGCAGTGGTGAATCCTGGTCCTTTTCTCCATCTTCCTCCTCAGGGCAGATTTCAATAAAAAGTGAATTCTTTGTATGAGCTGAAACTTTCTGGAAGACTTAATGGCCTGTGCTTCAGATGAGGCTTTCCCATCAGTGCCCAACAGATGTGTTATAAAGAACTTGTGAGCTCTGTAGAAGTGTTGCTGGTTTGGACTCCTGCAAACAGTCAACAGGCTCACATGGGAAATTAAATGTGTGTAATTTTGTGGAGAGACACTGAATGTGGCTGCTAAATGAGCACCACAATAATAAAACATAGCCAACAAGAGCTGTTTGCTGAGGCAGCAGGGGAGGGGCATAAATGACAACAGAAGGATATGATGACTTGTACATTGGCAAGATTCTGTGCAGCTCAGCTGGGAGAGCATCAGTCTGATGGTCAAAGGTTTCAAGCCCTTGTCCAGGTACAAGGCTTGACAGTTGGATTTGATGATCTGAAATTTCCCTTCCAACATAAGGTGTTTATAATCTTAGAATTCCTCTGCTTATTTTAAAATTTCACTTTAGAGAAGACTTGGCATCTAGTAGGAGCCTGCAAGGGTGACTTTGGGGTGAACAGAAGCAGGGAGAAAGCTGTTAGAGAGGGCTTTTGAAGGGTGGGTGTTGGAACAGCATGGGCCAGGGAGATGGAGTGGGGAAGAGCTAGAGAGGGTTGGATGTCCTGAAGCCTGCTGGTGGAAAGAAAGGGGGCTATGAGGATAACTGGTAAGAAAGAACTTTTTCACAGTGAGGGTGAGAGAAGAGTGTCCCAGGCTGCCCAGAGAGGGTGTGGGGTCTGCTTCTCTGGAGACATTCAAACCCCACCTGGACACCTTCCTGTGTGACCTGATCTGGGTGTTCCTGCTCTGGCAGGGAGATGGGACTAGATGATCTCTTGAGGTCCCTTCCAATCCCTGATATTCTGTGATTCTGTGATCTCCTAGGGCCCCATCCAGCATCTATAGAAGTCCTGGCATATCCTTCACTATCCCTTGCTGTGTAAGGATGCCAAATAGTTCCCATTGCATGAACTTCATGGGAGTTCTGTAGCATTGTCCTGATGTCCTGATGCTGCAGGAAGCACAGGCTGTTTCCAAGTTTGCATAACCCCAACCTCTGCCTCTTCTCAGTTTTGAACCTTGCCTTCATCTATAATATCCAATTAGAGTTTTGAACTATATGTGTGTGTGGGGGGAAACCAAACAAGCTTTCAGGCTGTTGAAAAATGACTTTCTGAGTGGAAATTACTGTCTACAAATACATTTTCATTTGTAATGCCTATTTAAGTTTAAAAAATCAAGTTCTATCTGAGCCATCTAAACAATATTGAAACGACTATTCATCTGTCATGTAACTTAAAATCAAGCTTTGATCCTTGTGATATTTTTGATGCATATTAGATAAGAACTTGTGGAAAAAGAAGTGAAATTTTGTCATTCAGAATATACTGACATGAACAGAGTTTTGAGGACAGTTTGGATTTGAGTTTCAACTGCTCTTGGTCTAGCCCTGTTTTCTTGGAAGGACAAGTCAACATTTGAGTCAGGGCTCCAAAGCTTGGTCCTGTTTCTATTACTGAAGCCTCAACCATGACCCCATGGTAAGTGTTAAAAAAAGGACAAAATTCTGTGTCTGTCAGAATAGTTGCCCTGGTGATGTGGTAGAGGAGGACCACAGGGTTTTATTTCCTGAGAACATGGAGGTGATCACCTAGCCTGTGTGATATGGGTTTCTTTTTATCCACATCCTACATGGATGTGTTCTCCTTGCTGGGAATGCTCACATGACCATCTGGTTTATGTTTGCTTTGCTCCTGCTGCCAAGGAGGAGAACATTTCGGAAAGGCTGGGGAGGAAGGGTCTTGCAGGAGCCCCGTTCCTCATGTAAACTAAGCCCAATCAGCAGCATGTGGGGGTCCTACAGGAGCTTCCCCCTGACCTTGCCTGGCCTCTATTAGCAGGAGCAACCTGGCAGCCAAAGCAGCAGCACTGTGGTATGTGCTTGGCCCAACATCTGTTGATAGTATGGGCCGTGTCATAACAAGGAGAGCTTTAATCACATAATGAAAGCCACATTCCTGTAATTGTATAATGTATGGACACAGCTTTGTAACATCACTTGTCTGAATGTGAGACAAATTGGATGCAGGAGCTTAGCCTCTTTGGCAACAGCTTATTTGAGGATTATTTTTATTTAGAATATGATTGCATTTGACTCCCTGGGTTGATGCCCTTGTATTTACCTTGATACTACACTGGGATTAGCCACTTAAAGCTCTGCTTACCTTGACCCTTCCTGGTACCCAGGTGATTGCACAGCTAACGGACAGGCTCAGTCCTAGTTCAGTAGTTTTCACATCTGGGTGGATAATAAATTTATTCCCAGCTCGAGTAGTTTATAAATGGCACAAACCCTTGTTTTTCAGAGCATGAAGCAACCACTGGTTGATTTCAATTAGGAATTAATGCAGTACAGGCTGCCTTGTACCCTCTGTAAAAATAAATAGGAATGGTCAGAAAGGAAAAAAAAATTGAAAGCTGGTCCATCTGGCACCTGACAGACTGCAGCAGATTGGCAATGGACTTGTAGAGGACTCCTTTTACTGGGAGCAGAGCCATTGCTACTCACTGGAAGAACACAGAGACCTTGTCCAAAGAAACTTTCCCCTTAGTATTATCATGGAGCAAAATGAGATAAACTATTTTGTTTTGCATCTGGGGCTTGGTCCCCGCAATTCTGATGCTGAATGGCTTTGATGTCATTTTTTAGGATGAAGGGTTTGACTTCAGTCTCTCTTTGCCTTCTATGAACTGACTTTTGCTGCTGTCCTCAATCAAGACAGCACAGTGCAAACCAGGCTGTGGAAGCTGGGTCTGCTGGGAGGCTTTACAAGCAGCAGTGAATATGAATTTAAAAAAAAACCATAACAAAGTAAACCAAAAAAGGAAGTGGAGGAAGGAAGACACTTGATTGCAACAAGTATCTATTTCCTCTAGCTGAATTCCTGACTATTTTTTCTCTCCCTTGATGATTGTGGATGCTGTGTTTCTGGTTTAATTGAGGATTTTCCCACCCAGTGGTGAAGCAGACTACAAGCTGTACAGCATTTTAACTCCCTCTCCCCCCCACATAATCACCACTGGGCTTTTTCAAGGTGCTTTGTGTGACTCCCTGCATTTGAAATTTACTCGATGATCTTTAAGGTCCCTTCCAACCCAAACTATTCTATGATTCTATGAAATGCAACAAAATATGAATATGTTGAACTGTACTGAGGTGTGCAGTTGTGTTTCCTGTTCCTTAGCTGAAGCCATGACTTCACATAGGTTCTGGTTTTGACCTGTTGAATCTGTGACCATGAACAGTTCTTAACTTCACACCAAAGACAACAGAAGGGCAAATCTGCACATCCTGCCATACTTTGCTTGTGCTTAGAGCAGTATTTTGGGGCAGCCTTTCCTTAGTATAGCTAAAATGAAGTGCTTCAGGCCGTGTTTCACAGACACTAACTAGGGATATAGCGAAGCACTTTGCAGAGGCCACAGAGTGAAACCTTAGAGAGTGGGGGAAGAGCCTTCCCATGTCCTTAATTTGGTACCCACTGGGCTGTGCTGCAGTTTTGCTCATTCTTGTACCAATGTAATTCTGCTAAATCTACTGGAGCCTGTGAATCTCTGCTGGATAGAAACCACCTAAAATGAGAAAAGATCTGAGGAAGAACTTCTCAAAAAAAGTCTTGTATCCCCATGGGTCTGGGTTCTTTGATAATATCCTGAAGTGGGTTTCAGCAGCCCTGCAGTTTGGAGGACACTGCCTGAATGACCTTGGGAAACTTGTTTCATCTTCCTTGGTTTCTTGAGCAATTGAAGTGAAAGCTCTTTTTTAAAAAAATATAAATGATGAGCAAGTGCCCAGAATTAGCATTTCCTCTAACAAAAACCCTTCTCTGAGGGGGACTTGGAGAGTGGACTTAAGTGACCTCCTTTGGAGCAGACTGGGACAGCTGAAAGCTTGAAGATGTGGCTTTGCCCCTGCATCAGGAGGTGGGTCTTGCATCTGAACATGTCTATGTGCTACATACATGGAGAAGAGAAGGCTCAGAGGGGACCTCATAGTAACTTATCAGTACCTGAGGGGGTCCTACAGAAATGCAGAGGAAGGACTTTTTAATATGATATCGGATGGGAGGAGTAGAAATAATGGATGTAAATTGGAAGGGGGTAGATTTAGACTTGACATAAGAAAGAAATTCTTTGCAATGAGGGTGGTGAAACACTGGAACAGGTTGCCCAGAGAGGCTGTGGATGCCCCCTCTCTGGAGGTGTTCAAGACCAGGCTGGACATGGCACTGAGCAGCCTGATCTAGTGGGAGGTGTCCCTGCCTATGGCAGGGGGGTTGGAACTTGATGATCTTTAAGGTCCCTTCCAACCCAAACTATTCTATGATTCTATGATTCTATGTCTATCAGACCATATGGATCCATGTCCTCTGTTTTGCATGACAGAAGGGAGTTGAGCTGGTGTAAAGGCTGGTGTAAATTGGGGCAGTGCCTTGGTTTAATTTGCAAAGTTTATTTTCATGTCAGTGATGGCACCAAAGTACAAGGAAAACCCTCTTTGTTTTGGTCTGATCCCTTATGTTTCTTTATCCTTATCAAAAAAGTAAGCATTCTTGCTAAAGATGTTTTAATTTAACTCCTGGCTAAACATTCTGGTTTGAAAAAATATGTTTAATGAATAAAGTTACCACCGGATGACTTACCATAGTTCAACTCTGGGGCATCTGCCCCACATCTAGAAGTGAATTACCATCCAAAATTTAATATAATTTTTTTTCACTTGATGGAAGCATTTGAGGCATTTGACCTAAACATATGAAGGGCTTGAGTCAGCTTGAAGAACAAAACTGTTCATGAGCAAGATTTCACCCTCAGTTAGATTCAGGATAGATATAAGAAAGAAGTTCTTTCCTGTGAGGGTGGTGAGACTCTGGAACAGGTTGCCCAGAGAGGCTGTGGATGCCCCCTCAATCCCTGGAGGTGTTTAAGGCCAGGCTGGATGAGGCACTGAGCAACCTGGTGTAGTGGGAGGTGTCCCTGCCTATGTCAGGGGGGTTGGACCTACATGATCAGGAAGGTTCTTTCCAACCCAAACCATTCTATGATTCTATAATTCTGTCTTGGTTTCTCTATCAGTGTGTCCAGTGATGTAGCAAGGGGTCTGAATCTGGACTGTGGGTAAATTTTACTTGTTTGAAATCTCCTTTTCTTCAAGGAGATCTCCTGTTCTACATGATTGTCCCAGTATTTTGGGATGCTGTTGGGTAGGAGGTTTGCTCTGGTTGCACTGGTGAAGCACCAGTGTGCTCTCAAATTATCCACAGGTTAAAACAAATGCTATAACATCTGTGCAACTCAGGGCTTTTAAGACAGTTCAGATTATCCCAGATAGTATTTGGAGATCCAGATCTTATCCTTCAGCTCATCAGATCTTACCCTGAGGGTGCATTAGATTTAAGCCCAAGTTTACTGTCTTTCTCCTGAAATAATTTGTATTGTTTCTGCCAGGGGAAGGCAAAAGGGAGGGGAAAGTGAGAGGGGAACCCACTTGCAAACACTTGTGAAGGAGACAAGGTGGATTTATGTTCTAATGGGGGGAATTTGGCTGTGGGACATCTGAATGAATACAATCTGATGAGTTTCATTAAGGCTACACCTCATTCTTTTAATTAACTTCTTGTTCTTGTCCTTGGTGAAGTAGTAATTATTTTTTAATTAGCCCAACACTGCAGTGTGGAGCTAGCCAACCCTAGCCTCATCTCAGAGAGGTGTCATAAGAATTAAGTTAATTAGCTTGTCACCATCCCTGTAAAATATGGCTGTGTTTGGCAAAAAGGGGGGGAAAAAAGATCCTTTGCTGTTTCAAGGTTAATTAAAAAATGCGGTGCACAAGGGTGTCGGGTTGGAGACACTTAAACATCCTGAGGTTTGGCTTCAGAGAAATAAAAGCTGTGCATGGTTGGCATCACTCAACCCTTCCTAGTGGTTCCCTGGCAGCCAGGAGCTTGGTCTGCAACTCAGCCCTGTGGCTGGGCTGTGGGATGATGGATTGGCTGTGGCACAGGGCTCCTGGCTCTGGTGGCAACAGCAAGTCCAGAAATTATGGCCAGCCTGGGCTGGGAAGTGAAGTCCTCCTGTCCCAGTAGCTGTGGTTGAGGAGGTGGGAAGGGATCTGAGATCTCAGCCTGTCACCAGGCTCTTTATTCTGCAGTTTCTGCAGTTTTCACTGGTGAACAAATATAGAATCCTAGAATTGTAATAATATGTGTTAACTTAGAAGAGCCCTTCAAAAGCTATCTCATCCAGGTTCTGCAAGGACATCCTGCACTAGCATGCTGCCTCCAGTTCTGGAGCCCTCAGACAAGAAGGACATGGAGCTGTTGCAGAGGGTCCAGAGGAGGCCACAAGGAAAATACAAAGGTTGGAGCAACCTCTGCTGTGAGGACCTGCTGAGAGAGTGGGGGCTGTTGAGGCTGGAGACCTCACAGCAGCCTCCCAGTGCCTGAAGGGGCTGTAGGAAAGCTGGGGAGGGGCTGTTTGCCAGGACATGGAGACACAGGATGAGGGGCAGTGGTTTGAAACTAGAGCAGGGCAGGGTTAGATGTTGCATGAGGAAGTTCTTCCCCGTGACAGTGGTGGGAGATGTTGCCCAAAGAGATGGTGGAGAGCCCATCAATGCCAGGAGACATCCAAGGCCAGGCTTGCTGAGGCTCTGAGCAGCCTCATCTAGTGCAGGATGTCCCTGTCACTGTAGTGTATTTGGACTGTGTGCCCTTGGAAGGTCCCTTCCAACTCTGTGAGTCTATGCTTCTGACTGCCCCCAAGGAAATGGGTAGAACACATGACATACTCTTACTCTGAGGAGTAGCACCTTTACACAAAACACTAGGAAACCTTCCCTTCTGAAAAAAATCCCCTTATGTTTCAGGTTAAAAACATGGCAGCAAATCACTTTGAACAGCGAATGCACATCAGACTCCGGCCTTCTTCTAGGCTCCCAAAGCTCTCTTTACCCTCGCTGCAGGAGTGAACCTCCCATGTAAATCTGGTAGAACCTGAGCTTTAGGAGATGGG
>VZTY01026865.1:0-16741 GCA_013400935.1 Turnix velox
GCTGTGAGGGTGTTGAGATAGTGTATGAAGTTGCCCTGAGAGGCTGTGGATGCCCCCTCAATCCCTGGAGGAGTTTAAGGCCAGGCTGGATGAGGCACTGAGCAACCTGGTGTGGTGGGAGGTGTCCCTGCCCATGGCAGGGGGGTTGGAACTGGATTCTTTAAGGTCCCTTCCAACCCAAACCATTCTGTGATGGGACCAAGAGATGGAGGGAGAGGCTGTGGTGGAGGTGACAAAGCATCTCTCTGGCTTTGGGCCACCACAGCAGGATGGTGGCCCTCCTTCACCTTCACGAAGCTCCATCTTGGGGGATCTGGGCTTGTGGGGACAGGGCACCCCAAAGAGGGGAGGACACAAGGTGTGGGGTTAGCACAGTGCAGCTTTATTTCCACAGTGGGGGCATAAAGTTCTCCCCCATGGGCTCAAATCCCTCAGTACAAACCTTCTAGGTGGCCCACAGCCCTAACTCACCATGGCTTTAGCTAGCCCCATGGCTAGCTGCAGCACCCCTGCTCAACAGAGGGGTGGAAGGACAGCCATGTTTCCTCCTTGGTGGCTTCCACAGCCCTTCTGACACCCAGGATGGGCAGGGAAGGGGCAGGACACCCCCATCCAGTGACCCCCCTGGTCATGGGGAAGCCACTCAGACCCTGCTGGGGCAGGGTGGGATGCTGGCAGGAGGTCTGCCAAGCTTGGGCTGGTTGAGGAGCATCTCCCAGGCGTGGTGTGGGACACCAGCAGGGCCACCACTGCGCCGTGCTCAGACCATTCTCACCAGTTGGGCAGGGACAGGTCACGGTGGTGTGAAGCAGAGAGCAGGCAGCAGGGCTGGGTGCCAAAAAGGGGCTGCACACGGAGGAAGAGGAGGGTCTCCACCTCCTCCCATCACTGGTGGTGGTTTGGGGGGGTGTGGGAGGGCACTTGGGGCTGCCACACAGAGAAGAACAAAGCCAGCACTTTGGTGCCCATCAACCCCCTGACAGACACAGCTCAGCCACAGGGACACACACACACACTCATGGGATCACAGCATTCCCCTGGGGGGGGACATGGAGGAGAAGAGGGATGTGGGGAACAGGAGGAGGTGGGGGGGTGAAAATTCTGGCCTGGCCCCGGGCAGAGCCACCCAGAGCAGAGCTGAGGGCAGGTCCTGCCATGCCCTGCCCCATCCCCTCCTGCCCCTCAAGGCCAGCAAGGAGCCACGATGGGCAACAGGGACCAGTCTGGGTTGGGGGGGAAAGGGATGTATCACATCACCCCCTCCAAGAGTCCCCGAGAACTGCTGAGAAAACCCAAAAGTGCTTAGAAAAAAGAGAGAAGAAACAACCCCTAGAAAAAAAATCCCACCCCAGGACATGACCCCAACTTCTCTTCCCTGCGCAGCACTGGGGAGACACCACAGAGGAAGGAAGAAGGGGGTGAGGGGGGGAAATGGGGCCAAGTGGGGGTGGGAGGCAGCCAAAACCTCCTTCTTTCGCCCCAGATTTTCTTGCCCGCTTACACCAAGGCGTAGTCAAACTGGCCCCTCTCCAAGCCCTCCTTGTGGTCAGTCCAGGAGGAGGCGGGCATGCGGCTGTAGGGGTCCAGCAGGATGCGGAAGCAGCGAACCATCAGCATCACCAAGAAGACCAGGAGGAAGATGACAAAGGCAAAGACTGTCTTCTGCTCAGCATCCATCCCAGCCCCAGCCCCGGCCGGGTGCTCCACCAAGGAAGGGGAGAGCAGTTCATAATCCATGGTCGATGCATCATTCATGGCAGAGGGTGAGGAGAGAGTGGGAGGGGGGGGAGGAAGGTCTTGGCTTCCAACTGTGCCCCCACTGGTGTGGGTTACTCCATAGCCACCTGCTGGGGATTTGCTCCTGCCCAGGACAAGAGCTGCTGGAAGGGAAAAGAGAGGTGGTGAGGGAAGAGAAACTGGCCATGGCTAAACTATAAGGTGAAGGAAAAGGTGAGGAACTTCTCAAGGAGATTCTCTGAGCTCAAGAAGCAGCTCATGAGAGGCACAAAAGAATGGGATGGGTGGGATGGCCAGGCCACTGGTAGAATTTGCCTCTCCTGTTGATAAATCCTCTGGAGAGGGTGTCATAGAATCATAGAAAGGTTTGGGTTGGAAGGAACCTTAAATATCACCTAGTTCCAACTCCTCTGCCATAGGCAGGGACACCTCCCACCACACCAGGTTGCTCAGTGCCTCATCCAGCCTGGCCTTGAACACCTCCAGGGATTGAGGGGGCATCCACAGCCTCTCTGGGCAACTTCTTCCAATGTCTCACCACCCTCACAGGACAGAATTTATTTCTTCTCTCCAGCTTAAATCTCCCCTTTTCCAATTTGCATCCATCACTCCTAGTCCTGCCATCCTGAACCCTATTCAGAAGTCCTCCCCCAGCCTTTCTGGAGCCCCTTTCAGGGACTGAGAAGCTCCTCTGAGGTTCCCCCTGAGCCTTCTCTTCTCCAGGCTCAACAACCCCAACTCCTTCAGCCTGTCCTCACAATGGAGCTGCTCCAGCCCTGTCTTGATCTTTGTGACCTCCTCTGGACCTGCTCCAACAGCTCAATGTCCTTCTTGTGTTGAGGTCTCCAGAACTGGACACAGTAACTCCAGTTGGGGTCTCACCAGAGCCCAGCAGAGGGGCAAAATCCCCTCCCTTGCCCTGCTGGCCACACTTCTCTTGATGCAGCCCAGGATTGTGTTGGCTTCTGGGCTGCAAGCACACCCTGCTGGCTCATGTTGAGTTTGTGTCCCCCTGCCAAGCCCAGTGCTGCAGGACCCTCTTGGATTCAGATGCTGTGAATCACAGAATAACTGACACTAAAAATGACCTCATGTGTGGAGCTAGAGGTCTCAGGGCTTCATGGCTCCCAGGTCTTGAGGTTCTTCCAGGATGGACATGAGATTAGAGTTTGTCCACACACATCTCACACCTATATTTACCTGGGCACAAGGATTGCTTCTGGGCTTTCCCCAGGTCTAGAAGGAGTGTTGGAACTAGATGATGTTTAAGGTCCTTTCCAACACAAACCATTCTTAGATTCTATGATGGAGATCTTTCTTGATGGAGACTTACCTCCCTGTGGCTGGGTGGGGACACCAGCATTGCTACTGCAGCAGGAGGAGGAGAAGGCTGTGCCCAAACATCCACGTCACTGCAGAAAGGTCTCCAGGGTTCAGATCTCCTGGGCTGGGGGTGCAAAGTAGAAGGAGAAATCAGCACAAGAAGGACCACAGGCATGAGGAGTTAGAGCAGAACACCACAAGGCACCACTTGAGTTCTGGGTATCTCCTGGCAGACCAGCTATGGAAGGAGTTCACACTGAGGAGCATCCTGGAGACTCCAGAAAAATTTAAAAAATAAAAAAAAGAAAGGAAAAAAAACCACCCAAACCCCCCAACATCCAAAAATCCAACCTAAACCTCCCCTGAGGGAAGGCAGGAGGATGAGGATCAGGACACAACCTGTTGGGGTACAAGTCAACCAAGCACAAACCTCACATCTGGAGTTGCCCAACATCAAAAACATGGTGAGGAACAAACAAACACAATTCAGGATAAAAATACAAGATTTTTTTCTACTAAATAGTAGAAAAAAAATTAATTCCTTTAGTGTTCTGGATAAAGGATTTCCCTCCTGTTTGGGATGTGCTGCTTTCTCATCGCTGTGAGAAGAATCAGGTCTTAATTTCCCAGGGATTCTGAGCAGAGAAAGAAAAAAAAAATCAAAAAAAACCCCCCAAATTAACAAAAAAAATCCCCCCTGTGATAAGACAGTTAAATGAAGGCAGCTGTTATTTAAGGAACATTTGATTGAGTTTTTATTAAGATTCATGTTCCCTTAGTAACTAAAAAGAATACACAGGCAAGGAAATTGCTTAATAGGGAGAGAACTGGCAGAGGATGAGGAGGAGGAGGAGGATCATCATTACTGAGCTGAGATTCTTCTGGCTTTGCAACACAAATTAAATGTTAATTTGGGACCAGCAAAGAGCTAATGAGATTTTTATTTAAAAATAAATACCCTCCATGCTTCAAGGGGGACTTGGGGGGGGCTCGTAAGAAAGACAGGGAGAGGGATAAAGGTTTTAAGCTGAAAAGGAGGGGATTTAGGTGAGATTTTAGGAAGAAATTGTTTGCTCTGGAGGGAGCTGAGCCCCTGACCCAGGTTTCCCAGGGAAGATGTGGTTGCCCCATCCCTGGAGGGGTTCAAGGACAGAATGGACAAGGCTTGGAGCAACATGGGTTGATGAGAAGTATCCCTTCCAGGGCATGGGGTGGTCCTGGTTGGAATTTAAGGTCCCTTCCCCTCCCAAACACATAGGATCAGTCTCTCTCTACTCCCCTGGCTACCCCAAGCATGGCCATAATCCACCAAGAGGGAAGCAAAAGCCCCAGCAAAGGAGTTTCTACCTAAGAAGGAGGATTTCTCAGACCTTGGGGTGGATTTCTGAGCTTCTCAGGGGTGGGAGAAGGTTTTACTTGCAGGTGCAGTGGGGTGGTGGTGGTGGTGCTTCCTCCATGAGTCTCCAAGAGCCCATCTGTCCACAGTGAGTCGTCTTGTCCCCTCTGGGAGCCTTTCTGGGAGGTGCCCCCAAGTATTTGGCACCATGAGGAGGAGCTGCTGGAGCTGCTGAGCTCCCTGCAGGGTTTGCATTGCCTTTTTCAGTCAATGTTGTCTGTTGGGGGAAGGCAGGAATCCTGCTGGGCTCCAGCACAGCCACCAGAGTCAGAACAACCAGAGGCTCTGCCAGGGGAAGCTGGACTTCCCACGGGAGGCAGGACCCCCTCCAGAGCCAGGAACATGTCCTCAGAGCAAAAAGATTCATAATTCTATGATTTGGGTTGGAAGGGACCTTAAAGATCATCTAGTTCCAACCCCCCTGTGCCATAGAAGGTTGTGACACCCCCAGTCAGCAGATGCTGAGGGCACAGGGTGATGTTCTCTGGGTGGTTTATCTGCTGATCCCTAAATGAGCAAATAGGGCTGGGACCCTCCACATGCACCGTCCTGAGAACCTTCCTGAGCATCCCAAAGCCAAACATCTCCATTTTCCTTGGAAATCTGCTCCTGCTGTTGTCACCAGCTGCTGGTGCAGGGCTCAGAGAAGGGTCATCCATCTCCTTATCCCTCCTCAGCTGACAGCCAGGCCCAGAAGGAAGAGTTGTTCCCCTTATCAGGAATCCATCCTGCTGGGATCTCACCTTCCATGGAGGCAACCAAGCCCAGGCATCCTCCACTGAACACCCCTGACAAGGAGAGACTCTTCTGCCCACACCAAGGTGGGTTCATGTGTGGTAGAGACCCAGGAATGATGCTGAGACCTCCCTCTCCCCCCACACACATCTTCATCCTGGCAGTGATGGAACCATCCACAGGAGGGATCTCACCCTGACCAGGGACAAGCAGAACCAAGGTACAACAGCAAGGTCCATAGAAAACCCATCACTGCCAAAACAAGGAGAAACAACCCCCAGAAAAGGTCTCTCCCACCCAAAAGCCAGACCTGACAACCACCACCAGAAGATACACCAGATCCCACCACCAAGGAGTCAACCCCCATCTCCTGAGACCACCACCCTGAGGGATTAGGGGTGTATCTTTGGCAGTTGAGTGTGAAGGGAAAACTGCCCTACCTGGATGTTCTCCCTGACAGCCACCCTCAGAAGATACACCAGATCCCACCACCAAGGAGCCAACCCCCATCTCCTGAGACCACCACCATGAAGGATTTGGGGGGGGAGTATCTCTGGCATCTGAGTGTGAAGGGAACTGACCTCCCCTTGCACTCCCTACATCTTCTCCCTGACAACCACCCTCAGAAGATACACCAGATCCCACCACCAAAGAGTCAACCCCCACCTCCTGATCCCTCCACCATGAAGGATTGGGGTGGTGGGGGGGAAGTTGTCTCTGGCAGCTGAGTTTGAAGGTTTGAAGGGAACTGCCCTACTCTTGCAATCCCTTGAGGTTGTCCCTGACAGCCACCCTCAGAAGATCCACCAGATCCCACCACCAAAGAGTCAACCCCCACCTCCTGATCCCTCCACCATGAAGGATTGGGGTGGTGGGGGGGAAGTTGTCTCTGGCAGCTGAGTTTGAAGGCTTGAAGGGAACTGCCCTACTCTTGCAATCCCTTGAGGTTGTCCCTGACAACCACCCTCAGAAGATACACCAGACCCCACGGCTGTGGATCCAAGCCCCATCTCCTGATCCCACCACCATGAAGGGGGGTGTCTCTGGCAGCTGAGTTTGAAGGTTTGAAGGGAACTGCCCTACTCTTGCAATCCCTTGAGGTTGTCCCTGACAGCCACCCTCAGAAGATCCACCAGATCCCACCACCAAAGAGCCAAGCCCCTTCTCCTGAGCCCACCACCATGAAGGATTGGGGTTAGGAGGGGGTGTCTGGCAGCTGAGTGTGAAGGGAAAACTGCCTTCCCCTTGCACTCCCTGGATTTTCTCCCCATGGAAGCTCAAAGGGGGGGACAGGGCAGGGGTGGTACCTGGTGGCCATGGTCTCCTGGCTCTGTCACTTGCCATCTGGAGGGAAGGAGCAGCAGCTTTTCTCTTGGGGAAGGGAGGAAGGCAGCTGCTCCTCACTCAGGCTGGAGCGGGTTCCTATGGCGATGCAGAATCAATTAGAATAAAAGGTGGAGCAGAGCCATGGGAGAGAAGTTTCCTGAGCTGCCTCCCTGGGAAAGCCAAATTAGGGGTGGGGAGAGGAGGTTTGGAGGTGAGAAGCTGAGCCCGGGTGACATCTCCTGCACCCCCTCCTCAAAAATCCCCTCCAACCCATCATCTATCACTTCCTTTCTGAGATATCCAAGATTTCTTCTCATCCAGGTGCCCAAGAGGGGACAGAAAAGACACCAACTGTTTGCTGGAGACACCTAGAAAATGTTGTTTAGATGCCAAGGATGCACAAAGCTGCCAAAGCAAACCCCCACCCTCCTCCCCACTTTGCTTCTCCTTCAGAATTCCAACAATTTCCCCCCAAGGCAAGAAAAAGAATCCCCAAATCATCCTGCAACAAATTCATCACCAAATTACCCAAACAGACTCCTCTCTGTGCGAGGAACTGAAGCTGAGGAGCACCATTATGGTCCCCAGCCCCTTCACCACGGTGTCATGTCCCCCCCAATTCCTCCAAGGACATGATTCATTGTAAAAGTCTGGAATTAACCCAATTTCTCAGTTGTTAATTGAAATGGTGGAGGTTTTGGGTCATTTTTTGGGAGTTTTTTGTCTGAAGGATGCCTACAGAGAGCATTCCCACACTCCATCAGAGCAGGGAACACTCAACCCCCAGGCAAAGGGGAGATGGGACACAATTAGTGGCCTCTGCAAAATTAATGCTGCTTTGCCAGTCACTTGGCAGGAGCAGCTCCCTCACACCTTCCCAGGGACTGTCACAGGAGCTTTTGGTGCTCTTTGGTTGTGGAGTCCTGTCCCCTAGCTCTTGTTGAGGGTTTTCAGAACCTCCCTGATGATGGGAACCCACTGGAGCACCCTACATGCATCCAGCCCAACCTATCTCAGCCCAGTATAGCCCAGTTGAGACCAAGATATCCATATCTCAGACTCCTACTCTGAAGCTCAACTTCAACTTCTCAGCTACCAGAAGAGGTCACCCAGAGAGGCTGTGGATGCCCCCTCAGTCCCTGGAGGTGTTTAAGGCCAGGCTGGATGAGGCACTGAGCAACCTGGTGTGGTGGGAGGTGTCCCTGCCCATGGCAGGGGGGTTGGAACTGGATGATCTTGAAGGTCCCTTCCAACCCAAAACGTTTTATAATTCAATGACTTTGTCTTGAATTTTCTTCCTTAAGTTTCAGTTCAAAAAAACCCACATGCCTGGGGGAATTAGTGTGTGGGGAACTTCCTGCTCTGCCCTCACTTCTTGGAAGGGTTTCAGAGCTGGAGGGTTTCCTTCTGAGGAAGGATTTTTGCCTCTTACAACAAGAGCAGAAAAAAAAAGCTGGATGAGCCTGAGAGAAAACTCAGGACATAAGTTCCCAGAGGCACAAGGAAGATGCTGGCATTCAGATATAAGGATCCTGGCTGCATTTCTGAGAAAGGATTTAATTCCACATCACCACAATAGAGCACTGGGAATGGTGGTCCTGGGTTTAGATCATAGAATCATAGAATGGGGTGGAAAGGACCTTCAAGATCATCTAGTTCCAACCCTCCTGCCATGGGCAGGGACACCTCCCACCACACCAGGTTGCTCAGTGCTTCATCCAGCCTGGCCTTAAACACATCCAGGGATTGAGGGGGCATCCACAGCCTCTCTGGGCAACCTCTTCCACTGTCTCACCACCCGCACGGAAAAGAACTTCCATCTTTTCTCCAGCCTAAATCGCCCTTCTCCCAATTTGCATCCATCACTCCCAGTCCTGCCATCCTGGTCCCTACTAAAAAGTCCTCCCCCAGCCTTTCTGGAGCCCCTTTCAGGGATTGAGAAGCTCCTCTGAGGTCCCCCCTGAGCCTTTTCTTTTCCAGACTCAACAACCCCAACAAGTTAGCGGGTTCCTCAACAGGGCGGTGCTACATCACCATCTTGGTGGCCTCCTCTGGACCTGCTCCAACAGCTCAATGTCCTTCTTCTGTTGAGGGCTCCAGAACTGGACACAGTAACTCCAGTTGGGGTCTCACCAGAGCCCAGCAGAGAGGCAAAATCACCTCTCTTGACCTGCTGGCCACACTTCTCTTGATTATGCTGAACTAATTGTGATGATGAGGGAGTTGTTGCTGCTGGGACTTAAAGGACTTGCTAATTAAATGAAGCTCAGCCTTTGCATTATCTCACCCCTCGGCCAAGCACTTTTCAAAGTAAAAAAATCTTAAAAAGCAGAGTGTTTCTCTAATCAAAAATCTATTCACCTCCGAAACACAATAAATCTCAGGAAGGGATCTAAGCACTTTTTTTTTAGTGCTGACGAAGTGATTTTGACAAATACTGCAGTGGCTGCAACTGGGTAAAACCCCATGGCATGAACTGACTGGGTCTCTCCTGGAGAAGGGTGAGTGTAAGGGAAGCTGATCAGAGGGCTGTGAGTGGGTGAAGATGATGAGAGGGCTGGAGGACAGGCTGAAGGAGTTGGGGTTGCTGAGCCTGGAGAAGAGAAGGCTCAGGGGGGACCTCAGAGGAGCTTCTCAATACCCCCTTCAGGGGGCTCCAGAAAGGCTGGGGTAGGACTTTTGAATAGGGACAAGGATGGGAGGACTAGGAGGAATGGCTGCAAATTGGAAGAGGGGAGATTTAGGCTGGAGTGAAGAAGAAAGAAGTTCTTTGCTGTGAGGGTGGTGAGACAGTGGAAGAGGTTGCCCAGAGAGGCTGTGGATGCCCCCTCAATCCCTGGAGGTGTTTAAGACCAGGCTGGATGAGGCACTGAGCAACCTGGTGTAATGGGAGGTGTCCCTGCCCATGGCAGGGGGTTGGAACTGGATGATCCTTAAGGTCCCTTCCAACCCAAACCATTCTATGATTCTGTGGCTGCAAACACACACTTGGACTCTTCAGATCAAGGCAAAAAAAACCCAGTTGCCTGTGGCTCAGTGAAAACAATTTGTTCTTCACGGGGGTTGCACCCTGATGAAGGTTTTAATTCAACTGCCAATGGCAATTAACAAAAATTAAGTGCTGAGGGGCTGGGAGCCTGGGCTGCTTCAGAAGGGCTGGAGGACTCAGGGGAGCTTCTTGCCTCTCACTTGGCCTGAAGGCAACACCCTGAGATGCTGCCAAGGAGAAAGGAGGAAGCCAGGTACACCTCTTTCCATTTCTTAATGCCCTGGGCCTGGCAGGGCTGGTGGCACTCTCCCATCCTCTTTCCTGGAAAGTAACAACCTGGACCTGCCTTCCAAGGGCTGGGGACACATTTCTTAACACGCTTGGGTGACAGCAAGGGAAGAGATTGTCCTTTCCAGGGCTCAGACAGAGCTCCCAGGAGGAGCTGACTCCTCCATAATGGCAGCTGATCAAGCAGAGAACTGCACCTCATTACTCTTCCCTGTGAGCCAAGTTCAGCTTTGCAAAGCTATTCTGGAGAACAGGAGGGATGCTTCATGGTTGACCTGTTCTTTGCTATCAGTGACCTGTGCAGCCCCAGTGGCCACCACGAGCTCCTTGACCCATCATGGAGAGGAACCATGGTCCTCCAGGCACTCCAGCTCCTGTGTGGTTCATGACTGCATCATCTCCAGGCCAAGGGCTTGTTCAGGTTATTGGCAGCTGCTGGATGAAGTCCTCAAATCCACAGTTCAGGAACATTTTTGATGTTGCAAGGTCAAGCCACTTGAAAGCTGGGATCTGCCAGACAGAAGGTTGTCTCAGCCACTTTAATTAGGCCCCCTTCTGCAACAGCATTATGATACAGCAATTAATGGCAACAATCACTCACTATTTCTTCCTGTTCCTGGGCAGCTGTTCAATGTCTCCACTTGTTTTCTCCTTTTTTTTTTCTCTTTAGCCTTGCTCTTCCTTGTCCTCCACCAAGCCCTGCTCATGAAACCCATCACCATTGTCACGGTGGGGGTCCAGCTCCAGGAGTTATGAAGAATCATCCCCTCCCACACCCTAAGAGACAAAGTTTGGGTGGGATTTGTTGCTGGTTTAAGTTTTATCTCACCTCAAAAAGCATGAACCTGTGGACAAGGTGGGTGGATGAAGAGATAAACCATCACCGTGTCTTGTTCAAGGTTCTGTTCCAAAAAACAGATGTTTTTCTCTGCAACAAGAAGGAAACACAAGTTTCCTTCCATTTCATTTAGGCCAATTTTTTTACCTTTCAAGGAGGAAAACATCTCTCCTGCAGTAGCTCCACAGCAAGCTCTTGTTAACAGGTAGAGCTGGCACGCTGACAAGAAACAAGGATGTTCTTTTACAACAGAAGCCACCAGACAACCCTGGCTCCACAAGATGCAGGAGAATGAGGGAAAATTTGGGTTTTTTAGCCCAAATCTGGTGCCCAGGACTACTCAGATGGAGCTGCTGAAGGCTTCTTCATGCCTACAGCTTTGACCACATGGAGATAATCCAGCTCCAGAGCTCCTCAAGGCTCTTTCATAGGAGATTATGTGAAGAGTCTTCCTCCTCAACTCTCTGACTTGCCATCTAGGCTCCAAAGCCAGCAGCTCCTCAGGTGGGAGGTGGGTTTCATCCTCCTTCCACTCATAGATGACCAGGAATCTCCTCATTTCCAGCTCCATTGTGTCCCATTGTGAGATTCCCAGACCTTCTGTCCACCAGGGATCCCTCCTGGTGATCCCTCAGAAGTGATTTCAGCCCACAGCAGGATGGGGAATGGGGCTGGAAACACTCTGGTGCTGGGGAGAAGGAAGGGAGGGCACCTCACTCCTCCTAATTAGCTGGAATCATTAAATAAAATGTCCCCTTCCAGACTTCAGCATGTGTTAGTGAAATGGCTCTATCAAAGCTGCCTTGTCAGGGGACAAGAAGTATCTTTCTGCTGGGATTATGCAGCCGTGGAATTATCCCTTGCCTTTGACAAGATCAATTAATTACCTCAAAGTCATTTGCAAGTAATAAATTAACTTCTCTTCTTTCCTCCCCGTTGAGCTGGAGAGCAGCTGCTGAGCAAACAGAGGTATCTGGGCAGGCACACAGTGCCCAGCTTGTCACCTCCCTGCTCTCCTCCAAGAGCTGTTGGCCAAGGGTCATCATGAGAGGCCAGAAAGAGCTCAGAACAAGCTGAGAAGGAAAATGAGGTCCTGGAGGAACAGTTTCTGAGGGCCAGGCAACACAAACAGAACGAAGAAGGAAGAAGAAGGAAGAAGGAAGAGGGTGATTTTGCCCCCCTACTGGGCTCTGGTGAGACCCCAGCTGGAGTTACTGTGTCCGGTTGTGGAGCCCTCAACAGAAGAAGGACATTGAGCTGTTGGAGCAGGTCCAGAGGAAGCCACAGAGATCATGAGAGAGGTGGAGTAACTGCCGTGTGAGGACAGGCTGGAGTTGGGGTTGTTGAGCCTGGAGAAGAGAAGGCTCAAGGGGGACCTCAAAGGAGCTTCTCAGTATCTGTAGGGGGCTCCAGAAAGGCTGGGGGAGGACTTTTGAATAGGGTCCAGGATGGCAGGACTAGGNAAGAGTTGCCCAGAGAGGCTGTGGATGCCCCCCTCAATCCCTGGAGGTGTTTAAGGCCAGGCTGGATGAGGCATTGAGCAACCTGATGTGGTGGGAGGTGTCCCTGCCCATGGCAGGGGGGTTGGAACGAAATGATTTTGAGGGTCCCTTCCAACCCAAACCATTCTGTGATTCTATGATTCCATGACTATTCACGTAGTCTCAGCTGAAAGAGCCTTGAGGAGCTGTGGAGCTGGATTATCTCCATGTGGTCAAAGCTGTGGGCATGAAGAAGAACCTCAGTGACGCACAAGATGGGGATAACATTTGTTTATTCCCATTCTGAAGTTCCACTGAGCTGGGTTTTTTTTTTACTGCCTCAGCCCTTCCATCCTCCCTTTCCCCCTTTCATTCCCAAATAACAGACTCTGGAGGCATCTCAGCTCCTTGGCGTCAGAACCAGGGTCTGAATTAATGATGTGCTAAGAAAATAAAGATAGTTCAACAGGCTTTAAATCAAGGGGAACAGCACGTTAAAGGCTTTGAACAAACCACATTTCTCCCTGTGCAGTTTTAGGGCTGGCAGAAATAAATCTCCCCCCAAATTTATTGACGGTGACAAATTCTTTCAGCGAGAGCCTGCTCAGGGGATGCTTCTCCTCCTCTCTGGGCTCTTGGTGTGAATTATCTGGGACCAGATGGATGTGTCCCAGTGGAGGTGTCAACACAACTCCTGTCTTGGGAGCCTCTGTGTCACCTGGGCTGAGACATCAACCCAATAGATGGGTTGAAAAACCACCTTGTTTCTTGGGTGTTTTTCTCCCTTTCCTGTGGGCTGGGCTTTGGGTTTGGTGCAACCATTTCCCCAGGTGGACTCTGCCTTCTGGAGACTTTCAAAACCTGTCTGCCTGTGTTCCTGTGTGACCTAGTCTAGGTCTTCCCGCTCTGGAAGGGGGATTGGACTAGATGATCTCTTGAGATCCCTTCCAATCCCTGTGATTCTGTGATTCAAGGATGGGTCAAGGATATGGCCTGCCTTAGCCTGGAGGTGAAGTCTGCTTGTGTAGATCCCTGGCAGGAAAGGAGCAACCAAAAAGCTGTGCAGTTGATGGCTCAGCTGCTGCCAGTAAGTACCTGACATAGTACTAAGGTTCTCCTCATGTATCATAGAAATTATTTGGGTTCTGCCTTAAAGATCATCTAGTTCCAACCCCTTGCTATGGGCAGAGACACCTCCCACCACACCAGGTTGCTCAATGTCTCATACAGCCTGGCCTTAAACACCTCCAGGGATTGAGGGGGCATCCACAACCTCTCTGGGAAACCTCTTCCAGTGTCTCACCACCCTCACAGCAAAGAACTTCTTTCTTCTCTCCAGCCTGAATCTCCCCTCTTCCAATTTGCAGCCATTCCTCCTAGTCCTGCCATCCTGGACCCTATTCAAAAGTCCTCCCCCAGCCTTTCTGCAGCCCCCTTCAGGTATTGAGAAGCTCCTCTGAGGTCCCCCCTGAGCCTTCTCTTCTCCAGGCTCAACAACCCCAACTCCTTCAGCCTGTCCTCAGAAGGGAGCTGCTCCAGCCCTCTCATCATCCTCATGACCCTCCTCTGAACCTGCTCCAACAGCTCAATGTCCTTCTGTTGAGGGCTCCAGAACTGGATTCCAGGTGGGGTCCTCAACTCTCTAACATGCCAGGTGAGAAGTTGCTGAGGCTTCACTGGTCTTACTGGTGGACAAACGATGGTGAGGGAGAACAATTGCAGACAAAAAGAGAGGAGAATTAGGTGAGATCTCAGGGAGAAATCCTTTTCCGTGAGGGGGCTGAGCCCCCAGCCCAGGTTGCCCAGAGAAGCTGTGGCTGCCCCAGCCCTGGAGGGGTCCAAGGTCAGGTTGGACAGGGCTTGGAGCAACCTGAGCTGGTGGGAGGTGTCTGTGGATGGGCTAGAAGATCCCTTCCAACCCAAAGCAGTGGGTGAGTGGTTCTATGAGTCACCAGTGCTGCTGCTCTCCCAGCTCCCAGCCTGCTGGCTCCCCGCAGCCAGCCGGTGGCCAGTGCAGGTTGCCATGGCACCCGAGATGTACCTTCACTGCACTGACATTACCCTCAAGGTTACAGCAGAGCTTCTCTCATCCTGTCACTGGCCAGCAATGCCCAACCACTACCTGGCTTCTGGCCAGAGCTGAGGTGCTCACATCTCCTCCCTTTCCATGGAGCCTCCTCAGGTGGAGGCAGCTCCTTTCCCAAACACCCAAATCCTCCTCCAAGGCTCCAAATGCCCCCCAAAACCAACACAAAGTGCTCTCTACACGCACCCCATGGACACACAGACATGTAAGGCACGTGCCATCCACACCCCACCTCCACATCCATCCCCTCCTTCCCACTTTCCCCCATGAGAACACAAACCATGGTTCTCCTACATCATTATTTTACTCCTTGACATCTCAGACCAACTGATTTGACTTCAAATCCCTCATCAGAACCATCAGCCCTGGGGCTGGGGTTTTTTTTCTGTCCATACAATGGGACCCACCGGCCCTTGGGTCCTGCATCACATTCATCCTCCTCTGCACAACATGGAGCATCCTTAGGGAGAGCAGTGGGACAGGGCTGGATGCAGCCACAGGGTTGTGCAGTCACAGGACAAGAGGGACAAGAGGGAAGGATTTAAACTCAAAGAGCAGAGATTTAAATTAATCCCCCCCCTAAAAGAAGGAAGGGTACAAGCTTTCCATCAGCAGGAAGACAGGGATGAGTTTAGGAGATAAATGCCTAAAAAAAAGAAGAAAAAAAAAGAGTGCATTTGTGCTCCGTGCAAACAAAATGCTGAGTAATCCTTAGGAGATGGTAAGTAACTGTATTATTGTTAATTAGCAATTAAACGACTTGCTAATTTCTAGCATTTAAATAGAAGTGGAAGTACAAACAATCAGATCTTTGGCATTTAATTACCAGGCTTGCCTATGAATTATTCAGCAAGTGGGCAAATAACACTGCTCCCAAGAAATCCACTGCTGCAATTAAGTGATTTTTTTTTTTCAATTATTTCTTTGCCTGGGTTGGTGTCCTGCCTGGCACCATTCATGTGCCCCAGCATCTGGGTGTTTCTGGAGATGATGGAGCTGAATTGTTCATTCCATCCCACCCAGCAGCACAAACACACAACATCAACCCAAAATCACAGGCAGTGTGGCCAATAGGTCAAGGGAGGGGATTTTGCCCCTCTACTGGGCTCTGGTGAGACCCCAACTGGAGTTACTGTGTCCAGTTCTGGAGCCCTCAACAGAAGAAGGACATTGAGCTGTTGGAGCAGGTCCAGAGGAGGCCACAAAGATGATGAGAGGGCTGGANGAAGAGGTTGCCCAGAGAGGCTGTGGATGCCCCCTCAATCCCTGGAGGTGTTTAAGGCCAGGTTGGATGAGGCACTGAGCAACCTGGTGTAGTGGGAGGTGTCCCTGCCCGTGGCAGGGGGGTTGGAACTAGATGATCTTGAAGGTCCCTTCCAACCCAACCCATTCTATGATTCTCACAGACCTGTCTCCAGGGAGGTTTTAAAGAAGGAACCTCCTGGATTTGTGAAAGCACAACGATGTTCCCCAAACACATCTGTGATGGGACAGGTGCAGTGGCACCAGAGCGGGGCAGGGTTAGATGAGACATCAGGAAGAAGTTCCTCCCCATGAGGGTGATGAGATACTGAAACAGGTTTCCCAGAGAGGTAGTGGAGGACACATTCATCCCTGGAGACATCCCAGGCCAGGCTTGCTGAGGCTCTGAGCAAACTGATCTAGTGCAGGATGTCCCAGTCACTGCAGAGGGTGGCACTAGGTGGTCTTTGAAGGTCTCTTCCAACCCTATACTTCTATCATTGTGTGATGATTTGAAAGGTCCATTCCAGCTTAGATGATCATGATCTTATGACCTGCCTCCAGCACTGAATGAAGCCTGAGGAAGCTCAGAGCCATGGCTCACTCTGTTAAAACTCAGCTGACACGAATTCTCCCAGAACTCCCCTGTCACCAGCCTGCATCTCTCTCCCATCTGACCTAAACCTCATTAGCTCCAAATTAAGCTGATGGCTTCTCATCCCATCCCAGAGGAGGTGGAGAACAATTGATCGCTTTCTAACGGCTTCATGTGCTGGGAAAGGTTCTCTCCCTCTCCTTGCTAATCAAATCCAGCCTGTTCTCTCAGTCCTTCTGCTCCTCCTTAACTCCCTCCAGCCCTGCTGCTTTCTCTGGTGGGGTGGGATCACTATTGGGAACATCCAGAGGGGAACCAGCCCATCCAGGTAAAACTCTGACAACATTTCCTTCTACAGAGCATCCCAGTTTCAGATCTCTCTTTGTTATGGTGGAATGTGGGACAACTCCAGGAGATGAGAATTGCAAGAGGAGCATCCCATCCCACCCTGTCCTGTCCCATCCCATACTATTTTGTCTCACCCCACCCATTTCCATCCCATCACATCACATCACATCCCATCCCATCTTGTTTCATCCCATCCTGTCCAATCCCATCTATTCCTGTCTTGTTCCATCCCATCCTGTCCAATCCCATCTATTCCTGTCTTGTTCCATCCCATCCTGTCCCATCCCATCTTATCTTGTCTCATCCCATCCTGTCCCATCCCATCTTATCTTGTCTCATCCTATCTTGTCCCATCCC
>VZTY01026866.1:4749-15802 GCA_013400935.1 Turnix velox
TGATAAGCTACTATGAGGTTCCCCCTTCTCTTCTCCAGGATGAACAACCCCAACTCCTTCAGCCTGTCCTCATAAGGGAGGTGCTCCAGCCCTCTGATCATCATGAATGAATCCTGGACTGCAGCCTAGGATATGAGAAAGCAGGGAACTCACCCCACCTGCAGACCCGCAGCTCCCATCAGTGCCTATCCAGTAGAGCTCATCCCCATTTCCATGCCTATTCCCCAACCCTGATGGGGAGTAGGAGCCTTCCCAGGAGCAGCAAAGCTTGTCCAGGGGATGCTCACAGGCATCCTTGGAACAGCTGGACGTTACCGGAGAGATCCTCAACAAACATCACAGCCGCTGCTGGAGAGGGGCCCAGCTCCAGCCACCTCAGTTCAGATGTTTCCCAGCCTCACTTGACTCCAACAGCTCCCCAGTTGCCAAGATGGGGAAGGGAATTATCAGCCAAAGCTGGGGGAAAAGAGGGGTCAGGAACAAGTACAAGAGGAGCGTGCAGCCCAGCACAGGCTTTGGCTGCAGCATCTAGGGGAAGAGAAGGAGCTTTTACAGTGTGCAGCTTGGGGTGATGTTTGCCTGGGTGGCAGGGCAGGACAGCACAGCACCCACAGCACCCTGTGTGCCCTGTGAGGCTACAAAGGCCATGGCCAGCATGGGGGGTTGGTGATGCTGGGCAGGGGCAGAGCTTTGAGGGGCAGAGGAAAGTGTCTGGATACACTGTGAGAGGCATTTGCTGTAAGAGAGGGGAAAGAGCATCGTTTTTGCTCTTCTAGGGGCAACACACTATCTCTTTTGCAGTTCTAACTGGAAAAAAAAAAGTACCTTCCCCCCCCTTTCTAGATCCTAAATCTCTTTGCCTCTCCTCTCCCACTTCTTCTCTCCCACTTCTCCTCACCCTGCCTTCCCTTCCCTACCCCTCTGACTCCCCCCCACTCCCCATGGCTTTTCTTTGAGAAACAAGCAGGGAAGTGATGTTTATAGAGAAAATAAACGCCTGCTCTATTTCTAGCAAGGGGGAATGTATGGCTGGCCGCTGGGGGCTGTGGGGGTGTGGAAGCGGGTGCTTACATCCCCTCCCAGGGCTTGCAGGGCAGGACAGGAGGCTTTTCTCAGCCACAGCCACCTCAAGCCAAAATTTCCCTCTCTCCTTCCAGGCTCCCAGAGGAAATGACCCTGGTGGGCTCAGAAATTTCTGTGGGATGGGAAAACCTTGAAGCCCAGCTGAAACCAAGCCAAGAGGCTGGGAAAGGGAAGGGGAAATTCCTTCTGATCCCCCACCCCAACTTTCTGGAGAGCAGAGGGGTATTTTACAGCAGGGAAACAGATGGGGAGTGTCAACACACCACAGGCAAGCAGGAGCTTCTCACACAAACCCTCTGCTCTCTCGCCCACCTTCCCCCCCATTTTCTTGCATTAAGGAGGAAAGGAAACAACCAGAAAGCCAAGATTTGGGCAAAAGCAGCAGCAGGGATTCATGGTGGCCATCCCCACTGACTCACAGCAAACAAAGCTACTGAGTCACCCTGACGGGTGAATGTCACTTTTCTCTCTCCTTGGAGTGGAGGCAGATGATTGGAATGGCCACCTCGAAGCCTGTACCATCACTTTCTCCACTCCAGAGTGTTTTTAGCAGTGTCACTGGAATGCTTTCTCTACTGGGCTGTCAGGCAGCCAAGAGCAGGCGTTGGGCACAGGGCGGCTCCCGAGGGCATTGCAGGGAATGATGCTCAACTGGTGCAGGAGGCTCACCCTGGGAGGAAGGATGGAAAATGGGAATTCATCACCCTCTTGGATCCAGAGCATGGGGCATAAACAGCTTTCGCCCTGCCTTGCTGATGGTTGGCTGGAGGAGGCCCTATTTGGTCTGTCCTGAGGATGAGGGGCAGCTAACGAGCAACAAGCCACATGGGAAAGCTGCATCCTCTCCATTCCTTTGATTTCAAGCCTTGCTTTGAAGAGTCCAGGGCTACCCTGATGCTGGGCTCTGCTTTGCAAAGCAGCCTGTGGCTTTGCTATGGGGAAAAGTGGGTCCAGAGGAGAGCCACAAAGACGATTAGAGGGCTGGAGCGCCTCCTTTGTGAGGACAGAAGCTGAGGTTGCTCATCCTGGAGAAGAGGAGGCTCCTGGGGGACTTCACAGTAGCTTCTCAATACCTGAAGTGGGCTACAGGAAGGCTGGGGTAGGACTTTTTAATAGGGTAAAGGATGGCAGGACTAGGAGTAACGGATGCAAATTGGAAGAGGGATATAAGAAAGAAATTCCTTACAGTAAGGGTGGTGAGACACTGGAACAGGTTGCCCAGAGAGGTTGTGGATGCCCCCTCCCTGGAGGTGTTTAAGGCCAGGCTGGATGAGGCATTGAGCAACCTGGTCTCATGGGAGGTGTCCCTGCCCATGGAAGGGGGGTTGTAACTAGATGATCATTAAGGTCCCTTCCAGCCCAAACCATTCTATGATTCTCTGGTTGTGCCACAGTAATAAAAAGCCTAGAATCTGTTTGCAAGCTTGTCAAATGATCATCACACAGGCACATCTACTCCCTCTGCAGCAGCATGGGGAGAAATATTACAGCAAATTTCTCTTGGCCTCAGTTTTTCTTGTATGTTTTACCCTAGAAATGTTCCACAGGGCATCCCATCTATGTATAACGAAGCACTAGGCATGATGGGGACATCTCAATGTTTTTCTTATTTATTTTACTCTTAAAAAGCTCCATGGAGCATCCAATCTATGTGCAACCAAGCACCAGGCATGATGGAGACATCTTGATGAAGTGCTAGTCAGGGAATGAAGGGGCACTGATGAGCACCCTCCTCAATCTATATCTCCAGGGGGTTTGGAGGTCGGCAAAGGGGCTGGTCTCAAACTGGGCTGAGTTCCATGCAGACCTGCTGTGTACCTGCTAGTGTGACTTGGGCATGTGGACATAGAATCATAGAATAGTTTGGGTTGGAAGGGACCTTAAAGATCATCTAATTCCAACCTCCCTGCCATGGGCAGAGACACCTCCCACTAGCCCAGGATGCACAGTGCCTTATCCATCCTGGCCTTAAGCAGCTCCAGGAAGGGGGCATCCACAACCGCTCTGGGCAATCTGTTCCAGTGTCTCACCACCCTCAACAACATGACCCAGGATGCTCAGGCAAGACTTGGGAAGAGTACAAATATGAGCTGGAACTTTCCTGGCTGAAGGCTGAGGGAGATGCCAACCCTTGGGGAAGCTGGCTTCCCAAAAAGGAGGCAAACCAGAGTCTGGCTCTTCCAGGCACCTGGAAAGGGCTGATGGAGCAGCCCCTGGGAGCTGAGACTGGGCTGAGCCAACGCCTGTTGTGAACAGGCTGTGCTTTGAGCTTTATTTAGGCACATAGACAGCATTACCCTGCTGCCTCCAAAGTTCTGTTACTGTCCAGCCTTCAACCTGACGTTAGTTCCTCTGGGTGAGCTTAACCCTGTCCTGTGATCTTGGAGGAATGTGCTCATTATATATTTGCCCGCAGCTCTCTGTTGCTAAATATAAGAGTGAGATGAGAATATTCCTCCCTGATTCCCACGATACCAGTTTGCATTCTCTCCCACTCTCCCACCCTCCCCTTTTCAGTCTTTTTCCTGTTCTTTCCCATCAGCTGGAAACTCTTCTAGCTGCTTGGAGCTGTGACCTCAAAACATGTGGAGCATTTAGAAAAAAGTTTGAATAAATCCTTCGGATTTCCAAAAGGGGAGGAGAGGAATAGCCAAGGTGGGCCCCAAAAGCTGATAACCCTGAAAAAGGCAGGAAGGGGCATGGATGATACCCTGGGGCAGACACCTATGGGTGCTGGTAGCCTACCCAGGCCTGCCATGGACAAGTCTGGGTCACTGTCATCCTTCCAGGACCACAGTCACTACTCTTTGGGGTTCCTTCTGGACTTGAGGGGCACATTTTTTGCACCCTCTTGCTGGAAGGTGGGGAGAAGGCTGTTCATAGGGGCCCTGCACATCCAATTTCTTCTCCCCCTGCATTTCCCCTATAAAAGAAGAGTATCAGGGGGATGGAGCCAGGGTCTTCTCAGTGACCTCAAATAATAGTACAAGGGGCAATGTGTTCAAACTGGAACACAGAAATATGAGAAAAAACTACTTCACAGTGAGGGTGACAGAACAATGGCACAGGCTGCCTAGAGAGGGAGTGGGGTCTCCTTCTCTGGAGACATTTAAAACCCACCTGGATGCTTTTCTGTGTGACCTGGTCTGGATGTTCCTGCTCTGTCAGGGGGATTGGACTAGATGATCTCTTAAGGTCCCTTGTGATTCTGTGATTCCTCCTCATTACAACGCCCTCAGGGAGAGGGTTTTTAGGGAAGGGCTGTGGGTGACCTTGCTAGGAACTGGAAGAGAGCTGGGCTGTCCAAAAACAGTTTACCAAAGCTTCACACTTAGATGTCAAGAGGACAAGTTTTCTGAATGTTTTCTGAACATTTTCTTCTTTTTGATATAATCTTTTATTTGTTGAGGTGCACAGTGACTCTTGCCATTTTGGGCTGGACAGGATGCCTGAGACCCTGGACTTGAAGGCAATGCAAAACACAGGCTTTGCCCCTAAAAAGCAGCCTGCCCCCAGCCCTGTGCAGGGTGTGCCACTAATGGCTGATGTGGCTCTCTCTGATGGGGATGGAGGGATACTTAGGGCAGGCAGACCATGGAATCACCCAGCACTGGCACTGATGGTCCCAGCAGGTATGTTCCCGAGGGGATGGGGCCCCAGGGGGGCCAGTGCCCAGACCCAGAATTATTGCTGGCATTTCTGCTTTACCTGGGCAGAGAAACAGCCCCCAGCATCCAGAAAGACGATGGAATCAGATGTGTAGGGTCCCTGTGGGCAATGTTCACCCTCAGTTTCCAGCAAGGGGGTGCCAAATAAGCATCTCTCAAGTCTGGAGGGGACCCCCAGCGGCACTGACTGTGGTCCTTGTGGAATAAGAGTGAACCAAATTTGCCCATGGCTGCTCTGTATATGGCACCTACACCAGTATCTGTCAGCTCTATAGTAACCATCCCCTTTCCCAGCCTCATGGGTCTATGCCAGATGGTTGCCCATTGTTTACTGGGGCTGTGGGTGGTGTAACCTGAGGGCCATCCAGGGTGGGGGGGGTTTAGTGGGTTGCAGTGAAAACCAGATGCTAGTTTTAGGGGCTGCTCCTTATCCATTCACCATGAAAGAGCTTGGAAGTGCCAGGGTGCTCCAGGAGCCATCCCAGACACCCAAGTGGGCAGTGGCTCCAAGTGGTGAAATCCCTGGCAGGGATGGAAAGGTCAGAGCTGGAAGGAAGAAGACCACTTTGTTCATTAACAAAAGGGATTTTTTTTCCACTGGGCTTGCCAGGCATCGTCATATTTTGGTGAATGGAAAAAAAAAAAAGGAAGATGGGAGGGAGGGAGGAAGGGAGAGAGGGAGAGGAGCTGCATCCCTGGAGGCCACCTGTTCTCTGGGGAAGGAATGAGGACAACAGGGGACCTTCAGGAATCTTGCAAGTGCTGGGCCCTGAGATGTCCCTCCTTCTTCTTCTCCTTGCACCAGCATGGAAGGTGGCTGGGGAGTGAGAGACCAGAAGTGGTCAGTAATTCCTTTGTAAACCTCTTGGACAAAGCAAACTCAGAGCCCCAGAGCCCAGGGGAAGAGAAACTGCTTGGTGAGATATTACATTATTTTGGGAATGAGTAAGGAAAAAATAAAGGAAGTGCTTTTCAAATCCACTTCTGAAGCAGTGGGTGCCACTGACCCATTGGAAGTAGTCAGTAAGGCCTCCCAGCACAGCTTGGAGAGTTGGACTAAAGTGCAGACCTGTTCTGAGAATGATGAGACTTATCTCCAGACCCTGCATTGCCTTCTGAGGCTTGGACCATAACAAGCAGATGTGTCTCAGAGCAGGGGAGGGAGCAGAAGGCAGAGAGAGGAGGCACAGGGTGGCAGGATGGCAGTTGGGATGCTGAGGCTGGGCACACCACAATGCCAAGAGCTGTGTGGTCAAACCCAGCCACTTCTTGTGGAAAACTGGATATAAATCACCAGCACTGCTCCTCTCACAGCTCATGTCCTGCTTTAACCCCTTTGCCCAGCTCTGTCCCCTGCCAGACACGCCAGCCAGCCTTCACTACAATCCCCACTGCCTTGGGCTAGTCCTGTGGCACTGTATCTCCATCTCCTTGGGGAGACCTGTAGCCCTGGTTGGTTCCTGGTACCCCATCACCCGAAGGGTGATTCTCCACCCCTCTGGAGCAGGAGAGGTTAGTCCTGAGTGCACCGGACAGATGGATGGAGCAGAGCTGAGAAGGCATGCACAAATGCTGACTACCACCATCACATCCCAGCCCCTCCACTACTGGTGTGAGAGGGGCTGCCCCTCACACACAGCTACAGGGGTAAGGCCAAAGATGAATAGGGACAAAAGGGGCTTTGGTGTCCACACAAGGAGAAAAACCCCTTTCCATACAGCACCAGGCACATCAAGGGCACACTGAGCCCCAAGAACCATGAGGACATGAGCCACCCAGCTCAGGGCATCCTGTCCCCCACACCCTGCCCAAAAACAGGCAGCTGCCTCTCCTTCCAGCTTTGCAACAGGCTCCTTGTCCCTCAGGGACGGCCATCTGGGCCCCTTATCCCTCCCAGCCCACCATGCACATGCAAAACCAGATGTTCCCTCCCCATCCCAACCGGTTCCTTGCTGCTCCAACTCTTGTGTAGGCTGGTGGGATGGGGCTTACCTCCAGCCGGGGGTCCTGCGAGGAGAGTTTGGGGCTGGCAGACCAGCAGGATCAGCAGCAGTGTGGCAATGCCACCGTGGGCACCCATGATGCCCCCTTGTCCTGGAGCAGCAGCTTGGGCTCCTCCGGTCACAGCTCAGCCTCCACCCACCAGCTCCCGCTTCCCGGCCAGAGCTGCAGCTACTACTATATTTAATAAAGCAGAGAGAGGGAGGGACTCACAACTTCTCCCGCCTGTTAGAAAGAAGGAATTCTCTCAGATTACAGTTTTCTCTCTTAAAGGGCTAGAGGCCCCCACCCGCTGCTCAAAGCACCCTTGTTCTTGCTGGGGTGAAGCAAGGGAGGAGCTGCCATGGATGCCAAGGGATGACAGACTCCAAAGCGAGGTGTCGTAGGTGGCTCTGGGTGAATCTGGATATCCTTGGGTGTCTTGGCACTAGGCATTTTTTAGGGTAGCACAATCATCTCCTGGTGTCCGTGCAGACCCCAATGAATGGCTGGGCGCCAAGGCCACATCCCCAGCTGTCTCCTGATCAAGTGGCTCTCTGAGCATTGGGACAGATCTCTCAGCAGGACTAAAGGGCAATCAGGACAGCACTCAGCCCTCAGAACTCAGACTAACCATGCTAGCAGGGCACTGGGAAAAGAGCTTCCCAGCTTCTCTCCTTGTTACAAAGCTGATGCCACATATATTTAGGGCAAGGTCGCAAAGTTTTGGAGACAGCATCCTGCTCCCTTTTTGTCCCACAGAGCCCCTGTGGCTTCCAAACCTCTCCTTGCCTCTCCAACCCCTTCCAAATTGCTCCTGGCCTCCCACACACCCCTCCTTCCTCTTGGATCTCTGTATTTCAGGTCCTTTTTCCCCAGTGCCATGTTTCATTGATAGATTACACATGGCTTGTTTTCTGATGGTTTATTTCTAACCTCTTTAGGGCCCTTGGTGGGACTTTGTTCTCTTTGACAGCATTTGCAACACCTTCCAGCCTACAGTCATCTGCAAATATAACCAATTTATTATTTACTCTCGCTTTCAGATCTTTAATAAAGACATTAAATAAATCTGGGATGTCCCATTTTCTCAGCAACTTTTGGTGAGTAATTGTCAAGGTCTCAGTAAGTTTATTAGCTAATTGTTTAGTCTGGGGGTTACATATTATCCAGACTTGTTGATTTCTATGAATTCAATTTTGCCAAATTTTCCTGCTCTTTGTCTTGAAGTCTACTGAGGATCTCTGCATTGCTTCATTTTCTGTCTGTCCTCAGCAATTCTCCCACTTCTTGCCTTGTTAAGGGCTGATAGAGGGTTGAATGTTGCAGAGCTTGGCCCTTTGGGTGGGTGTTTTTTCTCCATCGTTTTTCATGTGTAACAGGCAGGCTGAAGTGCCCCTTTGGCACAGAGAGTCCCACTCTCTTTTCTGGAAGGATGTACCAGGACTACCTCCATGCTGGCAGAACTACTTCCATCCCAGCAACACCACCTCCATCCCATCGGGACCATCTCCAAAAGACCAGCCAGCATCCCTGGTTTTGTTCCCGGGTCCCTATCCCCATGATTGTTCTGCTCCCTGTGATACTGGGCAGGGTTGGGGATATTGGTACAGCTTGAGTGAGGAGAGGATGGGTCCCAGCACTCTGAGGATGCTGGCTGGTCCACTCCTGCCTTTGAAGCAGCAGGACAGTCTTATGTCAGCAGAAATTGCCACTTACTGGTCGCACTGGCTTTGCTGTCACCCTGGTGAGAAAACCTCAGAGACAAGCCTGACTAGGGTAGGGACAAAGTAAAACCAACACTGCTTTTCTTTTTTTAGTTGTAATTTTCTCCCCCTCCAAACATGTGAGGAAACCAGTCTCACGTGTTTTCCTGAGAACCATCCCCACCAAGCTCTTGGGGCAGCCTGGGTGCTCCTGTCACAGGCTGCTCTGGCTGTGTCCCCCTTGTCAGATCTATCCCCCTCCAGAGCAGTCTCATACCAGCTCATTTGCTGTCCCTCGGCCAAGCCCTGGCGGCAGCTGAGGATTTGTTTTTCCCTTTCCCAGCCAACATCTGGCCCAGAAACAGAGGGGCAGAGCTGCGTGGAGCCATGCCTTCCCTCTCAGGGCAGCCTGGCTCAGCACCCAAACCCACTCCAGCACTGAGGACCCTATGTCTGGGTGTCCCCTCCTCTGTTAGCAGTGCTGAACATGTGGGGAGTGAGTGACTGTGGGCTCTGGGGGCCTCCCAAGGGGTGCTCTGAGTGGGACTGGAGGGAAAAAAATAAGAAGAGTTAAATTATTTTCTTTCCTCTTCCTGCTTTTCCTTCCTTTCATCTCAGGAGCTGATGTTTGAGGCCATCTCCATTCCTTCAGACCCGCCTCCTCTCAGTGCTGGCTGACCCACCAGTGTCCCAGTGCAGTTATTTATACCAGGCCAGCTTTTATTTGGGAAGTGTTTCCAGGGTAGCATATGAGGAGGGAGATGTGGAGGGCTTCCAGGGAGGGTTTCCACAGCTGCAACCCCAAACCCAAACATCATGCCCTTGGGGCACCCTGCTCTTGTGAGCATCTCTCTGCCACCCCATTTGCTGTGGAACCTCACTTTGTGTTTCCCTGGAGAGTGATTTCTCTTGTTTGATTGGTGTGGGCAAAACTGTTCATAGCATCTATTTCAGGACCTACTTTTCACTGTCTCTGATGCCCTGCAGCCTCCCTGCAAATAGCCCAGGATCAGCGAACTCTTCAGAGAGCCCTTTCCAAACCCAAAACATGCTCATTTTGAGGCTTGACGACCTTGGAGCAGGCACCTGAGGGTAAGGGACACATCATGCTCCCCTCAATGAGTAGAGTTTGGTTTCTCTGCTTGGCTTTTCCCCGTGATGTGACATCCCACGTTCTGGATGGGCTTCCCCCAGTACCCAGGTTCCCACCAGCAGAGAAGGATGGAGCAAGGATGGGGGTTCCCAGTGGCAGAGGGGGGCTGCGGCTGGGCAAGTGAGTCTGTGTGAGGGAGGAGAGCAGCAAGTATGCTTGGAGTGCACTGCAAGTGTCCAGAAGGAATATCCCATCCAGTGCTGGCAGGATGGAACACATTCATGAATGCTGCTGGGATTTAGCTTCTCAGCATCTGCCTTCCCAAGTGCTGGAGGGATTTCCATAGCAAACAAAGCAAAGCCCTTGAATCCGACCTGGCCAGAGCAATGCTCCAGCTGGAGGTCCTGAATTACCAGAGTCTCCAGCCTTGTCCGTGCAACCCGATTTCCCCCAGAAGATGGCATAAAATAATGGCCTCTCCTGCCTCGACATGCACGTGTCAGACAGAGAGCTGTCACCCTGGGGAGGTTTCTTCTCTATTCACTCAGGAAGAAATCGATGTGGACCTTGTGACTGTGATCTGAAACAGCTGTCCAGAGGTGTAGAGTCTCTGTGGCTGGGCTCAGGGGGAAGAACATAGAATCATAAAATAATTTGGGTTGGAAAGGTCATCTGGTTCCAACCCCCCTTGCTATAGGCAGGGACACCTCCCACTAGACCAGGTGGCTCAGTGCCTTGTCCAGCCTGGCCTTAAATACCTCCAGGGAGGGGGCATCCACAACCTCTTTGGGGAGCCTGTTTCAGTGTTTCACCATCCTCAAATCTCATAGGGTTTGGCCAGTATGCCAAACATGCCCTGTCTTGAAGGGTGGGAAGGAGTTTTGAGGAGGAAGAGGGTGCTGCAGGGAGATGAGGATGCAGAAGTGCAGCCCCACATCCCCCTAATGCTTTCCCTTGTTTATATGGAGCCACCGACAAAACAGTCTTTGCCCCGCAGATGCTTGGGTAAGGAGGCAAATAACAGCACGACAGTTTGAGAATCCCGAGTGCTAATTGCCAATTGCCCCGATGAACCCCACCCAGGTTCATAACCTCACCCTCCACCCACAGCAGCAGGCTGTATTTAAGCTCAGGTTCCTGCTAAGTCCTGGTCTTATTTTGAATTGTGTGGGGTGGGCTTCTGACCTGCTGTCCCTGCCTCTGGCAGAGCAAATGGCCCTGGTGGCCTGGGCAGGGAGGGGAGTGTGCATCCCTCACCTACCTGTCTGTTCCCATCTCCACAGGTGATTTGCCCTCTGAGGACCAAGATGAGGATCAGGAAGAGTCTGCAATATGGTGAGTGAACATTTTTCTGTTGTCTTGGTGTTGTTTTGGAGAGTTCCCACCCAGGGACACATCTCACACAGCCCCTCCCTGGAGGTAGGTTTTTATATCTTCTGAGGTGACTGTGGGCAGTGCTGGGGGCAGGAGGGGTTGTGCCTGTGCTGGGCCCCCGCAGCAGTGCTGGACTGTGGAATAACCCC
>VZTY01026880.1:0-39917 GCA_013400935.1 Turnix velox
CAGCCCTCTCATCATCTTCTGCTGTTAGATGCAATGTTTGCAGTCAGTGTATGAAATTACAGTAACCTAAAACTCAGTGTTTTGTCAGCTTAGTACAGTTTATTATCAGTGTCTATAAGGAATAAGAGCTTTATTAAATTCACAGGCTTTTTTCATCTATGTTAAAAAATATCACTTTCCTCCTTTCTGTACCTTCTGATAGAGCTCTGTGGTACTTCCAGATCCCAGCCTGAACCTTTTAAGTTACTGCAGTTCCATTTGAGGGAAAGAATTCCTGTGGAGTATAGCTGGTAACTATTCATATGGAGATGAAAATAATGTTTTTATCTCCCTGGAGATGGAGAAGTTGCTATTAAATATCTTCAGTTACTCCAGTAGTTTTAACTTCAGATTCAGAAGTTTATGAAAATGCAGATGCTGCTCAGTTCTGAACAGTTTCACATTGCTGGTATTTTGATAATCAGTAAGATTAATTATGAAATAATTACTGAAATTCATTGAGAACAGTATTGTCATTGGTTCTTATTCAGGGCTCCATGATTCTAAAGTAGATAGCAGTGTTCTTTGGTCACTAGTCTTCATTCATCACTTCTGCAAGGAATTATGTATTTTAATTATATTTTCCACAAGTAAGTTGTGACTCATGCTAAGAAGTTTCTAGGAGAGAAGGTTTTCTGTGGATCTGCAGATAGGAGGGAACATTCATGAGCTCGTGGAGCCTGGGCAGCTCATCAGTCAGTGTTCAAATAGAATTAATAATTAAATCTGAGACAGGTACCTCTAATAATGTGATGCAACTTGTGGAAGAAAAGAAGAAGGAATACTGACTGTACAGCAAAATTCACACTCTCTGAATTAGGTAGATCATATCTTTTTAATTTAGTGAAGTGCTGTGGAGCAAGATTAAGTTAATAGAAAGATGCACATCCCAGAAACTAAAGATCTGGGATTCTGATAGAATTCTCAGTTCTTAAAAGCTATGGAAAGTGTGTGTGTGGGGAATTGGATATATTGAAGGACAGTGTGGTGTCTAGGCAAGAAATAAAGAAGTAGTTTTGCAGAGAAGAACACGTGAAATCTATTCAAAGATAGATTTGATTATAGTTTCTGCCTTATGTGGAGATCTTACAGTGCAAATCACTGTCACTATTCTTCATTCTTGCAGAGAGACAGCAATCCTCAGCAAAGCTCTAAACTCTGAAATTAAATTGAGTTGATGCAATGCCAGAGGAAGGGATAGCTGTCAAATTATTAGCATAAGAGTAGCTTTAAGTGGCCTGACTTCCTTATTGGCAGTGGGAGAAGTGGAGAAGAGCAGCCTTTGTGACTCAGTTCTTGCTTTGTAGTTGGAACAGAAGGCCCTATCTGAATCCTTGCATCAGCAGACTTTGTTGCACAGCAAACAAATTCACAAGGTCATTATTTTGTACTCATTTGCAGTAAGACAAGAGACAAAAGGCAAGGAATGGGTGAGGACAAAATGAAGGGAGAAGACAGGTCGAAGAGGAATCAAGGCTTGCTGCATCCTTCTTCTGCTTCTGCTGCTGTCTACACTCCTTGCATCACTTCTTGATTTTCTAATTTAAATTTTTTAGAAGCTGGAGAGCAGACAGCATGGCAGGAAGGTGGGGTAGATGATGCAGAGACCTTATCAGTATGGGCATGTGGAGTCTGTGCTTGCTTCTGATGATGACAAACTGGGCTGTGGATTATTACACTGAGCTTTATTCATAGATTGTCAAAAGCAAAAGTTTCCCAACTAGAGGAAGTGCTGATTTAGATTAGTGTGGACTTGGTGTCTTGGCATCACCTGGAAAACCAATGAAAATGTTGAGCAGTCAAAAACCCAGTGCATGTTATAGGAGGCACCTACTTGTATGGAATGGAAAAACTTGTTTGAAATGTTTAGGTATTTGAAGCTCATATTAAAGCATCAATTGCAGAACAAAGTTCTGAGAGATGTTGGGGTTTGCTAAGTTTGCCTTCTGAGCACAGCTACTAATTTTATTGTGGAGAGGGAGGAGGAGAGGAGAGAAGAAAAGGTTTAAAAAGAAAAAAAAAAAAAGAACAAACCCAACACCCAAGCAAATAAACAAAAAAGCCTTTGTTGTTCCTCCCCCTTGCTGGGAGTTTCTGCCAGAGCATGGCACCAACAGGTGATTAAGGGCTTGGCACACCTCAGGGAGGAAATATTCCAGTACAAGTGAAGGGAGACAGGAATAAGGAGTCAAGGGAGGAAATATCCAAAGGAAGAGCAAGGGTCAAAGGTTCATAAAATGTAAGAATTAAGCCACAGAGGGTGACACTGTGGAATGCCCTGAGGAGTGCTCACAGCACCTTGGGGATATCCATGGAACCAGTAGCATTGCTCAGCAGGGTGAGATGTCTCTCTGCCCTCAGACATACAGCTGAAGAATGGAAATAAACTCTGCACATTTGTGCTCAATTCAGGCTTTCTCTTCCCTTTGCTTTTCTCCTCATCAGCAGCCAGGGCCATGTTCAAACAGGAAACTGGGCTGGATGAGCCTGGATAACCTGGTATGGCCATCCTCATGTGGCTCACTCTAACTTCAGTAGGGTCTGAAGCACCTTGAGCTATTTATTTCTCTCCACTTTTTACCCCATCACTATGTGCTGGTCACCTGGGAGAGAAATGGGGAGAGAAAGGTGAGAAACATCACTAGGAATGCAAACCAGTTAACATTTGTGAAAATGGGAACTAGTAAATGAAGTTTCTGTTTAATGTTCCAGAGATGAAGATTTTGTTAAGTAACTATATGTAATTGATTTTGAGTCATGGAAGAAGCTCACAGAGGCTGGATGGCTGGACAGTCCCATGGCAGGTCCCACAGGTTTGGGATGCTTCTGAAGCAACTGAAAAGAAAAGCAGAATGAACTCAATAGTTTTTTATTATTCACATTAAGAAACAGAAATCCTGGAACTGTGTTTTTGAAAGAAGAAGGGCAAATAAGGATTTTGTATAAATCACGCTGAACTCACAACAGTTGATTTGAAAAGAAGTAGTTAAGAGTTGGTCAGATACAAAACTGCTGGTGTTTGCTGTTTTCATGCACTCTGTGGTGGATTTTTTTATTTAGTTTTGTCTCTGTTTTGACAGGGGTCTGGGTGGAGAATTGATGCGACCAGCTGGTAAGTGTCAGAAGATGTCCAGTAATTAATTCTTCTGTTTCCTCTTTCCCACTTAATTTTGCATGTATTGTATTGAATGCATAAATAAAATACACAGAGTAATGTAAAAAAATAGTTCAGAGGCCAAGCAGGAGGCAGATAACACTGGAACACAGAGTGGATGACCCTGTTTGTGCAAGAGTTGGAGATAGTTCTTGGGTTTGTATTACTCATTCTCTGCTTCCGTTGTTGCACACAGTGAACTTTCTTCAGGGTTGAGCTGCCTTTCCTCATTGATCTGCTCAGGTTCCTCTCCAGAAGAGATGTCATCTGTCCACTAAGTCAGATGTCATTGTGTAACTAATTACCTTATTGTTGTGTGTGCGTGCACAAAGGTGAAGAATTAAGTCCTTACAAACAACAGGTTGTGGCAGGGGTGGTGCCACAGGAAAGACTATGGGGTGTTCACATGGATTTTGAAGGTTTTTATATAGAGACCCACTGCAAAAAGGAGGAACAACACAGAAGAACTACCCATGCAGGTGGCCTGGGTGGGCGTGGAAACGATGCCAACTCGATTTTCCTGCTTGTGAGTTAAATGCAGGAAGTGCTAAGGAGCAAATTCCAGCTTTGAAGATGTGAAACCATCCAAACTTGGGAGTAAAGGAGTTTTGGCAGCAAGATGGAAGTGGTCTTGTGCCCCCTTTTGAATCAGTGTACATCTTGTGACATCATAATGCAGGGTGAAAGAACAGAAGTGTGTTTGCTAATATGCTTTGGCTTTTCACCAGAGGAGTATTTCATAGTATTGGAGAAAAACAAATGACAGTATTTTGGAATGGTACAGCTGTGTAGGTGGAGTAAGAGAAGAATTGAGAATGTTCCACAAATTGCCAGCATGTCTAATGAAGATGATGGCCTCAACCACAATAGAGCATGAAACACTAAGGACGAACCCCAAGGGATTTGGGTTTAGTTGCATTGTACTTAACCCTGTCTGTGAATAAATATTACAACAAAGAAGCTGACGCACAACATTGAATGAAGTTTGAGCACAGGGGGCCTGATTGTGTGACATTACCATGGTGAGAACTGGGTTCAGGAGCAGATTTGAAGCCCAGTAAGTTGATTATAAATGAAGAAGATGATGAACTGTGTACAGAGCCCGGGGTGAGATTCAGAGATTAAGTTGTGGGAGGAGTGGAAAACAAGAAGGTGGCATTATATGGTAGGTTGTTCCATCCTCTCCCTCCTCTCCATCAACTCTAAAGGAGTCAGATAGTGAGTATGGATGTGTACCCAGCTCTTGTATTTGAACTTATCACCAGAAGGTGAAAGATGGTTTTCATGTGAGTGATGCCATCTATTCTATAGTAGAAGTCTGCAGTCACTATTCTCCAAAATACCCACGAAACACTAAAAAAATTACTCCTCTGAAAATGCATTTATAAGCTTCGAACTCGTTGGAGTTTATAGATTTGAAATAATAAGGACATAATTATTAACATGACATGTTGTATGTGGAGTGTCAAAGGAAATAAAGGTGCCTCCAGTTCTATAGCTCCTGGTTCTGGGCAGTGAACTGATGCTGCTCTGTGAAGGTCCAGCAATCTGCTAATGAGAAGTAATAAAACCTTTAATATATATTTGAGTTATGTTCTAGTGGCTGTAATTATTACCCTTATCTGAGATGGTCTGCCATCAGCAATACCATTGCTGATGTGGCCATTTACAGACTGGGATAGACAAGAAAAGGTGGCCACTATGTGCATTAACACCTCACAATGTGGAGCAAAAAATGTACCTCCAAATGATTGATTTGCATAAATTATGGGACTAAGTGTTGTCAGCTACTGAACAGCAGCTTTTTTTGTGTCTGAGAATGTCAAGTATAGTTTCATTTCAGGTTCTAATTTCATGTGTTTGGACTTCCAAATTTTCTTCAATTTAAAATTAATGTATCTCAATGTGATTTTGCTTCAGAATTGCTGTAATTTCTCACTGTCTTGTTTTTATCCAATTTATTTTCTTACAGTCTGCACTTTAATTGAAAAGTTGTCGCTATCAAAAATGCCATTTAGAGGAGATCCAGTAATTGGTAGGTCATCTTTGAAATAAACCTCCATTATCTTAGTAGTTAGTCATTAAGCTGAAGTATTAATGAATTGTGTTATTCAAAGAAGCAAGACAGGTTGGAACTAGATCTTTAAGGTCCCTTCCAACCCAAACCATTCTATGATTCTAAGACAGCAAGGTTGAGTGGCCTAAAAAAAAAAAGAAATGGCAAGAACATACACAAATAGAGCAAGAGATGGGATGTTATTTGAAGATTAAATTAAGTTTCCAGCAACACCAAAGGCAGTTTTTGTGCTATTTACATTGAGAACCAAATAAGAATAACTATAGTAATTGAGAATCCCAACCTTGTTTGTTCTGGAAAGCCAAGGAAATGCATGAGTGTGTTTAATAGCTGATCTTTTTGAAAAATAAAAGGCAGAACGTTCAATTTGTGAAAGAAAATTATAACCAGTGATGTTACTTACTGTTCCAGATGGCTGGCGGTGGTTAATACATGACAGTCTAAGAAGTCTCCCTCTTGCTTCAAGTGCAGCACGACAGCTTATAAAGGTGCAAGAGAAATATTTTTACTTTCCTTTGGTGGATTATTTTTAGTGCAGTTTAATTTATTCTTGAAATTTTGTTTCTTAGAATTCTAAGGAGGGTTGTTTGGTTTAGGTTTTTGTTTGGTTTTTTTTTTTTTGGTTGTTTTGTTTTGGTTGTTTGGGGGTTTTGGTGGGTTTTTTTTTCTTTTTTGAAAACCTATAATTCTTCAGATTTGATTAGAAGAAGGTTTGGACAAAGCCATTGCCAGGTGCTGGCACTGACAGTGAAGAGGACTCTGTGGTGGTTGTTTGAAGCTACCTGCAGATGTTTCATGGTGTTTGAAATAGCAGCTGTGTTAGTTCTGTGTTCTCCATCTCCACTGAAACCACTCTAGAGATTTGGAAGTTCAGGCATAATACACAACCTTTGATCCTTTTCCTAAATCAGTTAAGACTGAGACACAAGGACTGTGATACTGGATATTTTGGGAATTTTGTTAATAACCTTCAGTCCATGTGGTTTTCTTTGTTTCCTTTCTTTTTTTTTTTTTTTTGGAAATAGAGTATTACAAAATGCAGAAAGAAATTATTTCACCTTCAAAATTTTGATGCCAGATTGGTAAGAAGCAAACTGTGTCATCCTGCAGCTCTTTGAACATAACAGAAAATACAATTTTAAGAATTGATAATAAGAAATAATAAGAAAATACAAATTCTTAAATATTAATTTATATCACTGGTACTTTTGAAGGAATAAGAGTAGAATCTGTTCCTTTTCTTACATGAATTTCCTGTTCAACTCTTCTTAGCCCAGGATTGGGAAGGAATAAAAAAGAAAACAAATGTCAGTAGCTGAAAGGAATTATTTTAAGAAGTAAAGTATGACCTTAGTAAATGTATCATCTTCACAGCTTTGCCTTTGTTACAGGAGTCTGCAGTGGCTGCTCTGGCTGCACTGTGTAATGAATATTACATCAATGAGAAGGAAGAAGCTGATCCAGCTCTACAGGGTAATGACTCATGTTTACAGTAGAGGCAGAAAATACTGGGCTGGACCTAACTTGCACTTTGGAGGTATTAGATAGAATGGGGAGGAGCATCACTAATTTTAAAAGACCTTAAAATGCTTCAGGAAAGAAAAAAACTGGCTGAAAGTCTAGGAAGTGTCTTCTACACATGGCAATAAAAGTGCCACTATATGTGCAAGCATCTTTTGGAAGGAAAAAAAGTATATTTTTGTTTCTGTGCTGGTGAAAACTCTATATTTAAAACCCATTAAAATCTATTTGATTGTGAAGCTAAAATCCACTACTAAAAATCCTCCCCAAAATGCCTTCTATATGTATGTGCTTTTGGAATCTGCAGTGCAGGGAGCTTCCAGGGGCAGGGCAGATGCCTCTGAGAAGTTGATTCAAATAGGTATAAAGAGGATTAATGGAACTAGAGGAGCAGGGGGGAAGACTGTGACAAAATTTAACCAGTGTTCCACTAAGGCTTGACAGATTTAAGTAGAAACGCAACCCAAAGATATTTCAGTGATTCACATTCTGGATCTGTCCCTATAAGGCTGCCATTTTATTGAATCAATTCTCTTGCTTTTGTCAGTTGTCCACGTTTCTTTGCTTTATTTTTTTCTGTTCTAGTGTGTTCTGGTTCTTTCTAATATTTTTTCAGGATGGGTTGTATTGAATTAATATGGTACACACTTCACAACCCGTGTTTTGTGAAGCTGGAATTCTCTTAGAAGAATATTAACTTAGAAGAATATTACTCTCTCCAGTCTAATTACGAAGTAGTTATAAGTAAAGAGCTGTTAGTTTGCTAGTTGTCATGTTTTAATTTTGTATCATTTGGCTAAAATGTCAATCAAAGTTACATCAATCCAAGGGGAGGCTGTTGTAGTCTGTCTGTCTAAGATCATCTTGCTGCCTGAGCAAGTGTTGCATCTTCCTGTTGCCTCAAGACTCTGTCTTACACTCCAGTGGTTTGGAAATTTTAAAATAATAGATGTGCTTAGCTCAAAGTATTGCTAACCCCTGGACAGGGAACTAGTTCCCTGATGTGAGGAACTAGTTGAGGCCTGCTGATTGCATGGGGAATTGAAAAAAAAAAAAAAAAAAAAAAAAAAAAAAAAAAAAAAAAAAAAAAAAAAAAAGCCAGTGATGAGTTATGAATAATGTGTAGTTCCTTGTGGCAAATATTCTTTCTTCCTCCAGCAAATATTGCTCAATCCTTTCAATCTTAGATGACAGTAAGCAATGGCACAATTATGTAATCTTCCTAGGATCTCGTATTCTGTTCCTTTGGGGATTAAAAAGTGCATTTTTCTGAGCCAGAGATGTTTATGGCAGCTATCCTGGTTGTTCTTAGAAGCTTTTCTGGAGTGTCTTGTTTTTTTCTCCATTTTACAGAAGGGTTTACTGTAGAAACTGAAAACTGCTTAGTCAGTGATAAAGGCTATAGAAGCATAAATAGAGAGTTGTATTACTTTTTTCTTATTTATCTTTTTAATTCACCTTCATTTTCTTCTTCATTATCATTTCACTAAACTGCTATGTCCTTTTCCATGTCCAGGTCAGTTTATTCTCGATTATTCTCTCTGTGTGACTTTTTGTAGAGCCACAAGGATTCACAGGATCTGAATGTATCATCTCTGTTTCAGAGTAATTTATTTAGAAAAAAAAAGGAATTAATGTAATATTTACCTCTATTTCTCTAGTAATTACAGATATTCTGCATTTCACTGAAATGAGTCACAAGGTTTTCTAGCCACTCTGGGAGATATTTTCCTGATTTATTTTTTTGTTAGCCTAATAAATGTGGTGCCAATGATGTGGTAGCTGCTTTTCACTCTGCAACTGTATTTTTTTTCTAGATGAGCTGGTGACAGAGTATGTTTCAGAACTACAAAACACAGAGGAAATGATCCGTTGTGGCTTTTCACGAGCTCTTGGGGCCCTTCCAAGGTTTCTGCTAAAGGGCAGGCTCCAACAGGTGAGGAAACTGGATCATTGTAATGAGAAAAGGGCACACAGGATTTGGAATTAAACTTGTGATGGTAATCAAATAAATAATAATGATTGCAATTAAAGGTCTCTATGAAAGGAGTAATATACAGTAAGTCCAGAATATCATCAGGATTTTAACTTGCCATGGATGCTGATAATTAGGTGCTGGATAATAGGTGCTGCATGAGGCACTGAGCAACCTGGTCCTGTGGGAGGTGTCCCTGCCCATGGCAGGGGGTTAGACCTAGATGATCTTTGAGGTCTCTTCCAAACCAAACCATTCTATGATTCTGTAATTAAAGTTTAGTCCTTCAATAGTGTTAGTGGAAGAGCCAGAGACTGAATTATCCCTTTGCTGTGGTGCATTTGTCCAAAGGGAGGAGTGAAGCACAGACAGGTCATGCAGAGAAGCCAAGTTTGGTTCTCTCTTGTGTGATTGAGCTTATTTTAATAAAGCGTCTAAATTTAACATTTATCATAAATAATGCATTGGATTGAAATTTTTTTTTTCAGGTTTTGGAAGGTTTGAAAAAAGTGACCTTAATTTCCCCTGGGGATGTGAGTTTTGCAGAAGCCAGAAGAGATGCCCTCATAGCAATTGCCAAGTATGACAGTCATCCTTGTTGTTTAGTTCTGATTCTTCCTTTAAAACGTTTTTCTCCTATTCATTCTGCTTTCTGTCATAGAGGGTTCTTGAAACCAGTTCCACCAATGTACTTGTTTTTAGTGTGGGACTGGGTACACCTCCACTATTCAATGTGACTTTGAGTCAGAGGATTGGAGGTGTTCCTGCCCATGGCAGGGGGTTGGAACTAGATGATTCTTAAGGTCCCTTCCAACCCAAACCACTCTATGATTCTATGATCTGGGAATAAGTGAGTAAGAAGAAAATGGTTTTTTTCCACTTTCTTAATAAGATGAAATTGGTTTAAAGAAACTGGACTTTTTCTTTAAAGGATCATAAACCCAATCTGCTGCTCTGTTGAGGTGCCTTGGTAGTGTTCCTTTAAACTCAAATACTGATCAGAAATCCTCAGGTCAAATATAGTAGACTCAGAAATACTCTACATTCTGTTTGTAGCTGATATTATGGGTGTTTAGAATATTGTACATCCAGGGAATTTTACTGAGCAGTGCAACAAAGCCATGATCTTAATTCCTCTCCTTGCTAATGTTGTAATTTCATTTTTCTTGCCCCTTTTCTCTTTTTAAAGGGTTTGCCAGACAGTAGGTGTAAAGGGAGAAGGATCCCCAGAAGACTATGTCTGCAAAGAGAATGTTTCTCAGATTTATGCTACACTACTGGGTGGGGTGACTGACTACACCACAGACAGCCGGGGAGACGTCGGAGGATGGTGAGATCCTTAACAAACAGAGACACAAACTTCACTGTCATATTTGATGTCTAATTAAAAACTAATATATTTTCAAAACCTGTTAGAAATACAGACAGCTTCAAGCTTTTGGAGATTTGAGTATAGGTAGAAACACACGGGAGGAGAGGTAGAAAGGTTGACAGGAATTGGGTTGTCCTTTGAAGGGAAAGGACAACTTTGCTTAGGAAGTTGGGAATTTCTGCATTTGAAACTGAACTGGATTGCATTATATTTAGTTAGTGACTATAGCAATGTATTTAGTTATAAAAAATACAGAGATTTTTTTTTTCTTTGAAAATGTATTTATGACTTCCTTCTTGCTGAGTTCTCCTGTTGTACATTCCTGTTGTGGGGATTTTTTACCAGGAGAGGGTGCAGTTGCCCAGTGTGTTAGTGACAGATTGTCAAGGCCAGGGACTCCAACTGAAATGAATAAAAACTTTAGAGATGGTGCTACTGGCTCTTTTGTAAGTTGAAGTACTATGATTTTTGCTTTCAAAGTCAGACAAGATAGAAAAGTAGATAAGAACTTGGCTAAGCATAAATATTCAAGTTAACTTCCACATCTGAGAGCTCTCACTTAAGTTCCCTGTAGCTATTGTTTATCCTTCTGTCTGTGTCTTAATTTAAAAACAAAACTCTACAAAGTAGAATTTTTTTTTTCAAAGAAATCCTGGGCAAATTAAAATCATAAAACCCATTACAATTCAAATGTGCTTTGAGCACCAGATTCTTTGTAAGCTCCTTTGGCAATGCCTGCCAAAACCAAGTCAAAAAACATGTAAATTAAAAGGTTAAGGGGGTTCCTTTATCACAGCAAACAGTTGGCTGATGAATACTTTTGTGGCTTCTCAAATATAAAAGTTTTATCAGTTTCCTTTAAGCCATTGATGGAGATGGAAAGATGATGGGGAGAGCTGCCACTGCTCTGGAGAAACTTTGGTGTTTAATTTTTTGTCTTTCTTTAATGGAATCGTGGGAAAGTTTAAGTAACTTTTCTTTCTGTATGCAAACTTCACCTTTCTTTTGACAGACTGTTTGCTGGGACTTGTCCAATCTGTCTACAGGTGTTAGACAGGAATATCTAATAGTCAGATACAGTCTGAAAAAGTAGGAAAACATCCTTTGATGAAAGATTGCCAAACTCGTATTAAACCACTTAGGAAAAAATGATGTAATTTACCTTTTTCACCATTACAGCTCATGTCCCACCCAGTTTTAAATTGCAACTATTTTTAGCTTGTTTTGGATGTTAGAAAGAGGAGCATGTCTTTTCACAGCAGGAAGATTTACCTTTTCAAATGTTTGAATATAAAAGAAAATAAAATTATTACTGAGCAAGGATGACGTTACCACAAGTGACTGATGTGATGAAGTTGTTGGTCCTGGTGTTCTGCAGGATCATATATCCAACTGAGGGTCTGCCACAGCATTGCCCATGTTTTAAGAAAGAAACTACTTTTAACAACTTAGGTATTGACAAGGCATGTGGTTTAAAAGAAGGGTCCTGATTTTGGGGTTTTGATTGACATTATGCTCCTCATCTTTTTTATATTGAAATTATATTGAGATGTTTTGAAAAGAGAAAATCTTCACGATACAAATAAGATGTGCTTCAAGCACAACTTGGTGTTACTTCAGCTAATCTTTTTCATAAAGCTGATTATTATTTAGCATAGAGGTTTAAGACATTCTAAGTCAATTATCTTTTAAGGTTGGAAATGCTAAAGTTGAAAGTTTGCAAGAATATGATACTTAACGTGGGTTGTCCTTTTTAAATGATGATGACTTGAAGCACTCAAAGTATTCAAATTTGAATACAAGTGCACTAAATACCAGTAATCATCCATTTTAACCATTATCACTTTTAACCTTCCTAAAATAAAGAATAATCCTGACAGCATCTAGCTGTAATAAAATATAAGACAATGTATCAGGGGACTGACTAGAATGATTGTTGTGCCCTCAGGATACTGTGGGTTTCAGTTCACCACGTGGGGCTTGGGGATAGAGCTGTACTCACTCCTCTTCCTCCCAGAAATATGAGACTTGCTCTCAGTGGTCAACCCTTCCATTATTTTCAGTTTTTAACTATGTTGCTGTATTTATTTAAACAAATGTTGATGTAACTGCTCTAATATTTCTCTGTTCCAACAGGGTACGTGAAGCTGCTATGACAAGTCTAATGGAAGTGACACTTCTGCTGGTTCAGAAGGAAGCAGAGTTAATTAACCCCAACATGTAGGCTACTTGGACTGCTTTTCTGTCTTATCTCTTATCATTTCCTCCTTGTCCATGCAAAAAAGCATTGTTTATATATTCCACACTTACTACTTATTAAGTATGATAGAATTTTTGTTAGAAATACGTCCAGCTTATATCCAAACAGATGATGAGGATAGTGTCTCTGTTTTTCAGACAAATTAACCTTACTGGGATAAACTGGGTGGCAGTCCCACCTTTGTGTGAGATTTGGTCTCTGCTTGCCACCTCTGCAAAGCTTGCCACTACTGTTCACTTCAATAGAAAGCAGAGTTGCCTGATTAACTGGAGCACTGCTTCTCTAATTTGGAATGTGATAAAAGGCAGAGATGAGTTTGTCTTCATTTCTGTCATCTTGGCAGAATCATTAGTAAGGAAATGCAGAGAAAGATAATTTAGAGCTGCTAATTTTTGGTTTCATGGTACAGTACTCTTAATAGGACAAAAAAATCCCCAAACTTTCCTTCAATTCTGTTAGTTTGTGGACAGAACATGTCCAGGACAGAACTTGTACAGGATGGAAGGACTAGAAGTAATGGATGTAAATTGCAAGAGGGGAGGTTTAGGCTGAAGAGTGAGGGTGGTGAGAGACTGGGTTGCCCAGAGAGGCTGTGGATGCCCCCTCAATCCCTGGAGGTGTTTAAGGCCAGGCTGGATGAGGCACTGAGCAACCTGGTGTAGTGGGAGGTGTCCCTGCCCGCTGCTGGGGGTTGGAAATTGTTGATCTTTAAGTTTCCTTCCAACCCAAACCATTCTATGATTTTTATAATCTTTTTGGATGAAAGTTGATATATGAATATCTAATACTGTAGAATGTTAATGTTGTGATGTTTTTTGATTGATCTACTGAAGACAAACAATGTCTTAAATGACTTGTGCATTCATTGCAATGAGATGAGCCACTGTGCTTCCATACCATGATGTTTTTGAAGTAGTTGAAACAATTGAAATTTAAATACACATTCTACTGATTTAAATTATGTGACTGATTGTTTTCTTCCTTGTAGCTGCAAACAGATCATGTCCTGGCTGGCTCAGCAGTCAGCTGAGAAAATAGATAAATTCCGAGCTCATGCAGGATCTGTGTTCCTTACTCTTTTACATTTTGATAATCCTCCAGTTCCACACATACCTCATCGAGAAGAGCTAGAGAGGATATTTCCAAGGTAATATATTGAGAATCACATCCTTAACTGGTGAAAGAAATGAATTAGGCAAATACCTAATAGGTGTATATGGGTTATTTTATGCTTTTTGTCAGAATTTCTTTGAAATGTCCAGTGAATATTCATAAAGATACTAAATATTCAGAAGAAGAACTTACAGTATGAGTTCCTGTTAAAACCAATATTTCCTAAGGTCTTGCATGATCTTGCTGTGTCTTTCTCTGAATCAGCCCAAATAATTTCTGAACCCATTGGCCAATTTGTTGGTGGATGGTAGAGATCATTTCACTGGTAGATGGGGAACAATTGGTAAAACTGAGAGAACTAGTGGGAGGTGTGTTTTGTTAATCTTGCTGTTTATGAAATCACTGGTTTATGATCTCATTTTCCCTTCATGGAAAGTGTAGTGAATTGACAGTACCCCTTCCTGAATTTTTTTCCCCCGCTGCAAGATACTGATACTGAATCATAATGATAGTTTGTAATTAATTTTATTATTTAAACCAATTTCTAGTTGCAATAGCTTTTCAAGATGGAATTTCTAGTTAATGTAAGAATAGAAATGACTCATTCTGGAATGGTGATTGGGATGAGAAGCATCCAGTTTCATGTTCAGCAGAATCCCAACCTCCTGTAACTCCAGTGGTGCTCTGTGGGCTTGGTTTCCAATTCATCTGTGGTGGGATGGAAGTTAGTGTGTGTGAGCCTCTCATGGGATGAGTCTGTCACTGTTGACCAGCTTTTAGTGGGAGAGAACTGGGAATGAAACGAAAGGAGAACTTGTTTTCTGGGTGTAGAGTAAATTCCACGTGAAAAGGGAAATGTGGTTCAGATTCTTATCTGAATCACATCAAGGATTTGAAGGTTGTTTCACTTTACTGGCAGCAGCTGATTTTTTTGTTTATATTTTCCCCTTATGTTTAAAGTGCAGTGACTGTTTTGATGACTAGCTAATTCAGAGACTTTATTCCTTGACAAGCTTCTTGAGGATGAGGAGCTTTCTTAGGAATCAATGTGTGGAGTAGAAAGACAGTGTAGAAACACAAGATGATTTTTCTTCTTTCTCCATTCCCTAGGTCACAGAAAGAGACTCTAAACTGGAATGCTGCATCAGAAGCTTTCCCTCGAATCACCCAGCTTTTGGGTTTGCCAGCCTACCAGTACTATGTGCTTTTGGGTCTCTCTGTGTCTGTTGGTGGATTAACAGAGACAACGGTAAGAAGGCAGAGTGGCTTTTTTCTATATTATAAAACTGTTGACTAAAGTGTTAAGTTTATTACAGTTGGCTTTGCAGGTAGTGGCTTTTTTCCATAACAATTTCAGAACTATTTCTTTTTAATTCTTTGGTGCCTCAGCAGTGTCTTTATCACTTGTTTTGGTCGTTATGTTGCCAATGTTTTGATTTTTGTGTATTCTCTGGCTCTTTCATTACAGCTTCTCTGTCTAGTTTCCGTTTCCTTGGTTTCAAGGAATTTGGCTTCTAACTTTTTTGTTACTTCATGTAGCAAGAGGTGTAACAGTTATGAAAACAACTATAGGGGCTGGTTAGGACAGGGTTCAGTATGAAATTCAACGTGACACTGCAGAGAAATATCAGACCAGAAATAGAATATTCTGGACTGCCAGTTAAATCTTTAAATTGCAGGAGGAGAAGGAGGAGGTCATGAGTCAGCACCCCAACAGCATTGCAGAGTGTTTCTAATTAAGATTGCCATGTCTAATTAAGCAAGCTGGCAGAGTAGTGTTGGGCAGTGCAGGTTTTGTGGGGAGAAAACAGCTCCAGGTTTCATTCTCACCACGAGCTCTTTTAGAATGTGCCCAAATGATGGTTTCCTGGTGCTGTGGGTTCTGTGCTTGGAAGCCAGAGAGGTCCCTGTGCCTCTGGGTTTCCTGTAACTGAGAATTTAGTGTCATGTGTTTAAATCCATTTTGAGAATCTTAATGCTTCTAAAATGGTATCTAATTATATAGCAATTTCTGTTTCAAACTTTGAAATGATATTCTTATTGGTTTGTGATGATAATTACGGGATAGATACTGTAACTCTGAACAGATTTCTTTAATAGGCACCATGCACGTGAAATTCAGCTTTTGGTCTAACACAGGCAATTATAGGGGGCTCCACCAAAACCAAAGTTATTCATATAAGTATAAAAAAGGGAGAAAAGTTGTGGAGGAACAGACATTCTGACTGCTGACTGAGGTCAGAGGAGAATTCTTATTCAACGTTTTAATTTCTTTCTTTCTTTAGAAAGTTCTGGTTGTGCTTGGTTTTGAGAAGTGTAAACAGCTCAGTTCCTTCCCACTCCCTTCCCTTGTTTCCATCCAGCAGAGTGTGTGTGTAAGGGAAACCTTCTCTGCTGTTTTCAAGATATGATTTTGAAATGTTAACTTTCAGTGACCCTGCATTTTTCTTTCTCGCTAAAGACTTGTTTCAGTTACAGTGTTCTCAAGGGCTTTGGCTTTAGAAAGAAGATGACCTAATTCTCTCTTGAGCCAGGGAGAAGTGCAAAGTACATGGTGCTTAGACTTGGCATTATGCAGTGTGTGGTGAATTAAATTTAATATTTAAAACCTGGTATATAAATCAGAATTATGTGTCTTCTAATGACTTGTGTTTCAAACTGTTCTAGGAAAGCCTGTAGTGCTTTTTAGTGGATATCCTAGGACTGATTTAAAACAATAAAAGTAAATTTTAAGAACTGTTGCTATTAAATCCATGTGAAATAAGTAGATTTTTAAAATCTTGGCTAAAGGAAAAAGATTATTCTTCTTGCAATGACCTGTGTGTGCTCATGTGATCTGGCCTTTCTTCTCTCATCTGAAAAATATTTATGCATATACATGTAAAAGTTGAAAAGTTAGAAAGTTGGAAGATTCTTGTGTACTGCATGAGAATCTGAGCTCAAATGTTGATTTGTATTTAAATTGTCTGAGGGAATCAGTAGGAGAAAGGCTCTATTGTAATTCAGTGGTCACTGGCTATTTTCTGCAGTGAAAATTGCTCTGCAGTATATTTAGCAAGAGTAGTTCTTTGTTTTGCTTTTTAAAGAGATTTTCTGAAAGGAGCTGTGTGGGGTATGTCAGAAGCATTTTTAGTGGCAGTGTGGTTGGTTGCTGAAAGAGTTGTAGGTCCAGCATTTGCAGTAATCTGGACAAACAGAAGATGTAATTCCCTTGGGGATTTGGCATCCTGCAGCATGGCCTTGCTTCAAAGGGCACTTTCTCTGCGTAAAAGAATCTTCTAATTATATATCTGGGCCACAGCAATGCATATTTCTTATGGCTGCATACAAAAATCCTCTTGCTATATGTGGAGATGAGGACTACACAATGATGTTCTTTCTCCAGTTCCCAAACCCTGTAGTTCCAGGGGTCGGGATGTTAATTTTGATATAATTTCATGATTGTTCAACTCCACTACATTTAAAATTCTGTTAAAGCACAGAATGTCCTGCAATTTCTCTCCCCTCATAAAGACTGAAAATGACATCACAACACTACAGAAATTATAACTAAAAACTTTAAAATATCTTTTTAAAATGGAGCAGCCATTTCCAACTCTATGCAATGCATCCATTTGGATGTTAAAGGACCTGACTAAACCTAAAACCTATCTATGCCTTACAGATGTAAATGTTGTTTGTGTGCCAAAGACATGATCCAATTTTTGTTTTAATTTACTGAAAACAAATTCTTTGTGACTATATTTTCCATTTGTAGAAAATGCTGGGACTTAAACAGCTGTGTTAGTTCTTGCAAAGTAAAACATTGGGATGTTTAAAAATGATGTTCTAAAACATCTGATTGCTATGTTGAGATTGTGGATGCCCCCTCAATCCCTGGAGGTGTTTAAGGCCAGGCTGGATGAGGCACTGAGCAACCTGGTGTGGTGGGAGTTGTCCCTGCCTATGGCAGGGGGGTTGGAACTAGATGATCTTTAAGGTCCCTTCCAACCCAAACTATTCTGTGAGTCTATGATCAGTGAAATCAGTTTCCTCAGCAGACTGACCCTTTTACCAAGAAAAGCAAAGAAAATGAGGTCAGTGTGAGAAGTGGGACAAGCATCTTCCTGAAAGCAACCTTTTATCTAATTCAATTTTTGGATCAGCAACATTTTTGGGTCCATCAGCACAAGCAACATTTTAGCCTTGAAGTCAGACTTCTGCCTCCAACGTGCCACAATGGGAGTTAAGTACAGGGTATGCCTGGACACCATGAGACACCCAGGGAATTGCTGAAGGCTCCAGTTTTCACAAGTGTATTTCAACAGAGAGAGCAGAGCTGAGAGTCAGAGTGTTCCTGTAACATGTGCAGGAGAAACCACGTTACGCTCAATAAATAACATCAGCTTTGGATCATTTCTAATCCTGACAAATTTACAGCCCTGAAGTGGCAGTAGCTCGTTTTCCCACTAACTTCAGAAAAAATTACATGTGATTTAAATTTTAGCACAAGTGGAACCATGTCACCTATGTTTTATTTGCAGTACTCCTTTAAATAAATCAAAACTTTGGGGTGAGGAACTCTAAATCAGTGATATTTTACAAGAAGTAAAAATGCAGTAATTGACACTATTTCATTTTTTTAAGAAACAGTGAGAGAAATTATTATGAAATAATTTCTCCCACTACACCAGGTTGCTCAGTGCCTCATCCAGCCTGGCCTTAAACACCTCCAGGGATTGAGGAGGCATCCACAGCCTCTCTGGGCAACCTCTTCCAAGGTCTCACCACCCTCACAGGAAAGGACTTCTTCCCAATGTCTCCCCTCTTGCTATTTGAAGCCATCACCCCTTACCCTACCTCTGCATGCTCTCATCCAAGTCCCTCTCCATCTCCCTGTGATAGGCCCACAGTTGGGTGACAGCCTGAGCCATTGTAGAGGCTTGTCCCACATGGACACCTTCCAGCTGAGCTGAATGTACTCACTGGAACCTTCTGCCATCATTTCTGAACCTACTGATTAGCATAATAAAATTAAACCAAGAGCCATTATTTCTGAGCTGCTTTTAGTTCTTATCCCGAGTTTACTGTTGGTTTGTGTTGCCTACGTCATGTGCCCAGGAAGTTGCCCACATTTTTCAATTACATCAGCTTGTTTTATAAATATTACCTCTTGAACTTCTTGTGTGCTCTTTTAACTTTCAGAGCCATAACATTATTATTATTTAAAATAAAGCAGGATAATCGTGGTGGTTTGGGGATGTTTTATTTTGAGAGAAAGAAAATAACAAACCTTTAATGTGGTCTGTTTTCCTACAGTGGCAAAACCTAAGAAGTAGAAAAAAAATCCCCACCTTTGAAAAAAGCTTAATGAAAGTAAAATAGCCATCTTCCTGTCAAATGTTGTTGCTGAATTCATACACACAGGTGGTGCTGGCAGTGGGTGTTCCCAGTGCAGGGGAAGGTGTTGGGTGGAGAGCTCGGGGGTCCCTGTGTTGGGTGCAGACCCCAATTGTGGGTGTTGGAGCCAGTTTGGTCCCTAGGTCTTCATCCAAGGTTCTTCCCCTTGCAGCTTCGTTACTCTGCCCAGAGCCTCTTTGACTACATGAAGAAAATCCAGAATGATTCCAGTGCCATGGAGAGCTTCTGTGAGACTTTGCTGAAGGTCTTTGAGGACAATCTGCGGAATGACCGGTAAAGTTTGCCTTCTCCTTTTTCATCTCCAGCAGTGGGACAGTTTGAAGTCAGATGCATTGGACATCCTTTGGTATATCCCCAGATGAAATAGAATCACAGAATGGTTTGGGTTGGAAGGGACCTTCAAGATCATCTTGTTTCACCCCCTCTGCCATGGGCAGGGACACCTCCCACTACACCAGGTTGCTCAGTGCCTCATCCAGCCTGGCCTTAAACACCTCCAGGGATTGAGGGGGCATCCACAGCCTCGCTGGGCAACCTCTTCCAGTGTCTCACCACCCTCTTTGGGAAGAACTCTTTCCTCATGTCTATTCTAACCCTTCCCTGCTCTAGTTTCAAATCACTGCCTCTCGTCCTGTGGATGCAGGCTCCATCAAAGAGTCTCCCTCCATCTTGTAGCCCCTGGTAGGTCACTAGAAGGTTTCATAGAATCATAAAATGGTTTGGGTTGGAAGGGACCTTCAAGATCATCTTGTTTCAACCCCTCTGCCATGGGCAGGGACACCTCCCACTACACCAGGTTGCTCAGTGCCTCATCCAGCCTGGCCTTAAACACCTCCAGGGAGAGGGCATCTGCAAAAATACGCCTGACCCAAGTAATTTTGCTTTAATACAACTGTTTAGTAGGGCAGTACCTTCGATGAAATGTAAAATATTCAATAATTACTCCTTTGGTACACATTTAGTATAGATTAATATCAGGCATAATTTGAAATGCTCCACTTTTTTCCTATATTGCAGTATTAGGGATTGGATGTTGTTTTATATTTCATTGTTGTCCACTCTCATTTTGTTTAAGTAATTGTTTTTTTTACCAATTCAGAACTTTCTTTAGAAGTATTTTCTTTAAAGGTGAGATTCATCACATCAATCAAGTACAAAATAAAAAAATTCTTGTGAAGGGAAAAAACCCTCACGACTTAATAAAATTGCAGCTTTTCTTTTGCTTTTTTCTTTTGGTTTTTGGCTCAGCTGTTGAAGTAGAATCCTTGACCATAATTATTCCATCTGTTATGTCTTGATAATTTCCTGTAGTGAGAACTACAAAAACAGAACTTGTGCTACATTTTGTGAGAATGCATTGTTTAGGTAGTAAATAATAAATTAATCTTATCTCTGAGTTCTCTCCTCCACCTCTTCCTCTGCTGCTGGAGGAGGGTCTGGAAGTGTTGAAGGCCAGGCTGGATGAGGTACTGAGCAACCTGGTCTAGTGAGAGGTGTCCCTGCAGGAGGGTTGGAACTAGATGATCTTTAAGGTCTCTTCCAACTCAAACCATTCTATGAATTCTCAGCAATATTCAATGCACATTTTGGTTAAAGGAATGGGCCCTAAATCCAGTTTTCTTGGCTGACAGTTCTACAGCAAAATACATTTCTTTAAAGGTCCCTTCCAACCCAAACCATTATATCATTTTGTGGGTCTCTACTACTGTTAATTGTGATGTCAGGACCTTGGAAATTTAAGTGAGGCATGTTGTTAATTGTTTTTTTCCCTCTTGACTGTAACAGAATGTCTCTCTTCTGTCTAATGGGGGGGATTTAGCCAAGACACAGAAGTTAGTGAGTAGCCTCCTCCCTGTAAATCAGAGTTCTCATTTAAATACGTGTAGGTAGATAGGAAGTTTATTTCTTGGCTTCTAATTAAAAACAGTGTATATAAGAGTGCCAAAAATTGTATCTGTGTTGTGAAATTATTTTCTTTCACCAGGGTGTCTGTACCTCTCCTGACGATGCTGGACCAAATGCTGGCAAATGGCTGCTTTGATATATTTACCACAGAAGAGAAGTAAGTTGTTGGAAGTCTCTGGTTTATTCCCCACCATGCATCAGGCTTCTTAACTCTCACACTGGTTCCTCTGGAATGTTGCTCTAGGTGTGGGTACATGGGGCTCTGTGTGTGTGTGTGTGGACATCATATGTTTTTGTTTAACTTTCCTGTATTATAGAATCATAGGATGGTTTGAGTAGGAAGGGATCTTAAAGATCATCTAATTCCAACCACCCTGGCATGGGCAGGGGCACCAGCCGCTACACCAGGTTGCTCAGTGCCTTGTCTAGCCTGGGCTTAAACACCTTCAGGGATTGAGGGGGCATCCACAGCCTCTCTGGGTAACCTCTTCCAGTGTCTCACCACCCTCACAATAAAGAATTTCTTTCTTCTATCTAGCCTAAATCTCTCCTATTTCAATTTACATCTGTTATTCCTGGTCCTTCCATCACATACCCTATTAAAAAGTCCTACCCCTGCCTTTCTGTAGCCCCCTTCAGGTATTGATCAACTACTATGAGCTATTGGGACAGCTGTGACCAATTCTGGACCAGATCCCATTGAAAAGGTCCTGATCCATATAATCTTTGATTCTCATAGCAGTGTAGAAGTTTTATTGGTTCATTTTTTAACAACTGGTGCATCAGTCAAATCTGATTTGCAGATTTGGGCCAGGATCTCATCCATTCAGCTCCTTCCTTTCCTGCTTTCCCAGTTCTTTTTGGAGCACGTTCCTCCTTGTGCCTCAGCAGTCAGTTTAGAGCCTTCAGCAATGGCATCATCCTGTTGTGATGCTGCAGAATGGTGTGCCTACAAGCTATGGCTTCCAAATTCCTGCTGCTTTTGTTAATTGGAGTATCTCTAAAGAACTTAATTAAGATTCTAATAAGAGCAAAAAAGGCATGTCCCAGCTTTTCCATCCTGAGTTCAGTCTTCTGGCAAGCGTTTAGTTGAGGAACAAATAAACATGAGTAAGATATTCCAGTGTGAAATCTGGCTTCTTGCAGATGTTTCAAAGAAAATTAGTTTAATTTCAGTAATATCAAAATGTGCTCCACAAATTCTCACAGGCAGCCTTTTGGCACATCTGTAGATATTTGCAGAAGTGAACAACGGGAATCCTACGAGCACAGCACTGGGTTTGCAATCTGTTGATTCAAGAATTGCTTTTACAGCAGTTAAGTTTGAAAAGCTTTTATCACTCTGAAGGTTTTAATTGAGCCCACTCTTGTTTTCAAGCATGCATTTAGATGATCTCTCTTAAATCATATTTGGCAGCCCCTTTTTGAACCGGAATTTACAGTGAGTCATATACTCACAGATGGAATGAGAATTACTCATTTGGTTTGGTGATTGTGCCAGGGAGATAGGACTTAGATGTGGGCTCTGGTCTTCCCTGCTGTGAGGGGAAGGTCAGGGCAGGAAATCCCAGGCAAGGTCGCTGTCTCCCAGTGGAGAATTTTGGCACCTGCTCCTGTTGAGACGAGCTGCCACACGGTGTCACTCCTGCCCTGCACAGGCAGAACCTGCCTCTTCACACCATGTGGCTCCAAGTTACCAACACTCAGCTTGAAGTTTCTGTGGATGAGTTTCAACCTTTGGTTAGCTCTGTGTGGCTGCTCTTGCCATCTCTATGCAAGGGGAGAACTGAGTGTTTTTCTTCCCTTATTGTGAATGCTGGTGTTTGTTTGTCACTCGTGGGTTGTTTCTGTGCCAGGGCCCTGCTGAAGCTGCCAGCAGTGTGGGCTCAATACCTGTCCATTTCCAGTGGAGCTGGAAATGAAGCAACTTGAGAATCAGCAAGGTTAGCAGAGGCAGCTTTGCTTTGTTGGGTTTGGCTTAGTTTGAATCTTTACCACAAAGAGCAAATCTCTGCCTCCCATTTTCCAGCCTGTTACTTCCTACTCCTCTGAAGCTGGCACAAACCTTCGTGGCCAGCACAAGAGTTCCCCCTTCCTTCAACTGGCAAGAATGGTTTGTAGTGAAAACTGTTCCAGGTTAGAGAATACTCTTTCTCTGGTAAAACTGAGCCTTGTAGTAGTTCCTTGATGTGTTGTTCTGCTGTGTGCTCACAGATCCTGCCAAAACCAGGAGGGAAGTGGGGCAAACCCTGTCTGTTGGCAGCAGCACAGGTTTGTGCTGGCCTGAAGCCTGGGTGAAACTGCAGCAGCATTCACCTGCCCTTCCCTCCCACCCCACACAGCACTGCAGTTCTCACTTGAAATGTAATTTCTTCTCACAACTGGAATCCTTATGATTTCATCTCAGTGTACACTGTGAATTTGGGGAGCTGTGTTCATCACACTGTAGGGAGTGTTCATTGAGGAGAGGGACTGCTGGAGGCAAAGGCAGTGTGCTTCAAACAGCAGAGGGTACCATGTCAGCAGAACAGCCTGTGAGTGGCCACTCAGGATCTAAGGCTTTTTGGAGTAAAATGTAAAAGCTTTTCTCTCCCTTACTTGTGTGCATTTCACACCTTCAGCAGAATCACACGGATTGGGAGGGACCTGGATAGATCGTCTAGTCCCATCCCCCTGCTGGAGCAGATCAGGTCACACAGGAATGTGTCCAGGTGGGGTTTGAATGTCTCCAGAGAATGAGACCACACACCCTCTCTGGGCAGCCTGTTCCAGTGTTCTGTCACCCTCTCTGTGAAAAAGTTTTTTCTTGTATTCTGTGGAACCTCCTGTGTTCCAGCTTGCACCCATTGCCCCTTGGCCTATCATTAGAGGTCACTGAGAAGAGCCTGGCTCCATCCTCATTGAGTATATAATATTTTTCTGGTGGCCTTGCAGCTCTTTCAGACACAGTGTGTCCCCACTGATCTCAGACTAATGATTTCTATTTATTACATGCTGCTGTAAATTATTATTTTTCAAAGCAATTATATGGCTATTGCTTCATAAACCATAAAGAGCATGGCAGTGGCTGTCCTCAGGTTTCACAGCCACCCTGGGGTGGTGTAGAAACTCACTTCACCTTTAGGAGGAAGAAGTCAACACCTTTCTGCAGCATCAAGTGCCCACTTTGCATAAAGTGGAGCCTTTGGACTGATCCCCTTCCCCAGCTGGTGACTGTTCCTGTTGGCCCTGAGCCCACACGGGAGAAGGAATTTTCTCAATTTCCTTTGGAGAGGCCAAGCTATTTGAGATCACACATAGGTTAGGTTTAGTTATTTCAAATGTGAAATTGGGAAATGACAAGAGAGAGGAAAAGTGAGTCTGTATTAAACACAGAACGCTGTACATGAGGTTCAGTGTATTAAATTTATTCCAGATGCTCTTGTTGCAGTTGGCCTCTTGGTTGCTGCACTTCAGCCATGTTCACCTTGTCCAACTGATTTAAATCTCACCTCATTAGCTCTGCTGCTGCTGGTCTGTGCTGAGAGCGAGGTGGGCACTTCAGGTATTGTAATTAGTTGTCTACACTATGGCTTTGTGTAATTGGGGATGGGAGGAGGAGAAATTTCATCAAGGTAAGAAAAAATGTAGCTCCTCCTGAGAGAGCAGCTACACTCTTCCCTCATCTGCAGAGATCAGTGTCCACAGACACACAGAGAGTCATGAGAGGTCTGTCCCTCAGTACCCATCCTACACCTTGAAACAGGGCCAGACACAGCTGAGGTGCTGCAGGCAGGCGAGGAACTTCCTCTCTCAACATCTGATGGAGGTATTTGAAATCAGCCTGTCCCAAACTCTGCTCCTCAAAGCCACCATCAGCTCTGAAGGAAGCCTCAGCATTGAAAACCTGGCAGTTTTATTTACTGGACAATATTCACAGAATCACAGAATGTCAGGGATTGGGAGTGACCTGAAGAGATGATCTAGTGCAATACTGAGACAGCTGTAGGCACCATTCTCTGGTCCAATGGTTCCATGGTTTGTTGTTCAGGTTTTTAATCCAAATTCATATTTGCCAATGTATCATTAAGAACTTTTTTTACAGGTAATTAAAAACACTAACTCTTGTGTGGAAAACTATATATATCGAAGTGCATTAACTTAATATCTTGTTACTCTTACAAACCTCTTGATTTAAATGTTCATTTTTTCAGCAGGTTGCCCTGCACAGCGTTTTTGAGTAGTTTTTAGCCCCAGCTTTGGTGGTGGTAGCAAACAATAAATGTTGGGATTTTTTTTTGCTTTCTGCTTTACATACCCAATAGTGAGGCTCCCAAAATACAGTGTAGAAGGAATTGTGTGTGCCAGACTCATGTGAAGGAGTTTCTTTTGCATCTGTGGCACTTCAGCTTGGAGTGTTGCAAGTGAAAGATTAAATAATTTGTCCAGAAATAAAAGCAATATTCCCTCTTCACCTCTCTTTAGTAGATCCTTGGAATATACCAACAATACTGGTGTTTGTGTGAGTGTCTGGGAAAGAGCTGTGAGAATCACGTTCCCCTTTCCCAGACAGTGTGGAAAAAGAAAAGAATTTGCTAAATATATTTAAAGATGGCTTGGTGACTCCTGTGAGCCCTGTCTTTAATTATGTTGTCTGGAATCACCAAAGGAATCTGGGCTGTGAAACGGTGGAGTATTGAAGAACAACATTCGTCCATTCATCCCCTCTTTCATGAAGTTTGGATGAAGGGAGTGAGGAAAGTCCAAGGCACTGCCAAAATGATTTTTATTTGGCTGGAGAATGTTTTAATTCCTGCCATAGAGTTTGAGCACACTGTTTGAACACAGCCATGGCTGGACAGGTACCATGTTTGCACTCAAGAAGTTTGGGTAAATGTAGCTCATGCCTCAGCACACAGGTAATAATAATGGATGCAATTCATACTCATTTCTTCTTTTTTTAAAAATAAAAACTAAAGAAGCCCAGTAACAGGGTGGCCAAACTCCCCATGGTCTTTCCCAAAGTCCCAGCCAAAGCAGAGCCTGCTGTTGGAGAAGTGTGCACTGCTCTGTGCTGGCTTTTCTCTCTGTTGAATTGGGCATCCTTACAGTCATTAAGTGTATTTGAAATGGTACTGGAATCTATTGCTCATCTCTCTTTTTATCTTTCTTTTCCCATTTTCAGCCACCCCTTTCCAGTGAAGTTACTCACCCTTTGTAAAGAGGAGATCAAAAGATCCAAAGACATCCGGAAGCTTCGCTCCAGCATAGGAGTGTGAGTTGATGATATAATCTTTTCTCTGCTCATAAAAAGTGAAGGAAATACAAGTTCTGTACATGCCGGACGTGTCAGCAAGGGCTGTTTTGTATGAAAAATGCACACAAATACACCTAGGACAAGGCTGTGAGTTGCATTTGCTTCTGGGTGATGGGGGTAAAAGAATGATCAGATAAAGTCTAACTGCTTTCAGAAGGTTGTTGCTATTGTTAAGGATACAGTGAATCATTTGGAGTTTGACTGGGTGCCAGGATCAGGAACTGATGGGCTGGGGTAGGTGTGCTGGGAAGAGCTGCCAGCACCTGCAGAGTTTGTCTGCTGTTGTGGTTAAAGCCCTGACTCAGCACTGCAGAGCACTACAGGGGCAGTGGCTGTGAGGGTGTCAGGCAAAGCTTTTACTGGTTTCTGTTCCTTTTTGGGCCATATTTTAAGAGTGCAGGGAAGCCTAAATTGAGCTGCAGCCCCTGCTGCTCATTTGTCCTGCTCTCAGCAGCATCACAGGCCCAGCCCTGCCCTGGGCTCTGCTGCTGAGTGCTGGAGCTTGGCTCAGCTCCGGCCTTTGCTGCTCACAACTTGATGTTTTAAATCCATATTTGTACTTGGTGCACAAGTGTGGCATCTCAGCAGCCCTCGAGGCTTTCAGAGCACTTACCCTCCGTGTTTGCTTTCCCACAGCACTTAGAGCTGAGATTTCCTGGGGGCAGCAAAGCTTCCCCTCCCACCCTTCCTTCTGATACACATCTTTATTCTAACCCCCACAATGTACTTACAGACTTATAACACAAATATCACATGAAATCTGATTTTTTTTCCTCACGTTTTTTAGGTTCTGTGGCCTGATTCAGTTTCAAGGAGACATGAGAGAGAAAGTTCTGTTTCAGCTGTTTCTCCTTCTTTGCCATCCATTTCCTGTAGTAAGTATTGAAGACATTGCACATTATGAAATATTTAAAATACTTCCAAAAAAAAAAAAAAAAAGCACATTGAAGCAGGAAAATTTTTAACAGATATTTGTGTGCATAAAGAAATTCTACTTCTCAAGGAGCTGCTACCTGCAGTGCTGCCCCAGGCTGCTGGATAGAGAGTTCTGGACAACTTCTGTCCTAACTCTTTGACTTAGAAGCTGTTCAGGAACCCAAGTGGTTTGTTTCTCTTGCACAGCTCTGGCAGAGTGAGGATCTCTGCACCATCCAGTGCTTGAAGGCTCCCATCAGATAAGTGTGTTGGCTTTGCTGATGGAGTAACACCTGAGTGGTTCTGGCTCAAGAAGGTGCTGTTTGCTCTTTGTGTCGGCTGTGATGAAAGCTGGTGAGCACAGCAGAGTTTATCAGGAGTTTATCTGCTTTGTGTAACCAGGGCATGAACCTCAGGTATTGCTCAGTCTGTGAGAGAGCATATTACACCTGGTAGTATTGCAGTTCTTTAAAATCATTGTTAACTTCACATTTTGTGAGAGGGGCTGTGCTCACTGCTCAGGAACCAGTAGCCCTGACTCAGAGCTGTGACACCCCAGCAGGTACAACGGCTCTGGTGTTACTGGGCAGCACTGGGAAGGTTGGGGCTGTGTTGTGGTGGGTGAGGAGCTGCCACTCCATGTTGCTGCCCATCAAGTGGTGTGCAGGGATTGGAGCATCTCCCTTACAGGAATGGCTGAATGAGCTGAGTCTCCTTAGCTTGGAGGAGACTGAGGGGTGACCTCATTAATGACTATAAATGTGTAAAGGGTGAGTGTCAGAAGGATGGAGCCAGGCTCTTCTCAGTGACCTCCAATGACAGGACTAGGGACAATGGGTGCAAGCTGGAAAATGGGAGGTTCTACATAGATGCAAGAAAATACTTCACAATGAGGGTGAGAGAAGAGTGTCCCAGGCTGCCCAGAGAGGGTGTGGGGTCTCCTTCTCTGGAGACATTCAAACCCCACCTGGACACCTTCCTGTGTGACCTGGACTGGGTGTTCCTGCTCTGGCAGGGGATGGGACTAGATGATCTCTTGAGGTCCCTTCCAATCCCTGATATTCTGTGATTATGTGAGGGAGGGCAGCAGTGAGGGCTGGCAGCAGTAATGGCAGGGGCACAGAAAAAGAATGTGTAAATACGTGAGGTCTCTGAATGGGTTGAGAAGGGGTGGAATGGTGAGGCCAGTGCAAACCAGCAGTGTGTGTTCTAACACTGATTACTTTTTGATAAGTTTTAAGTCAGATTCTTATCCCTGCTTGATACTTGAGCTTCTTATTCCACCCGTTTCCCTGTGGTGGCACTTGATACACAAAGAAACTGTTGCAGGAAGTGTAAGAATGGGAGAGAACTCCTTGCCATTATGTCATTTAATGGTGTCCTACAGAACAGATTTCATTTTTACAGAGGGGCCAATTCATGATGGCACTACTGCCCCAAAAATAACCCTTTGGTTTCTCCTTCCCTAATGGTTCCCACCTGGAGTTACTGTGTCCAGTTCTGGAGCCCTCAACACAGGAAGGACATTGAGCTGTTGGAGCAGGTCCAGAGGAGGCCACGAAGATGGTCAAAGGGCTGGAGCAACTGCCCTATGAGGACAGGCTGAAGGAGTTGGGGTTGTTCAGCCTGGAGAAGAGAAGGCTCAGAGGGGACCTCAGAGTAACTTCTCAGTACCTGAGGGGGTCCTACAGAAATGCAGGGGAAGGACTTTTTAATAAGATATGTGATGGGAGGACCAGAGGCAGTGGATGTAAATTGGAAGGGGGTAGATTTAGACTTGACATAAGAAAGAAATTCTTTACAGTGAGGCTGGTGAAACACTGGAACAGGTTGCCCAGAGAGGTTGTGGATGCCCCCTCTCTTGGAGGTGTTCAAGGCCAGGCTGGACAAGGCACTGAGCAGCCTGATCTACTGGGAGGTGTCCCTGCCTATGGCAGGGGGGTTGGAACTGGATGATCTTTAAGGTCCCTTCCAACCCAAACTATTCTATGATTCTGTGATTCCTCTGCTCTTCTCCCCCTCCCCAGATCCGGAAGACAACAGCCAGCCAGGTTTATGAGATGCTGCTGACCTACAGCGAGGTGGCTGATCCTGCTGTCATGGATGAGGTTATGACCATCCTCAGTGATACCAACTGGTGAGTGAGTTTGTTGTCAGACAGTGGTAAGAGCTGAAATGATTTTTGTGCCACTGAAATTAAAAACCAGGTGATGGTGAGGAGGGTGTAAGAAAAGACACCGTAGTTTCAGCTATTTACTGCTTCTAGGCCAGGAAAGCACTGCTGGAAAGAGCTGTTCTAAAGAGTGCTCTTGTATATTGCCCTTCTGGAAGGGGAACAAAATACAATCAACCCTACATAAAGGAAAATACCCCCATTTTTCTAAAAACATAAATAGGGAGGAGATCTTGGAAACTGTCCATGAAGCAGAGGGAGAGACAGGGCTGTGCAAACAGCCAAACTTCAGCTGCAGGGACAGCTTCTTGGCATTAGTGAGCACTGGCAGGGTTTTGGGAAAGGAAGGATCTCTGCAAGCTGGAAAACAAGGGAATTAGCACAACAGCTCAAATCTCCCATGAAATGAATTGCTCCAAAGGACACAAACGTATTCAAGCAAATATTTTGATTTGGAACAATTCAGCCATTTCCCAAGCAGTGAGAACATGAATTAAACAGCCTCATCGAGATTATTCTGCTTTTTACCTTCTGTTACCTGTCACCTCAGCTCCCCCCAGGCACAGGGGTGGGAATTGGGTCTCTTCAAGGTTCACCCAAGCAGCAAAGTGTCTGTGAGGGCAGGAGGTGACAGGGAGGGAACACTCTGTCATTTCAGCACTGTTTTTTCCCCACTTCTGCAAATTTTAACACTGTGCATTACAGTCACCTGGAGAAGTTTATAAAGGCTGCACAGCTCAGGTGTTTGGGGAAACACAAGTCTTTAAGATACTCATTAATTTATTAGTTGTGCTGCCATGTTAAGCACTTTCCTTCTTACAGACAACTCTCTGGGCCCAACACCTGCCTCCAGCAGCCATCATTCACACAGTGCAGGACAACTGACAGAGATTTAAAAAATACACATTTTATTTAGTCACTACATTAAATGGTTTTTTGTTTTCATTGACATTTCATGGAGATAAAAATTACCTGAAGTGTCCAAAGAATTCACAGACCATAAGGTTGTAGTTTGTTTGCATGTTTTCAAACTGCACAGACATTTAATTTTCAGTTTTTCAGTTAATTTCAGTTTTATTTCTGTGCTTGAACTTAAACAACATTGTACTGGGGAACTGAATATCAAATTTCTCATTTTCAGGGGTGGCTGTTGCCATTTTTCATGATTTTCCAGTAGAAAATTAGTCTTGCGGCCTCAGATTTGAAAATCTGGTTATCAGCAGTTGTGCCCGTGGTTAAAATGAGTCACTGCTCAGCCCTGGTGCAGCCATGGAGTGTGGAGGGTGAGGCAGGGCTGGCTGATGACATCCCAATTTAGAGAGGGTTTGCTCTGGAGTCACAGAAAGAATTTGTTAAGAGAAACAGTTGAGGAAGCTGAGATTGTGAGTGCTGTCACAGGGGGATGTTTACAGAAGCACAATTAGCAGTGGCCACACAGCTCCACTCACTAACAAAGCAAAATACTCCCTAAAAATACACCTCAGAAAACTCAGAATTCTCTCCTCACTTTGTCATTTCCAAGGTGTGAGAGTTTGGAGGCTGCCTTCACTCAGGGCTGGCTCTAAGTTCTCTGTTGTGCTAAGATTAAAAAAGAGGAGGGCATTTACTTAAAACCTAATTGTTTTATCTTGCTGGAGTTGAAGTGTTTACAAAAGCAGATACTTGAAGTCGCTGCTGAGTGTCAGAGGGAGCTGCTCCTTATCCTCACACTCCCTCCCTCTGAAAACTGACACAGTGAGCTCTCCATCACAGGCAGCACTGGCAGCAGGAAGGCAAATGGGAATTAGTATTTGTGGAAAACAATAATTAATAATTACTGGAATGCATGAATTTGTTCCAGAGAGTTTATCATGCAGTTGTATACAAATTACACACTAAATAAAAACTTTTGTTTGGCTACAGGAAGGTTTTCCAGTATTAAATGTGACCAATCATCCAAAGTATCTTCAAAATAAAAAGATGAGGTTACTTGGAGCGGGACCTTTATGGTGTTTCTTCTTATTCTTGGACTCTGTTTATGTGTTAAATACTTAATGGCTCATTTACACTTGTTATTTAAGAAAACCCCAATCTATGTTTGAGGGGGTGAGTGACAGTGTCAGGCTCCCAACAGCCCAGAATGAGCAGCAGATTGGTACCAGGAGGGGAATGTTGGCTGCTGCCTGTGTGGATTTTTGGCATTTTGGGGCTTTTTTTGTAACTGACAGTTCTTGAGGAAATGACCTCATTAATGTTGTGTGTTTCAGAAACTTCATAAAAGACAACTTTTAGAATTTCTATTTCAGGAGGAAGAGTCTGTAGACAGTAGGATGTTCTCCAAACCCAAAGACTTTTATTTAAATTCTTCTAAAGCAAAAGGGAGCTGTGAGTTTGGAGACTGAAGCAGTGACCTTCTAGTTCAAAAGCCTCATCTAAGTGCTAATTTGTTTTTGGATACTAGAACAGTCTTAGATGTTCTAGTAGTGGCTGTCACTGCTGGCAGAACTGCTAGAAGGCTAGAAAGAAGTTCTTTGCTGTGAGGGTGGTGAGACACTGGAAGAGGTTGCCCAGAGAGGCTGTGGATGCCCTGTCAGTCCCTGGAGGTGTTTAAGGCCAGGCTGGATGAGGCACTGAGCAACCTGGTGTAGTGGGAGGTGTCCCTGCCCATAGCAGGGGCTTGGAACTAGATGATCTTTAAGGTCCCTTCCAACCCAAACCATTCTGTGATCCTAAAGATGGTACAAAATTGTTACATTATTCTTAGGATGTAGCACAACAAAAAAACTGCTGTAACTTCAATTGTACATGAAAGCAGAGCTGCACACCTTCATTCAGCCACTGGAGGTGTGACACCAACTCCAACTGGGACTGACTGGAGAATTTTTCCTCACACAGGGAAGCAGAACTGCCCCTGGTAAGAGAGAGACGCAACTGTCTGTGTGAGCTGCTGGGAGTGCCCAAACCACAGCTGGTATCCAAGGTAAAGCAGGGAATTGGGCTTCTGAGGGGGGTTAAAGAAACAAAGTAATGACCAGTTGTTCCACCAAACCTTTTGTAGCATTAAGAAAAAGCTGACTGAAGTGAATTTCATATGAAATCAACACTTGGCGTTCTGTCAAAACCTATAAAAATACAATTTGTTAAAGGGTGGTTAAAAGTGGAGGTGTTAAAAAGGACTGTAAATATTACAGCCTTGCAAGTCTTTGTTTTCTTCTCCATTAATTTACTTAAACACATAATTTGAGACCGTGTTAAAGTGGGAGGTGCAGCTCCTGGTGACCTCTCCTTGTTCTCTCTGGCAGAGCTCGGCATGAGGAGGCCACGGTGGAACAGGAGGAGTTTGGCTGCAGCCACTGGACACAGGAGATGCCCAGCACCTGCCCCTGCCCTGTTTGATGGAACCAGAGGCAGAGATTGTGTCTTAAAGCTTTGTGCCCACAGGCCAGAAGAAGGCAACAAAGATTCATGATGGTTTTGATTTTTAAGGTCATCATCTGTAGCCACGAGATGGCAGGTTCTCTTCATGCTTCTGCCACAACTGACCTGCCTTTTTTTTGATGTAATTTATACAACTCCAGCTGGAGCCCCCTCAGCCTGTGCTTGCTCTGCACACACACAGAATTAAACCCGAGTTGTTGCATCAGTCTCTTCAAAGAATTTCTTTTTTCAGTGTTTTTCAGTGTAAGAAAGGACCACAGTTAGTGATACTTCCTCAAGTATCTCTGAGGAGAAGGCTGTCAGCCTTCTGTCATGGTCAAACCAAAAACATCCACGTTTCACTTCAGCTGAAGTCAAAACCTCTCTTTAACAGCACTTTAGAGAATAAATTAAAGCAAATGTTTTTTGTGGTGGTCCAGCTTTAAGGACTGAAGCTTCTTTCCCTTGAAGAACAGAGAGGTGACTCAGAGCATTTTTAGGGTGTCCCTATGGTGACAGTCCCTGTGTAAGCTTACAGCCTGTATTTGGTGGTTATTTAAATTGGAAATACAATTTCCCAGTCAGCCTGAGCTGGGCAAACAAGGGCCAGGCAACAGTCAGAGGAGCAGATGCCAAATGGGGGCTGTAACCAGGAGCTGCCCTAGAGAGGAGTTGCTCAGCACAAAGATGAATTTAATGAAGCACTAATTACTACAAAAATTCTAATCCTTGAACACTTTGGTCCCTCTGCCCACAGAGAGACAGGAGAGCACAGCTTCAGTCCTGCTGCTGTACCTCAGGTTTCAGTTGAAGTGATGATAATCCCTCCCTTCCTTCAAGTTGAGTGTGTTGAGGTTTGCTTCAAATGCTCCACCCGTCAGATCCTGCCAGGGAAGAGAAAGAGAATGAGATCACCCACCCAGACAGACTCATCATTGGCTCTGACAGGGCTTGGGGACTTCTTTTGGCACAGAAAATGTCCCCTAAACATTCATAAACCAAGACTCAGAGAAGTTTCCATTCAGAAACTACAGGTATGCTGAAAACTTAGTGCTGGGCAGTGATGGCACCAACATCAGTGTTCTCTGTATTTCTACTTGAGGCTTTCCTGGTGTCCTTAATTCTGCTCTTCAGCAGTGTCACCAAAAAAGCACTGACTTACAGCTCATGATACCTTAGGGGTTGGTTAAGAGGCTGCTCCTCTTCTTTGGGCTGTTGCTGAACACCAACCCTGAGCATTTTACAGCACGGAGTGCAGGGAGTGTTGGGGAGGAAGGTGACAAAAGCAGAGTCCACCTGAATGAATCCATGAAAGGAGAGGAGACACACAGAACTTCCTTGGATGCTCTGAAGGAGTGAGCTGCTTCAGAAGCACCTTTGCAAACTCTGAAACTGTTCTGAGTAGCTCAGATTGTGTTTCCAAAGAAAACACTGGAGATTACCATGGCCTGTGGTGTTCTGTGAGCAAATGCTCAGTGGCCACGAGTGGAAAAACACCAAAATGAAAACCAAAAGTTGCAGCTTTCAGGCCCGATGGATAATGGTCTCATTGTGAGGGCTGCACAAAGCCAATGTGCTCTCTAACAGGTTGTGCAGATGTTTTGTCTGGGGACTTCCACCCACCATTGTGTGGGGAATGAAAAATTAAATTAGTTGTAATAGCTCTGGCTTATCCAAGGGTTTATCAACCAACAAGTACACGATAATGCCCCGAGGTACTTTCAGTCTGGTTTTACAATCTCAGAGTGGATGCTAAAGCTGGGAGTGCTCAGTTAAAGGCAGATGCAGCAGCTGAGATGAGGCTCAGCCCCTCAGTCTCTGAGCAGCCCCAGCCCTTCTCTGCTTAAACAGCTCCAGTTTTAGATACTGTTAGAGACATCTTTACTGGGGTTTGCAGCTGCTTTGCTTTAAATGTTATCCCATTCAACGTGCTTTGCTGTTTAAATCTAACAGCAAAATCACTGTTATCATTGCCTAACTCTGTTACTAGGCTAATTAGGCTCGTTGAAATAAGAAAGTTACCACAGTCAAGCACAGAAGAGGCTCCAGAACTGACAGTGCCCAACAAAACTGCTTTGATTTAAAAAACAAAGCCTTTGTCATACACAGGGCTGTAAAATATTAGGAACAGCCAAAGCCTGGTGGCTCTATCTGATGGTGTTGGGCAGGAAAGTAAAACAGATCCCAGCTCTTCTACAGAAGCTCTACCTTTTATTATTGCCACTACTTAATCCTGGTGGTTACATCCCCAAAATACTCTGCAAAATCATCTTGATCAGAAGGTTTTCAACTTCACAGTCAAAGCTACTTGCACTAAACAGAAATGCATTTTGCTGAGGAGCAGGCACTGCCCTGGCACAGCAGCTGGGTGGAGGTGGCACTCACCAGCTTCACACAGATGATGAAAGGTGGGGCTGCATCCCTGAAGTGACAGACAGGAATTTTTGGCTTTGGTCTCTCCTGCAGGGAAAAGCAGCAGAGGCAAACAGATCACTCACAGCCCACCCCGGAACAAAATGCTTTTTTTTTTTCCTGGCAGGCTCATTTTTTTGCCACTTCAGTGAGAGCTGCATCAGCTCCCTGTGCCCTCAGAGCAGGGGCAGGGGATGCAAAGGAGATTCTTTGCTGTGCCCAGCTGGGGCATGGCCATGGACTCCAGCTGCCAGGTCTCAGGATTCACAACTGGATGAAGAACAAGCTCCTTACACCTGATCAAAGAGGGTGACAAACACCCAGGATCTTTACCAGTGACACTGACAGCTACTGTACTGCTCCTTGCCAAGTCCTCAGCATTCCAGGTCAAAATTCTGAACTCTTCTTGCTCCCTTGCCCCAGAGAGCTCTCCTCAGTGCCCAGCAGAGAATTCTGTTTTACTGGTCTCACCCCCAGCTTCTGGGAGGTGGTTCCTCCTCTCCCTCAGCCCTGCTCCCATCAGACAGACACAACCCCAGGGTACCCCAATTCAAAGATAACTTGCTGGAAAGCTTTACATTTGGAGGGTTCCTTTTCTGCAGGACAATCTGAGTGCCCTGAATCACCCTCTCCCTCAAACTATGAGCTGCCACCCCCCTGCAGGAGCTGATCCCACCCCAGGAGCTGACCCAGTGCCCTGTGACAGGAGGAGACATCTCTCAGCACCTGCTGTAGGGGCTGAATCTGGATGAAATTTTACTCCAGGTCTTGAGCTAACTGCTGTCAACAAGACAATATTTTTTTCCTGAATGGTTTGTTTATTGCCCACTGAATACCCCAATTCCTTGGCTAGGGAGGGAAATGTTGCTGCCTACAATTTCAGGCTCCCCAGAAACCTATTAAAAGTTTTATTTGGACACAGTAAGCCTTCAATACATTAAAGTAAATCAAGAAGCTTGGTTTATTTTAATGGATATTTGACTTTAATCCATCATCATACAAATTTTACTCCCACTTATGAGAAAAAAGTTAGTGAAGACCATGTTCTACCCCATCATCAGAATCCTTTCAGAGCACATGTATGTTTCTTCCCTTCTAAACTGTGAGCATGAGCTCACCCCAGAACCTGAGGTTCTGGCCTCCTGACCACACTGAGTTGCTGTGCAGTATCTAAAAGCAGTGATGGAGCCTTCTGTAACAGACATGCCCAGATCACAGGAAAGAACAGCAGAGCTCTTGTAACTAACCTCAGATTCTTCATAAGTGTAGAATCCTTTCTTTATTTTCTTCTCATCAACATCACAAAAGGCAGTTACCTGGTGAAAGAACAGACCATCAGAGCACTGCAGCCCCAGGCTTTGCAGATATTTCACCTGCAGTGACCTTACTAATGCTACAGACCTGTGAATGGGCACAGGAATAGGGCAATGCACCCTCTTCCTCCCACAGAGCTTAAAAAATGTAATGAATCCTTTTTGGGTGCATCTTAAGGATTTTGCAGTTGTCTGTGAGAACATTCTGTTTCAATGAGTGTGAGATCTGAGCGGAACAGAGAACATCAGCTTCATCCCGTGTGACACACTGAGTAACCCAAAACCAGAGAGCCACCTCCTCATTTTGCTGACAAATACAAACCTTCCTGCCCACCCCAAGTGTATCCTCTGTGACAGAGACCCCTCTATGGTGGCACTGCACCATCAAAGCCTCAATTCTAGGTCACAACACCCCAAGCCTGGCAATTCCTATGGCTTTAGAGTGAGTTTTTCCAAGTGAGAAGCTCAGCTGATTTGGCATTTGAACACATACAATTACTGCTTCCTCTCAGTTATACTTCCTGTAGTTATGGAAACATCATTTGCAGCCCCCCCCACCCCCTCCCTTGCCAAATATTCCGGATGGTTTGTTATTTGCATTCCTCATAAACATGCAGGCACAATAAATGTCTGCAATCCAAAATACACTCTGGCCTCGTTTATGAGCCATTAGGCTGGCACTAAACATTTGTGAAGATTTTTTTTAAACACAGATAGCTCTGCTCTCCTCTGACTTCCCCTGCATCTCCCCACCGTGTCTACACTCAACTCTTACTCTGAAGCAGAAGAGCTGAGCTAGTGAAGCCCTTGCAAAAATCAATTGTTCTGGTGAAAGCTGGGTAGCAGTTTCCCTATCTTTTTAATTGTTGCATTTAAAATTGATTAACAACACTCACTGCTGAGAAAAATCTGAAAAAGCCAAACAGCTGTTTATGAATTTATTAAGTTAGAGAAGGCTGCAAAAAGCTGGCTGCCTCTCTCTGGCTACAGATCTCTCACACATTTTCCTCCTGCGATTAAGGGTTTGGTTTGGTGCTTTTTTTTTTTCTTTTACCTAAAGTGACCTCAGGAATCACATAATATCAGGGATTGGAAAGGACCTCAAAAAATCATCGAGTCCAATCCCCCTGCCAGAGCAGGAACACCTAGCTCAGGAAAGCACTGACATGAGAGCACTGGTGTCATGTCTAGAAAATTCCACAAACTGTCTTTTCCCAAGTCCCCCCCAGCCCCAGCAGCAGCTCAAGAGGTCACCCTGTGACAAATGCCCCCGGGAGATGGAGCTGACTCCAACCTGGCTTTGCGTGACCACTGAGGTATCTCCAGGATTCAGCAGCTTAAACCTGGTATTTACAGATTTATAAACCAGGTTGGACTCCAGTGGGGAACTTTCCTGCCAGAGCCTTCGCCACGTGGGTGGCCAAAACCAAAGTCAACTGTTTTTCTGACACACAGTATTTATTTTCCAATTAAAGAAAATCTGTGTCTGGAGTCTAAATGCAGGACTTGGGAGCAGTTGTTTATGCAATGAGGAGAACTCGAGGCATCAGGCTTGAACCAGCTATTTACGTTATACTACTGGGATAAACCCAGGGTTACCTATTTATTTGCCTCCATTAATGGGTTTCTTCTACCTTTTATGGGAACCATCCATCCATCCATGAAACTCATGTCTCCCAGGGAGGAACTTATAAATTATAAAGCTGTAAAACAGTCTCAGGTTGGGTTTTTTTTACCTCTCTCCTCCTAGCAAAGCAGCTCTTCTGCAGTGCCCCTGGCAAAAGGACACTGTTGATGCTCAGAGTCCTCACATCATGCTTCAGTTAAAAGAAAATATAAAATTGATAGCATATTGTTCTCTACATCATTTGTAGGGAAATTTGGGAAACAAAAAAAAGAGACTGCTCTTTCTCTCAGCTAAAGATTGAAAGAGACAATTATATAGTTTGTCTAGAAATGCATCTAAGTAATTTTTATAACTATGGATTGCAACATACATTGCAATGGTGTAGGGAAAGAGAAAAAAGAGTTTCCCCCCTCAGAAGAAAGTTTATGTGCTCAAAAGATAAAATATTTACTCAAAAACAATCTCTGCTTGGGAGGACCCGTGTGAGGAAGATAAAGGCACTTCTCTGGCTGTTCTATTCCATAAACACAGACACTGTGTGAGGACACTCAGTCCAGGACTATCAGACCTCCCTGCAGTGATGGAGATTGAGCTGACTCCAAACCTACAGCCTGACGAGCTGGGGGTGCTGGGGAATTCTCTGGAGTCTGAGGCACAATTCATTGTTTCCCTCCTTGCTGGCTGCTGCAGAGGACATTCCCTCACTCTTCCACTCATTTCCTAGTGGAAAAACTGAAATATTTTATCAACCTAATAATGCCCTTTGATAATTATCCTCAGAGGGTTTGATTCCCTCATCTTTAGGTCCCATAATGATCAGTTTTAGAAGGCCACAAAAGCTAATCATGTCAAGTTCTCAAGATGTGATCAGGCTGGCAGGGTGCAAGAGAGAGAATAACTTGTGAGAGAATGACAGGACAAAGGGACAGCCCTTTCAGTAAATGGTCATCCACACATTGTCCCCTCCCCACATCAACTGGACTCACAAAATTCATCTTTAAAGTCAACAACCTGCAAACTCTCCACAAAATCCTCTTGCATTCTTCCCCCATCTCATGTGATTCTTCATCCATTTTAAACTTCCCATGACCCTCTTGATTCTTCTATTTATAATTCTTTCATTCAAACTTATATAAAGCCTTGGAAGCCTGAGAATATACATCCCAGCAAAAGTTAAATCAATTTTGGCCATTCATGTCAAAACAAAGTCACTGAAAGCATTGTAATGTGAGTTTAAATAGAGGAGTTAATGACAAACAGAGCAAGGGATGTGCTGGGGCACAAACATCTCCCAGAAGGCCACAAGCAGAGCAAGGAAACAGTGATTTTCAGCATCAGGGTGCTGCTTTGGTTTCACCTCTTTGGTGTTACAGCCATGACAGAAGCTGTGGAGCTTTCAAATTCCAAGCACAGTTAAAGCCACTGTTCCATTAAGGACAGCAGCATCTTCTCTCCAGGCACCACCACCTAACAGAGTTGCTCAAGGGAACTGTAACACCAGAATCCAACATGCAAAACAACCTTCTAAATATTGCCCATAGAAAAAGTTTCCCTCATTACATGCAGCACACAACTGCCTTTATACACAGCAGTGTGGGAACTGGCTGTGAGCTGCCCGTTTCTGCAGGAGAGATAACTGCATTAGTCACGCCAGCAGCTCCTCAAGCGTGTGTGTCTCTGTCCTCACAAGAGGCTCATCTTCCCCTCGGGAAGCAGCAGGGACATTCCCCTGTTGTATTTCAGCATAAAGTATTTGTTAGAGACCAAAATGAAGCCTCTGTCTTACCCCAAGTGACATTAGGAGGCTTTAGACCTGGATTTCATTGAAGCTTTCAAATGTCATAGAGTCACTGAATTATTGGAATGGTTGGAAGGAACCTCAAAGATCATCTAGTTCCAACCCCTCTCCCATAGACAGGGACACCTCCCACTAGCTCAGGCTGCTCAGTGCCTCATCCAGCCTGGCCTT
>VZTY01026885.1:1720-29039 GCA_013400935.1 Turnix velox
AGATGGCAGGACTAGGAGGAATGGATGCAAATTGGAAGAGGGGAGATTTAGGCTGGAGAGAAGAAAGAAGTTCTTTCCTGTGAGGGTGGTGAGACACTGGAAGAGGTTTCCCAGAGAGGTTGTGGATGTCCCCTCAATCCCTGAAGGTGTTTAAGGTCAGGCTGGATGAGACATTGAGCAGCCTGGTCTGGTGAGATGTGTCCCTTCCCATGGCAAGGAGGTTGGAACTAGATGATCTTGAAGGTCCCTTCCAACCCAAACCATTCAATGGCTCTACACAGATGTTCTTTCCAGCTGAGGAGCTGGAGGCACTCTCCATACCTCTGGTTCACAGCAGGATGGCAGCAATGCTACAGGCTTTTCTTCATCCTGTGCTCTCCCCATTGCTATAGAAACACCAGCTATTTGTTCTTTCTGCCAAATTCTAATCACTTTCCAGCGGCTCAAAGCAACAAAAGTGATGCCTTGTGGAGCAAATGAGCAATAAGAGAGAGAGAGCATTCTTCTGTCCTGCTGAAACCACTGCTTTCAGGGATGATGCTCACAAAATCCACAGGCTGTGGTACATCATCAGCTCAGAATGCCAGCCAGCACGGGCAGAATTAATTCATGAACACTTCAAGCCATCAAAGTTAGCTTTTATGGGTGATTTTTGAAAACCCCTAATGTGTTTGTACAGTAGAATAGACTGAAGAAGGGGACTAGATGATCTCTTCAGGTCCTTTCCAATCCCTGAGATTCTGTGAGAAGAACAGCAGATGAGGGCTGCCCTGCTGATGGGTTGAAGTGGAAACAAAGCCATCTTCAGGATGTGACACTTCATTTGTGGTAACTTGTCACTCCTAGGCCATGTCAAGTGGTTCAGAAAGAAGCTTTTTACCTTTGGAAAGCAGGTACTTGAATGTTTAGAATTAATAATTAAGGTATATCATGAAAGATGGCATGAAAATCCTGCTGAAAGCGATCTGTGGACCACAAAGATGATGAGAGGGCTGGAGGACATAGGGTTGTTAAGCCTGGAGAAGAGAAGGCTCAGGGAGGACCTCATAGTAACTTATCACTACCTGAAGGGCTATGCTTGGCCAAGAGATGACTTCTAAAACAGAGCTTGAAGTTTTAAATCAGACTATTCTTTTAACTCTTAAGGAAGATGCTCACTATTGTCACACATGCCATCTTTTTTTCCCCCTTTGAAATTTCCCCATCAAGTGGAAATACAAAGAATAACTTGAATCCTGTCTCCTAAAAAAGATACTTTCCTCTTCTTTTTGTCTTGAGGCAATGATCTAAATGTATAAAGCATCCAAATATATTTTCCTGGTGCTGATACAGAGAAATGTGACCAAATTCGACACCCTGTGCGGTGAAAAAACACCCTATTTCTTAAGGACAGATGAGACACTCTTTGGCATCTAATTGAAATGGTTGGCAGTGATGTAGCAGCCTGGATATCCCTGGGCTTCGTTTGAATTATCCACGGCCAGTTTGAATCCATGGATAATTAAATGCAGGCTACATAATTAATTTGTAATTGGGATTTTATTATTGCTGCACTCGACGCTTTGTGGGAGCTGCCAGCAGATGGCTCCTTAACCCTTCTAATCCCACATGCAAACTGCTCTCTTTTTTTTTTTTCCTTCCACGGAAGTTTGCTTTGTTTTTCAGGAAAATTGGGGGGCGGGGAGGGGGGGGGAACCCCCTTCTTCTTGTCCTGCCCCTATCCAAAGATCATTTGGGAAAGCCTTGGGTTAAACTTGTCTGACCTGAGAAGCTGGAGATGAACAATTCAAACCTGATACTTGCAGGGGATGTGAGCACAAGGTTCCTTCAAACTTAAAGGAATTTAAAAGGCTCCAAAATAAGTTTTTTTCCTGGAAGCCAAATTTGTTGTCTTCTCTAGTTTGCATTAGTGGAAATGCTCCAAAGCAGCAAGATGCTGAAGCTTGGGATTAGGTGATGGATGGGAGCTTCACCATGAAAATAATGCAGTGTTAGAGAGATGGTACCACCGTGTTCTGCTTTCAGAGACAGAAAATAGCTAGAAATGCTGTTTCCCACCAGTATGCAGGTCTTTTTTTGACATTAAAGCTGTTCTGTGGCAAAATAATATTATTTGAGCATTTAATACTTCAAGGGGCCAGGCTTTTGGCAGGCTGAATTGCACCAGGAGATGAGAATCGCCCTGGGATGGTGGAAGAAGGGATGAGGGTGCTGTTCCCAAAACTCAGCTGCAGAATCTCAGAAGGTCAAGGATTGGAAACGACCTGCACAGATCGTCTAGTCCCACCCCTCTCCTGGAGCAGGAATACCTAGATTAGGTCACACAGGAAGGTGTCCAGGTGGGGTTTGAATGTCTCCAGAGAAGGAGACCCCCCACCCTCTCTGGGCACTCTTCTCTGACTCTCACCCTGACAAAGTTTTTTCTCCTATTTCTGTGGAAGCTCCTGTGTTCCTTCTCTTGTACCCATTGCTCTTTGTCCTATCATTGGAGGTCATTGAGAAGAGCCTGGATCCATCCTCCTGACACTCTCCATATTTCTAAACATGAATGAGATCACCCATCTGCAATGGTAAAGGTTTGTGTGACAGGGAAATGTGAAATAAAAATGTGAAAAAATCTCTGAGCATATCCCAGTGTAAACTGTACCTGGTTCTTTGTAAAGGTGACTTCTCTGAAGGGGTGATAAAGCAATGGTTATGAATAAATGAACTTTGATTCAGTGGAAAAACGAAAAACAGTAATGGCAGACTCCAGAACTGCTGCCTCTAAATGCTGAGATAACATAATTTAATTTCAAAACTTCATTGCATTTGTGTGTTTTAATAGGATCCAGGATAGCAGGACTAGGAGTGATGGATACAAATTGAAAGAGATGAGATTTAGGCTGGAGAGAAGAAAGATGTTCTTTTCTGTGAGGGTCGTGAGATACTGGAAGAGGCTGCCCAGAGAGGTTGTGGATGCCCCCTCAATCCCTGAAGTTGTTTAAGGCCAGGCTGGATGAGGCATTGAGCAGCCTGGTCTGATGGGATGTGTCCCTGCCCATGGCAGGGGGGATGGAACTCGATGATCTTGAAGGTCCCTTCCAACCCAAACCATTCTATGATTCTATTCTATGTTTTTATAGATGACTTTTATAGTCACAGGTGACAATCAAACCAGGTATCTTGATAAGACTCTCCTAAAAAATGATGGTGTTGAAATGTTTATGCAGTTTACTGCTCTGTTAAAGCTCCTGGTTGAGCAGAGGCTGTTGCACAGCCCCTGCCAAGCTGCTGAGATACAACCTACTACTCCTCCACTGGTATTTCCTCCTTGGCCTCCTCTTCCCCAACCTTTTAGCCTGGTCACTGCTGCACTTCATAATGTTTTTTCCATGTGTGGCTTTTGGTACAATTTGCTTTCTGTCTGCTGCCCTGGCCCTGCTGGGGAACCTGAGAGGGATTGTCTTGCTCTGGTAGTGATTAACCCCTTGGTTGCTAATGGAAGGCCAGGACTTGTCACTTTTACTGCCTTTGGGTGAGACCTTGGGGAACTACTTGCAGGTTTTTTGCACCTCTGTGTCATGCCTCCTAGATGTTAGTCAGAAATTCATTGTTGAGGAGGGGGCTGAGCCCCTGACACAGCTTGACCAGAGATGCTGTGGCTGCCCAATCCCTGGAGAGGGGTTTGAGGCCAGGTTAGATGTATCTTGGATCAAGCTGGGCTGGTGGGAGGGCAAGGGTTTGGAACTAGATGATCTAGACTGGAGATAAGAAAGGAGACTTTTGGATAAGGTCCAGGATGACGGGACTAGGAGGAATGGATGCAAATTGGAAGAGATGAGATTTAGGCTGGAGAGAAGATAGAAGTTCTTCACTGTGAGGGTGGTGAGACACTGGAAGAGGTTGCCCAGAGAGGTTGTGGATGCCCCCTCAATCCCTGGAGGTGTTTAAGGCCAGGCTGGATGAGGCATTGAGCAACCTGGTGTAGTGGGAGGTGTCCTTGCCCATGGCAGGGGTGCTGGAACTAGATGATCTTAAAGGTCCCTTCCTACCCTAACCATTCCATGGTTCTCTGAGGGGAATTTGAGTGTACCTTGGATGGTCTGGGCCACCTCTCCTCTGCTTGGTCTGCATGGCTAATGGCTGTGACAGGACACAGCAGACCTGGCATGGGTGTAGGCAGAACATCTAGATAAGAATATCACAAAACCATGCTTTGATCTTTGAGGTCTCTTCCATTCCAAATCATTCTATGCTTCATCTTCTTCATCCTTTCCAGATTTGCTTGTATTTCTGCACATCCACCCCTAGCTTTGTATCTGCTGCTGTGTTTTGTGCTTTAATGAGAAGCTGGAGAGCCAGCCCACGGCTTGGTGCAGGCTGGCAGAGAGCTCCATTGAGTTCAAGCTGGCTCAAGGCATGGAAAAATGTAGCTGAATTGACATATTCCAGCACGTTTTGGCTTGAAGGATGAGTTCTCATTTGGGGGATGCTGGGAAGTGTTTCTGTGTTAAGAGACAGATCCTCTCTTTCTACTCCAAAGCAGAGCAGACCTGGCAGGCTTTGCTGCTGTCTCTTTTTGGAGAACCTAAAGAGTTTGGAGCACTTGGGCTCGACATTTGCAGCTTCAGTAGTTTTCTTCTTCATTATTAATTTCCCTTACATTTCCTTTGAATAAGGAGATTGAAATGTTGGTGTTTTCCTGCTCTGGTCTGAGAAGCCATTTCCTCTCTATGACATTTAAGCAACACACAGGCCCCTCTCTTTGGATCAAGGGCTGGTTTGTCTCCTCCCTGAAATAAGGGAGGGGACGGAGGGGGAAAAAAAAAGAATTTGGCTCTTGCATCTGAAACAAATTAAAGTTTCATTTTTTCCAATGCTATTCACTTGTTTAGGGTGTCTCCCACAAAAGTGCCAGCAGGCAGCACTCAGTTCTGGACGGAAAAGTTTGGTTTTTTTTTTTTAATGGTCATTTTATGCTCTCCAGAGTTTCCTTTCGTGACAGAAAGCCCATTGTCTGCGGATGTGATAGAGGATGGAAAGTGTGAGGTTCCTTCACCTTTATCACTGAGCGCCATTAATCCTTATTTGCTAAATCTGGGTGTTTTAACCACGGTTCCATGGATCAGAAGATAAGAGAAAAAGAACTGTCATGTTTTCCTGTCACTCACTGACAGATGGGAGTGGAAGGGTCTGTATTTTGCTTGACTAACTCCCTAGGAAGGCACTTGTGAAAAGCCAGGGTAGAAAGCCTGCTTGATAATAGTTTTTTGGGTTCTTTTTTAAAAAAAAACCCCAAAACAAACAAAGAAAAACCACAAAAAAACCAAAGGATGTCAGGTAATAAACTGAGAGCTGGGAATATTAAATACTGTGTCAGACGCAAGACACCACTTGCTTTCATGGCTTGTCTGCTCCCTGCCACTGTCTGCTGCATTCTTGTGAGAATCAAAATGTGTTTACATGAAAAACAAATTCCTCTTGGCTAAATCCATGCTGAAAACAAAGCAGCTTCCGTTTGTGTAGCAAGACATTATTGCGAATTAGGGTGGGAAAGACTCCATAGCCTTGTGGATTCCCTGTGAAACTTTTTTTCCCCTAACATATAAACCCTTTTCCTTTCTGCAAACTGCATCCATTGACTTTTGTCCTTGCTGTGGAGCTCTAGGAAAAGCTTGGCTTTACTCTCTGTGGAGAAATGGAAGGGATGGCTTTGTCAGAGACTTGAGAAATCCTGGAGAAAGGGAAAATGAGATGCATTTGGCATTAAGATCCAAAAAAAAAAAAAAAAGAGGGATTATAACTGTAGAGGCAGGAGTCTTTGTAGATGGAGGATTGTTTCCAGCCTGGCCCTGAGAACTTTAAGAATTTGAGTTGAATTCATTGTCAGGTTGGACTCAGCCATGGGGGAGAGAAGGTGGAACAACCAAAGGAATTAGGAATGGAAAATGAATGCAGTTGAATGATGAGCACTGAGCAGCCCAGTCTAGTGGGAGGTGTCCCTTCCTATGGCAGGGAACTAGATGATCTTGAAGGTCCCTTTCAACCCAAACTATGATGCCAAGATAAGATGGTACTAGGCCAGTGGAAGTCTGCAGGGAAATAAGCAGGAAGATGATGTATCCCTTTGGAAGAGAGACTTGGAGCTTTTTGCTCTCTTAGAGGAGCTGATTTTGGAGCAGTGCTGCTCCTGCTGTTGGAACATGTCACTTTTTGATAAGCAAGTGCCTAGAGAGCCCTCACTCCATGGCATTGACTCCAGGTGATCTGCTCCCATCCCAGTAACTCACTGAGGTTCACAGCAGAAGAGTAAGTTTGGAGGGTTCCCCATCATCATTTTGGGGAAGTGTTGGGCAATGTTTCCGTAAATTCTGAAGTAATGGGGGAAAATGTTCAGGATTTTTATATACCTATATCCAGTCTTACGTGTGTATATTTATAATGTGTGTATAATGTGTTAAGTTACCCTCCTTGTGAGGATTTAAAGACTGGGACATGTTTAGATTAGACATTAGGAAGAAGTTCTTTACCTTGAGAAGTTCTCACTATGGCACTGGAACAGGTTGCCCAGAGAGGTGGTGGTAGCCCTATTCCTGAAGACATCCAAGGCTAGGCTTGCTGAGGCTCTGAGCAACCTCATCTAGTGCAGGATGTCCCTGTCACTGCAGAGAAGTTGGACTAGATGGTCTCTGAAGGTCCCTTCCAACCCAGTGAATTGTATAATTCCATGTATACTTTTTTAGAGATTTAATGTGTGTAGGTATAGACATATTTTATACATATTTGGTTATCATATGCGTATGTGTACATAAAAAAAAACCCTTAAGGTTTTCCTGGACCCTTCTGTAGGAATAAAAAGGATGCCTTATTTTCCTCTTTGCTTAAAGAAGCTTTAAGTAGCTCAGTTTGGAGAGCATCAGACTCCTAATCCGAGGGTCAAGGGGTCAAATTCCTGTCCAGGTTCAAGGCTTGTCAAAGTTGGGTTGATGGTTGGACTTGGAAGGGACCTTTCAGGGCATCAACTTAGATGATTAAAGGTTAGGCTGGACAAGGCACTGAGTAACCTCATCTAGTGGGAGTTGTCCCTGCCTATTGCAGGGGCGTTGGAACTCGATGATCTTTAAGGTCCCTTCCAACCCAAACCATTCTGTGATTCTGTGGTAATGATCTTATGACTTATGATGGGAAGGCTGGGTTTTGAGCTGTGCCTGTAGCCAGACATGTGCTCTGCTACTGATGAAGGCAGAGAAAGGAAGAGAAGGATGAAATCTGCAGAGCAGAGGGAGCATGAGCTCAGACTGATGGCACTTGGTGTCAGGATGTTTTTTTTCTTAGAGGAGCGCTGTGACATCAAAGGGTGCACCATCACAGTCTCTCCTCCTCCAGCACAGCCCTGACCAGGGAGAAATGGTATTCTTGGGGATGGCTTTGCTTTGAACTGTGAAACCTCTTCCAGGGATGGAGGCACCTGTCACAAAAACCTGCTGTAACCCTGGATTTTAAATAAACTACATCTGATAAAGATCCCAGTTTCAATTCAGGCTTTTAGTAGGCCTCTGGCACTGGAGAAATACTGCATTTGGCTTTTCCCAGCCTATGTGCTGTGGCTTTTTTTTTCTCTTTCTTTTTTTTTGTTCTTTTCTAAGAGTATTTTGTCTGGAAATGTTTACCAGCTTCCTTCTTTAGCAGAAATGCTGAGGACTTCAAAATGTGGAAGGAAAATCTTGCCAGGAGAGTGTCTTTTTTTTTTTTTTTTTTTTCTTAGAGGAGGGAATTGGGCTATGTTCTTCACAGTTCATATGCCTTCTTTCATTTCCAGGCTTCTCATAAGTTTCTGTTAATGTAATCCTGAAGCAGGATTCCCTCCTTTCAAAGGGCTTGCTGATGGGTAAACAGAGAGCAGTGCAGGAGAAGGTTGGTTTACAGCAACAGTCCCAGAGAGATTTTTTTTGACCACCCCCAGCCTTGTATTTGATGAAATGCTCCGTGGTGAGCATTCCTGCCTGATGTGCATATAAACATAGAGCAGGATTTTCTTTATCTGTGATGTTTTCTATATTCAAGGTATCCCAAAGCCTCACACAAAACGTTAATGTGAAAAAGCTGCCTACCAGGAGGGATTTCTCCAAGGGCATTAAGTCCACAAGAGGGCTGAAAAACTGGGGAACTGTGTCCAGTTCTGGAGTCCTCAACATTAGAAGGACATTGAGCTGTTGGAGTGGCTCCAGAGGAGGCCATGAAGATGATGACAGGGCTGGAGCACTTCCCTTCCTAGGGCCGGCTGAAGGAGTTGGAGTTGTTCAGCCTGGAGAAGAGAAGGCTCAAGGGGGTCCTCAGAGTAGCTTCTGAATACCTGAAGGGGGCTACAGAAAGGCTGGGGTAGGACTTTTTAATAGGGTCCAGGATGGCAGGACTAGGAGGAATGGATGCAAATTGGAAGAGGGGAGATTCAGGCTGGAGAGGAGAAAGAAGTTCTTTCCTGTGAGGGTGGTGAGACACTGGGAGAGGTTGCCCAGAGAGGTTGTGGATNAGTGTCTCTTGGACAGTCTGGGCTACCTCCCAGCTGCCTGGTCTGCATGGCTTTCTTGAGAACAGGACTGTGTAAAACCAGATAAATACCCAGAGAGATTGTGGATGCCCCCTCTCTCCTGGAGGTGTTTAAGGCCAGGCTGGATGAGGCACAGAGCAACCTGATCTGGTGGATGGTGTCCCTGCCCAATGCTCCTTGGTCTGAAAGAACAGCAGTTCCAAAGATATGAAGAACTGAACAAACTTTTCAAACCCAGTACCTTGAGAACCATGTGAAGCATCATTTGCAGGCCAGTCTTGCCTGGATATTTTCCAGCAGTGGTGGAAGGGGATAAATCAAAGAGATTGGCTCCTGTTTCTGTGCAGATGGCATGGACCAGCAGCTTCTTTCCCACCCCTGCAGGACCAGCTAGTAACAAGGCTTTGGCTACAGGAGCCTTCTCATGGACAATCTGAGAACCTGTAAAAAGTCAGAAGGCAGTGTTATTGCTTAAGTTTTCCATAAAGGTGGATTGATTTTTTTTAAAGTTTTTTTCCTTTGCTGTAAATAATTTAAAATGTGAATTTGTGGTTTCCTTAATGTGGCAAAAGTGCTGTTGGGCCTCATGTGAGCTGAAAAAGTAATTTATTGCTAAAAATTCCAGGGTGGATGCAAGGGGAAAGCACTAAAAGGCATCTGCTGTTGGTGGCTTTACACAGAGACAAGCCTGATGCTCTGTGGAGGGACTTTTACCTTCATCTCCACAGCAGTTATTAACACCTTCCTTCAGCTGTCAGGAGTTCAATTAACTTTTGTACATGTTGTCAGGGCAGGTCCTCACTTTGTGTAGTGAGACAAGGGCAGAGGCTCACAGGTCGAGCAGAATTCCTTCCTCCTGCTGTCTGAAGTGATGTTTTCCAGCTCCTCCATTCTTTCATTCTTTTAAAGAAAACAAACTGCTGGGACTTTTTGCCAGAGCTGCCTCTGCCAGTGATTTTGAAACCAGATGTAGCCCTGTGTTTTTATTTCCTCTCCTTTAACTACTTCTGCCTGTGCTTCTTCCCCTTTTGGGGTGATTTTCCCCTCTTAAATGTTATTGCTTTTTAGTGAGTGCTGGAAAGGTTGACTGATGTCACTTTAGGCAGGATCTGCTCCAAAGTCCTTCCTTCATAGTTGATGTCCCCTCTGTGTGTAGCTGCTGAGTGTGGTGGTAGCTCATGTGTAGAGGAGTTGTAGAAAGTGTTGAGTTGGAAAGGACCTTCCAAGGTCATCTAGTCCAACACCTCTACAGTGAGCAGGGACATCCTGCACTAGATCAGGCTGCTCAGAGCTTCAGCAAGCCTGGTCTTGGATGTCTCCAGGCATTGATGGGGCCTCCACCTGCTCTCAGGGCAACCTTTTCTAGTGCCTCACCAAACTGTGAGGATGATAAGACACTGGAAGATGTGGCCCAGAGCAGCTGTGGCTGCCTCATCCCCTGGAGAGGGTTCAAGGCCAGCCTGGATGGAGCTTTGACCAGCCTGGTCTGGTGAGAGTTGCCCCTGCCCATGAGAAATGGATGGAACAAAGATCTTCAAGGTTCCTTCCAACCCAAACCATCCTATGGATTTATGAGCAGTGGGGGAAATTGGCCCATTATGGAAATTTTTCATTATGGAAAAAAGCTCTGTAGGTTAAAGGAGGACAGCCCAAGAAGGGTATTTAAAACTAATCAGGCTGCCTTATTTTGTGTCCTAATGGTTTAACACCCCAAATAAATGATGGTGAAGGGATTGCTGAGATGAAAGCCATTCATTTCATCTTGGTGCAGGATGCAGTGAAGTTGTCAGCCACCCAGGCTTTATTAATATTTGGTCCTTCTCTATCCATCCATTACTATTACACACAGATTTATGATGAGAGGAGCAGCAGACTCCTCTGTGGTTAAAGACTGAAGTATATTTTCTGCTATTATTTCTCTTTTCAGTCACTCAGAATTTCCTTAATGCCATTTAAACTGGAGGTGACTATTCTGAGGAAAAATTAAAACCCTTTAACTTCTTACATATACAATTACATCATGTTAGTTCTGAGTCCAATTAAGCAAAACATCATCCATAACACATCACCCAAAAAATGACATCACTCCTCTGCCTTTTTTTGGCGGACACAATACTTCTTTTTCTTTCTTTCTTTTACTTGAATGCATTTTTCAAAGTGCTATTGCAAATATATTCTGTTTAACTAGTCCAGGGTCTCTTCTCCCTGGATTGGATCTTTAACCAATTGTATAAAGGGCAGAAAAATTATGGGTTTCCTTTCCTCTTGCATTGGGGGATGACTTGGGGCTTGATTTCTCTAGATTAGATAGTTTTAAACATAACCCTGGAGGAGTTCTTTGGGAAACATCTCATTGCAGACAGGTATAAATGCTGAGCTCTCACCTGAATGAGGTCAAACCTCCAGTCAAACTCTGAAGGTTTACCCAAAACCAGCTTTTGATTTGGGTTGATGGGAAGACTGGTCCAGGTTGAAGGTAATTTTAGAATAATAGAATGGTTTGGGTTGGAAAGAATCTTAAAGATCATCTAGCTCCAACCCCCTTGCCATGGGCAGGGACACCTCCCACTAGACCAGGATGCTCAATCCCTCATTTTTGCCCCGTTTGCCAGAATGAAAAGGGAGATACTGGTTATTCCTGCCCTCTAAAGAGGATGAACAGCCTGTGATCACAGCCTGGGGGTGAATGTCTAGTTAAAATCTCCCTCAAATCCAATTGGGAATGGAACAGGATGCAAGGGAAGTATGAGTAGAAGTCTTTGAGGCAGGCACTTCTTGCAACCTTTAAAGCTTGGCTTAATGCCATTCCCAAGTAAAATATGGGCTAAATTTTATATTCAAAGCAAAGAACCTGAGACAGCAAAGCCTTGTTGGATATTGGCTGGGTCTGGCATTAAAACTTGGAGGGCATTTAAAGAGTTGTCTCTGATGTACTCAATGTCTTCGGACTAATTTCTTCAATGATTGTGATGTTTAGTACCCAGTAACATCAGCCAGCTTGTAAAAGGTAAATTGCAACCTAAGCCCTTCCCTTAACTTGATTAATTTTGAGCACTGGAGCTTGTTTTAGCTATTATCTTTCCCAAATTATTTCCTTTTTATATGGTGCCATTCACAAAGTGTTAACATGCAGAGAGAGCTGCTTTGGGAAGGCAATACCTGAAAATAGCATGTGGGAGCTCCTTTATGAGCAGTTAAAACGACACACTCTTCACTCTGAAGGGCTTAATTGAAAAACAATAATGCCTCAAAATGCTTCACATGGTGATTAATCAAGCCCTGTCACAGCCAGGAATAAAGCAAGTTCTTCACAGAATCCCAGAGTGTCAGGGATTGGAAAGGACCTGGAGAGATCATCTAGTCCCATTCCCCTGCCAGAGCAGGGACACTCAGATCAGGTCACTCAGGAAGGTGTCCAGGTGGGGTTTGGATGTCTCCAGAGAAGGAGAACCCACACCCTCACTGGGCAGCCCATGAGTGTGATGAGACACTGGAAGAGGTGGTCGAGGCCCCATCAAGCCTGGAGACACCCAAGGCCAGGCTTGCCGAGGCTTTAAGCAACCTCATCTATGCAGGGAGGTTGAACTAGACGACCTTTGAAGGTCCCGTCCAACTCAACACATTCTATGGCTGAGACAGGAGCACACGTATATAATAATCCAAGGATGACACCTGCAAATGCTTGCTTTTTGAGACAAGGAAAGGAAAAAAGCATCAATTTCTGGCTATTATCTCAAGCTAGAGGTTGAAGACATCCCTCAGTTTGAGTACACTGTCACACAACCCCATTCTTTCCTCACACAGAGTAGCCTTGAAAGTGTTAATTGAGGTTGTAATACATTGTGCATGCACCTGGGTAATGGAGGGAAATGAAAATGCAACAGAAACATCTCTGAAAAATTCTGACCTGGATGAAACCAGGAAAATGTAAATTTTTGGGGGTGAAAGTTATATATAAAAAAAGCTCACCAGGAGATTTCTAGGCCTGATCTAGTGCAGCTTGTCCCTGCTCACTCCAAGGGGTTGGACTAGGTGACCTTGGAAGGTCCCATTGTATTCTATGACAGAAAGGAAATCCATCAAGTTCTTCTGCCCTGGAGTGATTCTTGGCATCTTCTTACCTAAAGGCAATATTCCATACAGTGTTATCAGCTGTCTGACATCAGCAAGAGAGGGCATTGGCTCCTTGTCCACTTGCTGAAGTGCAGTTCCCAGGTAGCTGTACTCACCTGTGGAGAGAAAATTATCTATAATTCCTTTATTTTTAGTAAATTTGTTAAAATGTATCCTGTCTCAAGCTCTGGTGCCCTCAGAGCAAGATGGACATGGGCTTGTTGGAGCAGGTCCAGAGGAGGACTGTGAGGATGATTCAACTGAAGCCCCTTTACTACAAGGACAGGCTGAGAGAGTTGAGGCTGGAGAAGGCTCCAGGAGACCTTATAGTGGCTTCCCAGTGCCTGAAGGAGCTACAGAAAAGCTGGGGAGGTTTGCCAGGGCATAGAGACACAGGACGAGGGGCAATGGTTTGAAACTAGGGTTAGATGACACATGAGGAAGAAGTTCTTCCCCATGAGGGTGGTGAGACACTGGAACAGGTTGCCCAGAGAACTATATGGCCTTTGAGGAATGTCCCTTCCAGCTCAACATATCCTATGATTCTGTGATGATGAAAAGCTACCTTAGATTACCAATAGAGGATGCTCCCAGCAAACCCAGTACAAGTGAGTGGTGGTGAACTTTATCAGGGGGCAAACACCATCATGGAACGTGTGAACTGCAAAATAAATGGAGTTAAACATGGAACTAGATGATCTTTAAAGACCCTTCCAACTCAAACCTTTCTATCATTCTATGGTGTGGTTTTTCCCTGTACAGATTGTGGAAGGCTTTCAGTGGAGCAGTTGCTCTCCAGCAACCTTTCAAAGAAACTTTGCAAAAAGGGGTCATTAGTAGGACTGTAAATCAAGCTGCTGGCAAAGGATTTTCTAGATTTGCAAATTTTTTGCAGGGCTGGAATCCCAGAAAATGAGGTTGGAGCAAAAAGGCTTTCAAAAATGGGGGGAAAAGGATGTTTTTAACAAGCAATTCCCTTGGCTGCATCACATCTTCCCTTCTTGCTCTGGTAGACATCGAAGCCACATTACTTAATTTGGTGGGGCTCTATGCTTTGCAGTTCACTTTTTTTTTTATTCCTCTCAAAAAAACCCTCCACAAAAACAACACAGAGAAGTAAAAATTCCTGAAGTAAAAATTCCTGAAATGAGCTGAAACAAATCTAATCTTGCCTCAGCTCTTGTTACAGAGACATAATCACGTTGCTTGGCCTGTCAAAACCCATATGTGAGACACCTTGGAGAGCAAAGATGGGGCCACAAGCAAGAAAAGTTAAGTTGTGACAAGGTAGTCCATGATTTTTCAGTCCAAAATCCCTGTCTGGACTGAAAATTATGGAAAAATAATAGTATGTTATGTTTTGTTGAAGATTAAAAGGGAGAGAGCTCTCTGGAGCAGAGGGAAATTAACCATCAATGAGAGATATTTTGTCTCTTAAATTTGGAATTTGGGGGCAAGAAGGCAGCCAAGCCCTGCTGCAACTGCTCCCTCCCCTCTGAAGGATAAAATTAATTTCAGGTTTTATCTTTTATTTAAGGAGAAATCAAAAAAGGGGGAGGGGGGGGAGAAAAAAAACCTGGATAGGAATTAATCGCCTCAGATTTAATTAGAAAGCATCAAAGGGTTTAATTGCAAGCGAACATAAATCAGGGTGGATATTCTCTGACTAATTTAGATAAGGTCACCAAGAAAATTACTCTGGTGAAGTCAGTTTGTCATAAAGGGGGGACATTTTGGTGCCTTTCCTTGTACACTTCCACTCTTTGTCCTTTCCCCAGGAACTGGGAGTGAGTGACCTTCCTTAGACTTCATGCCTGGAAGAGTGGAGCTGAGGATTTGCTTCTCTGCAGGCTTTGACTGTGTCCTTAGAATCTTGAAGGAGGGAGTTCTTTGGGATTTTAAAAGAAGTCAGGTGTTATGCTTTGTTCTGGTAGCTCAAGAACACGTGATTTTGCCTCTCTACTGGGTTCTGGAGAGACCCCAACTGGAGTTACTGTGTCCAGTTGTGGAGCCCTCAACATAAGAAGGACATTGAGCTGTTGGAGCAGGTCCAGAGGAGAGCTATGAAGATGATGAGAAGGTCTGAAGACACCTCCCTGATGAGGAGAGGCTGAAGGAGTTGGGGTTGTTGAGCCTGGAGAAGGCTCAGGGGGGACCTCAGAGTACCTTCTCAATACTTGAAGCGGGCTACAGAAAGGCTGGGGTAGGACTTTTGAATAGGGTGCAGGATGGCAGGACTAGGAGGAATGGATGCAAATTGGAAGAGATGAGATTTAGTCTGGAGGGAAGAAAGAAGTTCTTTCCTGTGAGGGTGGTGAGACACTGGAAGAAGTAGCCCAGAGAGGCTGTGGATTCCCAAGGGATCCTGGAGATGTTTAAGGCCAGGCTGGATGAGGCACTGAGCAGCCTGGTCTGGTGGGAGGTGTCCCTGCCAATGGCAGGGGGTTGGAACTAGAAGATCTTGAAAATCCCTTCTAACCCAAACCATTCTATGATTCTATGACTGGGGTTTGAGTGTGGCTTGGACAGTCTGGGCCACCTCCCAGCTGCAGCTGTGATGGGACACAGAAGATCTGGCATGGGTGTAGGCAGAACATCTAGGTGAGAATATCACAAAACTATGCATTTTTGTGTCTGACATCTTCTGCTGCTGGGATGGAAATGTTCCTTGTGTAATTTGGAGCAGCCCCTCTTCTGCTCTCTGCTGTAGAGAAGGAAAGCTTCAAACTTTTCAAGGGTCAAGGGGAGATGGCCCAAAACAAGCTCAGCCCACTTCCAAGTATGATGTTAACCAGCTGTTAATTATTATCCCCTGGCTAAGATGGACTTTCAAAACATCTGCAGGAGGGAATGTTTGTTGGATGGAAGTGACCTCGATGGTACTGGCTGGGTGAGTGGAAGAATCATATTCCCTCTTTTCATTTTGTGACCTTTAATGAGCATGGAAATAGCTGGAATATTTGTAAATTCAGCCTTCAATGGAGTAGCCAAAGACTATGAGGTGGTTACAGGTTCTTCTAAGTGTATTTATAATGATGAGATTTAGAGATGATGGATGAGAGGCCGTGGAGTCTCCTTCTCTGGAGACATTCAAACCCCACTTGGACACCTTCCTGAGTGACCTGATCTGGGTGTTCCTGCTCTGGCAGGGGATTGGGACTAGATGATCTCTCCAGGTCCCTTCCAATCTCTGACATTCTCGGATAAGAATTCAGCTTTTCTGGCTCAGATACAACAGCCACTGGCATTGTGACTTCTGCATGTCTACAAGTTCAAAGAATGGCCTTCAAAAGAACTGTATTTTGGGATTTTTTTGCTGCTAAGGTCACTGCAAGTTGCCATATGCTTCTGGAGATGGTGTCAGACCTCTGTGCTGCCTGAAACTAGGGGTGTGTTTTGCTCCATGTAGAGCATGGGCAAATGGGTCTGGAGCTGCAGGTGACAAATAGGGCAAGAGAACTTCGAAATGCAGAACTAAGGACACATTTCTTACTCAAATCAAGGGCCAGACATGCCTCGAAAAGCTGCTTGAAGTTTAAGGGCAGGTCAGGGAGGGTGGAGGTAAGAAGATGTTGAATGAACAAATGTTGAAGATATAGAATCATAGAGTGGTTTGAATTGGAAAGAACCTCAAAGATCATCTGGTTCCAAACCCCTGCACTGGGCACGGACACCTCCCACTGGACCAGGTTGCTCCAAGCCCTCTTCATCCTGGCCTTGACCACTCCCAGGGATGGGGTATGAGTTTTGGTAGTGTCTGAGAAATAAGATGGATTATGACCCATAGTGAGAGAGATTCCTGCTTGTCTTGCTCCTTAAAGGATGTCCTACTTCCACCTCAGAGTGGCTGGTGACATCCCAAAACACTCAAGGTTTCCAGGTATTAGTGCTTGGAGCTAAATACCTGCTCTACAAGCAAGTCCTGCTTTCAGCAGCAGAAGTGAAAGGTGCTCAGCACCCTACAGAAACAGACTTCACTTTTAACATCTAAAGCTATATATGTAAAATAGGAAAGTCCTGAAAGCTTCATTATTCTTTAGCTCATTCTTGAGTGGTAATGGGTCTGAACCTTGAATGGCTGGAGGTTTGGTGAGACTAAAACCAATATTAGCTGTAAAAGATCAAAGAATCATAGAATGGTTTGGTTTGGAAGGGACCTTAAAGATCATCTAGTTCCACCCCCCCCCCCCCCCGGCCGGGNCTTCTTTCTTATCTCCAGCCTAAATCTCCCCTCTTCCAATTTGCATCCACCACTCCAAGTCCTGCCATCCTGGACCCTATTAAGAAGTCCTCCCCCAGCCTTTCTGTAGCCCTCTTCAGGTACTGAAAAGCCACTCTGAGGTCCCCCCTGAGCCTTCTCTTCTCTAGGATCAACAACCCCAACTCCTTCAGCCTCAGAAGGGAGGTGCTCCAGCCCTCTCATTATCTTTATGGCCTCCTCTGGACCTGCTCCAACAGCTTAATGTCCTTCTTATGTTGAGGACTCCACAAGTGGACACAGTAAGTCCAGTTGGGGTCTCAGCAGAGCCCAGTAGAGGCTCAAAATCACCTCTCTTGACCTGCTGGTCACACTTTTCTTGATGCAGCCCATGTTTGGGTTGGCTTCTGGGCTGCAATCACACACTGGCAGCTCATGTTGAGTTTCTCATCCACTGACACCCCTAAATCCTTCTCTTTAAAAGATAGTACTTTACCAATGTAATCAGAGAGATGGACAGCCTTGGCTTTTATTAGCAATCCTTCTTCCACCAGCTCTTTGTAGAGGGAATCGATGGTTCTGTGGGCAAGAGACATGAGGGAACTGTGATTAGAAGCTCAGCAACTCAGTAACTAAAGTAGCTTGAGGGGAGTTAATTCATACTTCTTCAGCTTTATGAATGTATTTTGTTGCTCAGAGGTGATGGTCTCCATCAATATGAAATCAATAAGCAGAGTTTTCTGCTTTCTGGCTGTGGCAGAGAATCTCTTAATCCTCCCACCTTACTCCTGCTACCCCGTTGCAAGGAGATGCAAGATCAGTTATGACTTGTGTGATAGACTCGTTCATTAGTATCAATTACTGGGAAATTATTTCTAAATTATACCATAATAGCAACCCTAACACTACGCTACCCATTCATCTAGTTCCCCAATTAGTAGTAATTCATTAATTCTTCCTGGAATTTAATCCTCTTTACTGCAATAGATGGCCTCATCTCATCAGGAATGTCCTGGGAATGACTCGGTTGGAGCAACCAGGGCTTGACCCACAGCAGTGCCAGGGTGATGCTGGCCAACGAACTGGGGGAAAACCACAGTGGAAACTGTGGCACAACTCCTCCAGTGGAACAGCTGGCCTCTATCTCCCTTACAGGTTGAAATAAAACTCCCAATAATTAAAGATTTAATACACTTGTCTCCATTTTGCCATTGGTGTGGATGTTCTCCTTGGCTTCTCCTATGCAGTTCTAACTAAATATTACACTTAGTGGTGTTTTGGGGGGTTTCAGTTGATGCTCCTTTGGTAATTACACAAGATAGATAAGCCTGATGGAAATTATTCTTGTATTCATTTGAACCTTTTGAATTTGTGCATTTTTCACATATTTTTTGTTTGCCTAATTGGGATGTTCATAGAAACATAGAATGGTTTGTTTAGGAAGGGATCTTGGTTCTTTGTGAAATACTTCCTCTCTGCACTTGCAAAGAGGGTGAAAAACAGGGATAATCCCCTGCCAAAATGTTGTGCTGAGCTTTTTATGTGGCAATTAACCTGTCTGGAGATGGGAGATGTCTCCAGCAGGGTGCTTCTAGCTGCAGTGTACATATGAAACATAGACTTTTCTTAACATCTAAGGTCTTCATGGATGTTTACAGCTGTTAGTAAAGTGGTTTTATTTATAGTAGGGCTCCCATTGGTGCTATAGCAATGCAGAGATACTCCTTGAGTGATTAGAATCTGAACTGATTGGTGATTTATCTAATGCAACGATGTTGCATCCTCTCATTGCCTGAGTCTTGGGTAAGCAGGACCTCTCTTTACCTGTCAGAAGTTAGATCTTCCTCCAGCTCAGATATCTTTTTCCTTGTACCTGCCTTTTTTTTCTGAGGAGCAGAAAGACAAGATGGAATTAGTGATGTTAATAAATCTATTTTTTTTAATGTGCTGAAGCAAAGTGAGGGCCAGAAGTAAAAATGTTTCAGTGTTTCCACCAGACTTTGACTAGGCAAAGATCTTATGACTCGAATTACTTGTTTCTTTACAAATTTCCCCCCAAAAAAGCATAAAAAAACATAAATAAAATCAAAATGAGTAAGTAGTGTCAACCCCTTCTACAAATTACAGCTTACAAGCCATAAATATTACTAGGGATAATTAGAGAGGGGATAATCAATCCATGCTAGTACCTACCACTGGTATCCATGCTGAAGTTCTGCAAAGCTCTTCAGAATTAGTTCTATGGAACTATTTCCATGAGACATTTATGCACCAGGGGACTTCTTCAAATGGCTTGCATGTAGGTGTGTAATAAAATAATTAAAAAACAATGCAAATAACTGAGATTCTGCAGAACTAGACTTCAGGCTTATTTAGGGGAAGCAACTTGGCAGCAGATACTTGTTAAAATGTGCCAGTGGGGTTTTGTTTTAAAGCAAAGGAGAGGGAAGAACAAAAGCACATGCCATGCTGGTTTAACAAGTGAGGAGACAGTGAGATTGTCAGCAGTTTTCCTGGTGTTCCTCCAGCTTTATCTCTTTAACTTCTCTTCCAACCAGCTAGAAATTAGATATGGTGGGGTCTGACTGGGAAGCAAAGCTAATTTATACCTATGGAAAGACACTAAGCATATGTTGAATTTATTGGCCAACTGGTGTTGTCCTCAAGGTTGCTTGACCAATAAAATAACTCAGGAGCAACCCAAAAATGAGGTTATGCAGGGGGGAAAAAATGTGTTTTCCTAATTAACATCAGCATTTATGGGGAGATTTGGCAAATGCTGAGCTGTGATAAGGGGAAATATGAATTGTAGGCAGTGGCTTTCCTCCAAAAATGTCTTACTGGGAACTGCTTGTATTTAGAAAATGATAATGTTTAATGGATGTGAACATGCTCATTGTTTGTAATGGAAATCTCCTCTCTCTGGCTCTGAAATGTCAGTCTTACTTCTGGGGAGTCATCCATTTATTTGGGGTAATTTCTGCTTTGATAAGTCATATGTAGTGAACTGTGTTAGTTATTAGTTGGCAGATGAGAGAAGACCATTCTCAGCATGGTATCTTGTCTTACTGTGTGGGCTCATGAAAATGATTCAAGTAGTCCAGAGGTTGCTACGAGCAAACATGGACCTGATTTGAGAGCAGATTCCAGAGACAGAGACTTTCTGGCACTGGCAGGGAGAGGAAAGCCAAAATGTTTCCTTGCGGGAACCATTCCATGTTGGAACAGCAGGACCTCTTCTCATTACCTCCAGTGATAGGACACGGGGCAGTGGGTGAAAGCTGGAACACAATAGGTTCCACAGAAATAGGAGAAATTCCCCACAGAAAGGATTCTCAAATGGGATTTTGAACTGAAATTATGATCTCCTGTGGATCAGGCAGATTTATTTTCAAAATGGACTTGCCAAAGTTTGGCTTTTTTAAGTTGTAAAATATTTATTCTAAAGTGTGGTGGAAAAGGGAGAGGGGATTTATCTGTGCACCCTTGGGGAGCATTTCCCTTGTGGGGAAAGGCTGAGGCAGCTGAGTCTCTTGAGCCTGGAGAAGAGGAGACTGAGGGGTGACCTCATTCATGTCTAGAAATATAGAAAGGGTGAGTGTCAGGAGGATGGAGCCAGGCTCTTCTCAGTGACATCCAAGGATAGGACAAGGGACAATGGGTGCAAGCTGGAACACAGGAGGTTCCACAGAAATAAGAGAAGCAACTTTGACAGGATGAGGGTGAGGAAGATTGTCCCAGGCTGTCCAGAAAGGGTGTGGGTTCTCCTTCACTGGGGACATTCAAACCCCACCTGGACACCTTCCTGTGTGACCTGATTTGGGTGTTCCTGCTCCAGCAGGGGGGATGGGACTAGATGATCTCTCCAGGTCACTTCCAATCCCTGATATTGTGTGATTCTGTGACTATTTTGGAAGCAATTTTTGCACACTTAGGTTCCTCTCTCCCTATATTTTCTGAATCCTGGCCATGCCTTTGTGTCCATGGGGGTGTGTTCATTTTCTTTACCTGCAGTTGGGTCAGAAACAAATCCTTGGGGGAGCAGAGCAGGAAAAGTAGCACAATGGGGCCTGATAAGCACTCAAAGGGAACTTCCAGGTCAGTACCTGCAGATCTGTTGGCTGGAAAACCAGCTGAAAGAAGCAAAATCTATAATGGTTCTACCTGGCTGAGGGTTCCCAAGAGAACAAACCCCTCTGGCTGTTGGATGTGTGGCATCCATCTAGAAGAAAGACTTGTAAAGCTGTTGGGGCTGTGTGGAGCCACCCAGATCACATGCCCGTCAGAACAGAGCATTTCACATTGGTGTTGGTACAAGAATGATACCAAGGATTTTGAAATCAAATTCTTTGAAAAATATTATCTCTTTCACTTCAGGTGCTTTGCTGTGGTGAGACGCTGGAAGAGGTTGCCCAGAGAGGTTGTGGATGTCTCCTCAATCCCTAAAGGGGTTTAAGGCCAGGCTGGATGAGGCATTGAGCAACCTGGTATAGTGGGAGGTGTCCCTGCCCATGGCGTGGGGGTTGGAACTAGATGATCTTGAAGGTCCCTTCCAACCCAAACTATTCTATGATTCCATTTCATAACAGGCTGGCTTGAGGACACAGAGAGAGAGGGAGCCACCAGCTTCCTTATGCTAACCCTTTAGAGTCCAATTCCAAAATACCTAGGCTGAATTCCCCACAAAAAGGATTCTCACATGGGATTTTGAACAGAAATTATTGTTTTGTGTGGATTGGGTAGATTTATTTGCAGTATGGACTTGCCAAAGTTTGGCTTTTTTAGGTTGTAAAATATTCATTCAAAAGTATGGTAGAAAAGGCAGAGGGGATCTAGCCTGTCCACCCTTGGGGAGCATCTCCCTCATGGGGAAAGGCTGAGGGGGCTGGGTCTCTTAAGCTTGGAGGAGGGGAGACTGAGGGGTGACCTCATTCATGTCTAGAAATATGGAAAGGGTGAGTGTCAGAAGGATGGAGTCAGGCTCTTCTCAGTGACCTCCAATGACAGGACAAGGGGCAATGGATGCAAGCTGGAACACAGGAGGTTCCACAGAAATAGGAGAAGAAATTTCATCAGGATGAGGGTGAGAGAAAAGTAGCACAGGCTGTCCAGAGCAGGTGTGGGTTCTCCTTCTCTGAAGATGTTCAAACCCCACCTGGATGCCTTCCTGTGTGACCTGGTCTGGGTGTTCCTGCTCTGTCAGGGGGGATGGGACTGGATGATCTCTCCAGGCCTCTTCTAGTCCCTGACACTCTGTGATTCTTTGACTGTTCCCTGACACCAGAAAAAAAAGCCCTAGCTGTAGTTGGGAGGGGATGGATAGGAACTGAGACCCAACCCTGGAAAAACTAGAGGGAATTTTTGCTGAATAACAAACTAACAAACTGCTTCCAAATCTTTTCCAGCTCACGTTGTTCTTGTTACATTGGTCAGATTTACATAAAGCAGATCAGAAATGTGTCTGCTCAGGTATGCACATGCTGAGTTGGTTTATGGATGGACTTATTTATGCAAAAACTAATTAGAAAAAGCCTTTACCAGTGCCAACTGAGCATTCCAAGTAGTTCTACCCAGGGGAAAAATGTGTTTTGACTAAAACTGGATGTCTCTGTCCATTCCCCACCCCAAAAATAGAACTGTGTGATTGGTTTTGGGTTTCTTATTCTCCCCCATTTTTCTTTTTCTCCCCCATCAGATGAAATCTTTAGAGAGCTTGTATTATTTAATTAGTACTTCTCCCACCCGTTCTCTCAGGGTACTGGCACAACTTGGGAAGACAGAAGTTAAATAACCACCCAAAACTATTCCAATATTCTTAAATGAAGAGGAGGAGGAAAAAAACCCCAAACCAACCCTTAACACAAAGCTTATTATAATTTTGGTGTGACACTTCACAGCAATTCTTGCAAGCTGATCCAAATGCATCTTTGGAAAGACTGTTGCAATGTTTTTGTCTGTGTATTTTAAGCCCTCCCTATTTTTGAAAGGGATTGAGTAATCCAATTGGGATCAGTTTTCAGAGTCCCTCCAGCCTAGTGTTATTAAATACCCCCTGTGAGTTGGTCAGGTGAAAGAGCATTTTGAAAAAAGAATCTTAGTAGGAACAAAAGCAAGTATTTGTGTGTTAAAAAGGATTATAGAACATAAGATTAGGGATGGTTATTTGCCCTGAGGATTTTAAGTGGGTAGAATAAGAGTGGGGGGGGAGAGTTCTCTCTGAACTCCACAGAATTAGAGTGTCAGGGATTAGAAGGGACAAGGAGAAACCATCTAGTCCCATCCCCCTGCTGGAGCAGGAACACCCAGATCAGATCACACTGGAATGAGTCCAGGTGGGATTTGAGTATCTCCATAGGAGACCCCACGCCCTCTCTGAGCAGCCTGTGCCACTCTTCTCTCACCCTGATGAAGTTTCTTCTCTAACTTCTGAGGAACCTCCTGTATTCCAGCTTGCACCAATTGCCCCTTGTCCCATCCCCCTGCTGGGGCAGGAACACCTTTCCATCCTGTCCTAACTTCAACTAGGGCTTTTTTTGGTGTCAGGGAACACTCACAGGTCACACAGGAAGGTATCCAGGTGGGGTTTGAATGTCTGCAGAGAAGGAGACCCCACACCCTCTCTGGGCAGTCTCTATCACTTTTATCTCACCCTCACCCTGATGAAATTTCTTCTCCTATTTCTATGGAACCTCCTGTGTTCCAGCTTGCACTCACTAGTACCCACTGCCCCTTGTCCTATCATTGGAGGTCACTGAGAAGAGCCTGGCTCCATCCTCCTGACACATTTCTAGACATGAATGAGGTCACCCCTCAGTCTCCCCTCCTCCAAGCTAAAGAGATCCTGCTCCCTTAGCCTTCCTCAGAAGAGAGATGCTCCAATCCTGTCATCATCTCTGTGGCTTCAGAGTTATTTTGCCCTGATGTGATCTGTACTTGAAATGCCTGGTTAAGGAACTTGGGGAGCTTTGCCATGAAACTAGATTTGAACATGACATGTGCTGTGTTTCAGAGGGTAACACACATGAAAAATATTCTTTAATCCCTTTTATATACTTTGGCTTAATTGCAAGTTGCCAAGTATAAGCAGTAACATAACATGTACCTGGCTGTATGTGATCTATGTGTTGGAGATGAATGAAAGGTTACATGAAAATATTCTAAGTGGTTTCTTTTTATATACAGTTTGGAAACACATTATTCACTCCTCCTTTCGGAGAAAAACAGCCAGATTCCTGGCACCCAGACCTGTGCCTTCCTTGGAAAAGACTGTATTAGTCTGAACCCGTCTCTTTAGAGAAGGGTTGCTTGGATTTTCCTGTTGGTTTGGATCACAGGATTTCAAAAGAGTGTGTATTCCTCTTAAATCATTATAAGGCAGATCAGATTTTCATCTCTGGCATAGTTCAACTTGTCCTAAGCAATGTTTATAAAGGTTGTGTAATGAAATAGCTAAAGGAGAAGGCTCAGGTGAATAGATTTTGAAAAATTGTTCTTGAGCATTGCAAGAGGTTGCCCAGGGAAGGGGTTGAGGCACCATCCCTGGAGGGATTTGAGAGCTGGGCTGACACAGAGCTCAGAGATGGTTTAGGGCTGGTTCTTGGCAGAGCTGGGTTGATGGCTGGCTCAATGGTCTGAAAAGTCCCTCCCAACCAGGGCCATTCTGACTTGAGAGTCACTAAATGTTCAGGGTAGATGTTTTCACACCAGTTTCTGTGAGACTGGGAGTTGCACTGAACTCTGCTGTAGATGGGCAGAAAATTGAGGTTTACCTTAAATCCTCCCAACTTGCTGCTCTTACCTTTTCACCCTTCTTTCCTTTTCTTGGTATGTTGCTCTTCTCTCCATCCACAGCCAGTTTGAGGTTCTCCAGTTTCTGCTGCATCAGTTCATCAGCCTATGCAGACAAACACAGTTGAACTCGAGTTCCCTGTTTTGCCACCAAACTTGAGATAAATGTTCAGGTAAATAAGGGCTAAAGCAAAAAAAGAGCTGCAGGGACTCCAGAATGAGGTAAGGTCTACACCAGGGACAGTTAGTTCTTAGAGTGGAAGAGAAATATACCCAGGCAACGCACATTATTAGTGTCCTCTTCCTATTGTCAGCTCACCTGCACCCTGATTTCTTCCTCCACTTCTTCTCGTTTCTCCCCTTTGATCAGCTCTGGGTCGTGATCCTGGAGAAAATCCCATCCCTCATCTCTGTTCTGCCAAAAGTCTGTTATCCAGAAAAATAGGCAGTTAGAGACAGCTTTTATTAAATTCTTAACTGTATGAATAGCTGGCTTTATTGACCTGTACCAAGTTCAGAGCCTGGTTGTGTTAGGATCTATAGATGTTGAGGTTAACTCCTTTTGCCTTGGGTTGTAAATTGGTATCAGATTTTGGGAGGATAATTGGGATATCGAGGTTGTCCTTTTCTGATTGTGAAGCTGAAAGCCTCCAGTGATGTTCTCCTACAAGAGCAGATAGTGCAGTATCAACCAAACCATCTCATGACTGATATATGGAGATACTTTTTCTTGCTACTTTTAACAGCATCAGGCTTAAATCTTTACTGTTAAGAAGTCAAAGATGACTCAGGTCCTTGGGAAAGTGCTCTCCATTCACAATATAAAGAAGGCCTGAGGACCAAAGGAAGGTGATTAATTGAAACCCTTCCAACCCAAACTATTCTATGATTCTATCCATCCCACGGGGGGCACAGTTTTTATAAAATAATTTGGGTTGGAAGGGACCTTAAAAATCATCTAGTTCCAACACAGAGTTTTAAGCCTGATGAGATAACTGAGAAATGGTTGAAATCTTTTCCAAAGAGGGATGAGGTCCACCTGACACAGCACCTTTATTTTAGTGTTGTGCAGAGGAGCGAGCAATAAGAAGACCCCAACTGGAGTCACAGTTTTCAGTTCTGGAGCCCTCAATATAAGCAGGACGTTGAGCTGTTGGAGTGGGTGCAGAGGAGGCCACAAAGATGATGAGAGGCATGAAGACAGCTCCCTAATGAGGCCAGGCTGAAGGAGTTGGGGTTGTTCAGCCTGGAGAAGAGAAGGCTCAGGGGGGACCTCACAGTAGCTTCTCAATACCTCCTTCCGGGGGCTACAGAAAGGCTGGGGTAGGACTTTTTAATCGGGTCCAGGATAGCAGGACATGGAAGAATGGATGGAAATTGGAAGAGGAGAGATTTAGGCTGGAGAGAAGAAATAAGTTGTTTCCTGTTAGGGTGGTGAGACACTGGAACAGGTTACCCAGAGAGGTTGTGGATGTCCCCTCAATCCCTGGAGGTGTTTAAGGCCAGGCTGGATGAGACACTGAGCAACCTGGTGTAGTGGGAGATGTCCCTGGCCATTGCAGGGGGGTTGGAACTAGATGATCTTGAAGGTACCTTCCAACCCAAACCATTCTAATGATTCTATAACTTGAGGAATAAAGCATGGTTAGGCTAACTGATACCTTAAAAATCCCTAACAGTGCAAAAAAACCCCCACAAAACCTCTAAAAACCCAAAATTCAGGCAGGTTTTCATAGTACCCACAAGACATCACTCAAGCTTTAGTCTATTTCCATCTCCTATGAATTTAGACTCCAATTATGTGCAGAGTATTTGTCGCCTTTACACACAGGGAATAGTTTTTTTGCAGGTGTAGAGTCTTCATTTCATCCCTGAAAATGTTAGAGATGGAGGGGGGAAAAAGTGCCATTTTTTGGTAATGAGGGAAGAAACTCAAAGGCAGAGACATGAAATTCTTTAAATTACTTGCAGGTCATCAGATGGCATGAGAGATGTCACGTAATATTGCAAGAAAAAAGTTGATTTGCCCTAGTTATGTGGTACCTCCTCCAGGGTGGAATTTCAGCCTTGGGAAAAAAGCTCTTTTCGATGGTAGTTATGTGAATTTTTTTAAAATACTTTTCCTGGCTGGGTCAGCAGATTGAAAGCACTATGTTTTCCCAGGAGTCTTGGGTTTTAGATAATTATTTTTTTTCATTATGTTTAATTCTGTTTTCAGAATTGTTTGTTGCCATTTGATAAATTGATTAGTGGTTAATATCCACCCCACAGATTAAGCTGTGGTGTTACCTGGTGAGGAGTTTTAAGGATGCCACTAGGTTAGAGACCCTTCATTTTAGAAGAGAGATCAATTCACTCTGAGGTGTTAGACACAATGTTGTTGTTTTCTAGGTCAACAAAATGTTTCAAGGTTATTTTTAAAGGCAGGCCAGGAGGCCAAGGGTGTGATGTTTTCACTGGCTGGGCAAAAGGGCCAAGTGTTGTGTTGCAGACAGGATCATCCAGCCACAGAGCTATTTCTGAATCTGAGTGTGTGATTTATATCACCTCTTCTAAAATAGTGGCAGCTTATTTTGGAATTATTTTATATGCATGCTTGTGGCTCAGGACTCAAAAGGCCCAGTCTGCTAATGTGACTGCAGACATCACCAGGATTGGTTTTCACTCTGCAGAGCCTTCTGAGGAAAGGC
>VZTY01026888.1:25861-36301 GCA_013400935.1 Turnix velox
CTACCTCCTCCTCCCCTCCTCCGAGCTCTACCTCCTCCTCCCCTCCTCCGAGCTCTACCTCCTCCTCCCCTCCTCCGAGCTCTACCTCCTCCTCCCCAAGCTCAAGAGCCCCAGCTCCCTCAGCCTTTCCTCACAAAGAAGATGCTCCAACCCCTTCATCATCTCTGTGTCTCTGCTCTGGGTTCTCTCTCCTTCAAATTTCAATCAGAACTTCCACAGACTTGACTTTTCAAGGTCTTTTTATGGGTTTTATTTTCTTAACCCCAACCCTATTGCTACCAAATAGTAAAACACCACTTTTACTCCTCCTGTGGATTCCACCCCAATTTTCACTACTGCTGTAAGGTTAAAAAGCAGAAAAGAACCTGACCTGATAGCAGTGCTTCAGAAGTGAAAGCTGCAGAAGATTCACCTTCTTCTCTGTCAACTGCATCACTGGAGTACTCCTGTTAAATTAAAATGATACAATCATTTATTCTATACCATTTAATTAAAATATCATCCTTATTTAATTATTCAACTTGTGGTAGTTTAATAATGACTGCAGAAGTCCATCCTTAGAATGAAACCCTCTATAAAACACCACCAACCTTCATTTTATCCATCAGTTGCTTCACAGGGGTTTTCTTCAGGACAGATCGTGGCTGGGAGGGAGGTGGAGTGTGGCCATTCAAGGGAATTATTCCAGTTCTTACTGGTGTGACTGGTGGTTTGTTTCCATCAAATATTTCCAGGCTCACTTCTTCTGCAAAACTGACTTTCTTTCTGTTTGCATCTGATACAACGTTGCTTGGGACCTCCTCAGAGCTGAGATCTTTAGAGAAAGTAGATACAAGAGACAATCAAAGCCTGAAGTAGAACTGAGAAGACTTTGAAATTAAAGATGAACTAAAAATGCATTTTTCTGCTGTTGTGGCACATTCAACTTCCAAATTTTACAGAACAAAGAAAAGTAAAGGGGAAGCATGAAGGAAAAACCCTTTTGCATGAGGAATTTTATCGTTTTCTCTTCTGATTTTGTAGTTTCATATTTTTAGACCTGAAAACCAAAAATACATCCCACTTACCAGGGCTTGCTCCATGGGAAGAATCAACCACTTGGGACACCCTGGAGAAACCAGTCCCTTCCTCAGTTTCTTCTACTGATCTAAACAACCTTTGAAAGGAATCTATTTTGTCCTTCAACAACCTGACGTTGTCATGTTTGAAAGGACTAACCTGCAAAAGGGAAAATAACCTTGTGAGACTTCTTTTTTGACCTTGTATTTCTAATTTGGCATCAAACAAGCTGGGAAAAGCAGACCTTGGGTTTAATCTCACCTGTGTAAAAGATTCCTTTTGCCTGTTACTTCTCTGTTGAGCAAGGAATTGAATCAGGGTGTTGTTTTCTGGGGATCCTCGTACACCAATTGCTGATCTTCTTCTGTATTTTAAAGAGGGAGAATTCCCTGAAGCAGGGGGAGGAGGGAAAAAGAAATGCTTTAGGAAGAATAATTCAAGCTTTAAAGTTTAGGAAAACATTCAAAGTTAACTCTTCACCTCAAGAAACCTTCCTGAGCAAAAGGAAATTAATTTTCTAAAAGCAAACTGGTTTTTCCTGAGCTTTATAGCTAGTGAGATGTCTTTTTTTAAAAATATTTTTAATTGTTAGTTAAGAAACTGCACCAGCCTCACAGAATTTGCCCTACTACTCACTTGGGAAACTCAATGACATCTGATCAATGTGGCAGGAAAAAATTGAATAGAAAATAGAATTCTGTGATCCTGAACCTGAGCTGAAGTGAAGCTTTTGAGAAGATTTTGGACCAGGTGACCTCCAGATGTCCCTCTGAAGAGGGCAAAACCCATTCCTCAACTCCAACCTTACCTGTAGATGGTTTAGTAAAACTTTCTTGAGTGATCCCAAAGTCCCCAATCGTCACAGTTGCAAAATCAACAGGTTTCCTCCTCTGTTTTTCTGCTGTTCCACAAAGAGTTTTTTCTTCTGCCTTGTCCCCATCAGGTGTCACACAGCACTCACCCTCCAGGGATTCAGATCTGCTTCTTGAAATATTCTCCCTGATGGTCACAGGCAGGGAAAATTCACCCAGCAAAGCCCCTTTCTGTGCCAAGAATTCAGTGAACTGACAGCTAAACACTTCCTCATGGTGTGATTCCTTCTCCTCTGAGCCTTTGCTGGATTTCAGGGGGTAATTTTGCATCTGGATCCCATCACTTAAATTCTCCTTCTCAGAGGACTTGATGACTCTGGATTTAATCATTTTGCAAACTTTTTGCTCTTTGGAAGGCTCAGGGAGGGAGATTTCATCCTTTTCTTCAATGCATTTGCTCTCATTGCCTTCCAGGGGGGTGTTTATAGTCACAGATCGTCTGTGCATGGTTGGTGATTTATTTCAAAAAGCATTCAGCCAGCCTGCAGCCACAGACACCTATCAAAAAGAAAAAAGGCATTTAAATGGGTATTTGAAGTCACAGTCATTCTCAGATGCCCAAGTTCTGTTTGCTTTGTGGGTTTTATTCCTCAAAAAGCCAACTTTCAATAGAATCACAGAATCATAGAATAGTTTGGGTTGGAAGGGACCTCAAAGATCATCGAGTTCCAACCCCCCTGCCATAGGCAGGGACACCTCCCACTACATCAGGCTGCCCAGTGCCCTGTCCAGCCTGGGCTTGAACACCTCTAGAGAGGGGGCATCCACAACCTCTCTGGCCAACCTGTTCCAGTGCTTCACCACCCTCACTGGAAAGAATTTCTTTCTTATGTCAAGTCTAAATCTATCCCCCTCCAATTCACATCCATTGTTTCTAGTCCTCCCATCCCATATTATGTTAAAAATTCCTTCCCCTGCCTTTCTGTAGGACCCCCTCAGGTACTGAGAAGTTACTCTGAGGTCCCCCCTGAGCCTTCTCTTCTCCAGGCTGAACAACCCCAACTCCTTCAGCCTGTCCTCATAGGGCAGTTGCTCCAACCCTTTGACCATCTTCCTGGCCCTTTTCTGGACCCTCTCCAACAGCTCAATGTCCTTCCTGTGTTGAGGGCTCCAGAACTGGACACAGTAACTCCAGGTGTGGTCTCACCAGTGCCGAGTAGAGGGGTAAAATCCCCTCTCTGGACCTGCTGGTCACACTCCTCCTGATTCAACCCAGGATTTTGTTGGTGCCTTCTTGGCTGCGAGTGCACACTGCTGGCTCATGGTGAGTTTGTCATCAACTGACACACCAACCTTTCAGATCAATCCAGTCCAACCATCAACCTGACTCTGCCAAAAGCCAGATCTAAACTCTATCTCCAACACTCTGTTTTTACTCATCTTCTAAATAACATCAATTTGACAGAGTAAAATCAATATCTGCTTTCTTCAGGTCCCACTCAATGCAGGGTGTGAGGTGGAAACTGGGAGAAGATGGACCCCTCTAGTTATCCTCACTCCTCCTCCTGCCCCAGCAGCTCAAATTTGCTCCTCAGGCTTTGGAATCTTGCTCCTCTTCCCCACAAGCAGCAGAAAAGTAAGGGCTGGGAATTTATTGCAGGTTAATGGGGCTTATTTTCATATTAATTATCAATCATATCAATTATTTTCATATTATTGCCCCTTCACCTGGGCAAAGCAAAGCTCCATCACTATGCCTTTGACACCCTGTGGGGTATGGAGGGGGTTTGTGCTCTGCAAAGGAGATACAGACTTTTTCCAGCAGTTTCTGTGGCCCAGGTGGCTTTTCTGGTCCACATGGGACATGTCACCTCCTGCTGTGAGTGACATCAGTCAGGGGGTGATCGACCCCTAATCCCCTTGCCTTGGAAAAGGCACTTTTTTTTCTTGTAACAGCAGATATGAAGAAGAGCAAGGTGTTTAAGAGCCTGGTGGAGAGCCCTATCAACAGCAAGGCTACAAAGAGAGAATATAGATACTAGGAAGAGAAATTCAGCAATATAAATCTACAACAGAGGCCCTGCTCCCAGGCCAGGCCGCCCTCCATCTTCCTTTTCCGCTCTTCCCTCACCCCCTTCACGCTCCCCGCGACCTCCTCACTCTCCCGGAGACCCCTCAGACATATTTTCACCACTTTTTCCTCTTTTATATCCATTAAAACCTCCCAAAAGACCCCCAACACCGCGAAGCCTCTTACCTCAACTCGCCCGGCCGCCGCCGCCTCACGCATTCAAACACAACCGCAGAACAGCGTATCCCTCCGCCGGGTTCTCCGGTGTCCCCCTTTCTTTCCGCCCATGAAGCACCCCGCAGAGTAGCGCACGGAAGAACGGAGATTCCCCACATCGGCTCCGTTATCCCACCGGTGGGTTTTTTTTCACCGCGACGTGACGCGCGGAAGAGGAACTCTTTGCCTCACCGCGCGGAGGGATCACCAACCGTTGAGCGCGACGCGTCCCTTTGAAAAAAACAAGTTCCAGCCAGCGGGCTGCGCTCACGTGATATTCTGACCAATCAGAGGGAGGGTTACATCACACTTTACACAAACACAGGGCTTAAAGCAGCTTGTGATTGGCTGAGACGGCGCCTTAGGCCCGCCCCCTGAATGAGCACTTCCTATTGGATGGTGCCCTCAGCGTGCGCGGCTCCTACTGGTTGGCGCTCGCGTCAATCATCGCTAGCCCACTTCCGTGTTGGACAGGGAGAAGCGAGCCCCGCCGCTGCCACAGCATGAGGCGGGTCACGCTGTTCGTTAACGGCAGTCCCCGGAACGGGAAGGTAAGGGGTGGGCAGGACGCGATCGAGGCCTTTCCATGCCGGGAAGGGGATGGTTTGTTATGAAGGAAAAGCCTCGGAGCCGCGGTGAACGGGGGGTTCGGTAGAAGCGGCCTTGCTGCTCCCCCCCTTCCTCTCCGGGGCCGCCCGGTGAATGAAAGACCGGAGCTCATGGGATCGCTGAGGGGAATCGCTGAAAAATAAGAATTTTATAGCTTTTAAAGTGGCTTCCATGTGGTTGTCACGGCTTCGGTGCCGGTGGGAGCCCGTTAGAGGCGGCTCTGAGGGGTGTCAGGGCCTTGCTTCACCGAGGGGGTGAAGATAATCATGGTTTAAACTCTCCTCCGTTCTTTAAACCGATGTAGCCGGGATCGGGGAGTGAAAATATGGGAGTTTTCCACACACAACCGGTCCCCGGATGAGCCCTGTCATTAAGAGTTGTCCCTGGTGGGTTGTTGGGATGGAAAACCCAGCCCTGGTGACATCCAAGGCCAGGCTTGAGGAGGATCTGAGTGACCTCATCTAGTGCAGGATGTCCCTGTCACTGCAGGGGGTAGCACTAGATGGACCTTTGAGGTCCTTCCAAGCCTATGAGTCTATGAATCACCCAACCGCAGGGGTGGAAGGGAGCTAGAGATCATCTCCAGGGTGAGGAGACACCAGCCCAGGTTGCCCAGAGAGGTGGTGGAGACCCCATGAGTCCTGGTGGCATCCAAGGCCAGGGATGAGGAGGATCTGAGTGACTTCAACTAGTGCAGGATGTCCTGTCACTGCAGGAATGACACTGAATGGTGGTCTTTGAAGGTCCCTTCCACCCCTGTGATTCTATGAAGAAGAAGTTCTTCCCCATGAAGGTGGGGAGAGGCTGACCCAGGATGCCCGGAGAGGTGGTGGAGGGTCTCCATCAGTCCTGGTGACATCCAAGTCCATGCTTGCTGAGGCTCTGAGTGACCTCATCTAGTGCAGGATGTCCCTGTCACTGCAGGGGGTAGCACTTGATGGACCCTTAAGGTACTTCCAACCCTATGATTCTATGAATCACTGAACCAGAGGGGTGGAAGGGACCTCTGGAGAGCATCTCCAGGTGATCCAGGGTAAGGAGACACTGGAAATGGTTGCCCAGAGAGGTGGTGGAGGGTCTCCATCAGTCCTGGAGACACGCAAGTCCAGGCTTGCTGAGGCATTGAGCAACCTCATCTAGTGCAGGATGTCCCTGTCACTGCAGGAGGTGGCACTAAATGGCCTTGGAAGGTCCCTTCCACCCCTGTGATTCTATGAAGAAGACATGAAGAAGAAGTTCTTCCCCATGAAGGTGGGGAGAGGCTGGCCCAGGTTGCTTAGAGAGATGATGGAGACCCCATCAGTCCTGGGGACATCCAAGATCAGGCTTGCTAAGGCTCTGAGCAACCTCATCTAGGGCAGGATGTCCCTGTCACTGCAGGGGGTGGCACTTGATGGACCTTTAAGGTCCTTCCAAACCTATGAGTCTATGAATCATCTAAACACAGGGGTGGATGGGACCTCTAGGTGATCCAAGGTGGGGAGACACGGGAAGAAGTTGCCCAGAGAGGTGGTGGAGGGTCTCCATCAGTCGTGGAGACATCCAAGGCCAGGGATGAGGAGGATCTGAGTGACTTCATCTAGGGCAGGATGTCCCTGTCACTGCAGGGATGACACTTGATGCTCTTTGAAGGTCCCTTCCACCCCTGTGATTCTATGAAGAAGTTCTTCCCCATGAAGGTGGGGAGAGGCTGCCCCAGGATGCCCAGAGACGTGGTGGAGGGTCTCCATCAGTCGTGGAGACATCCAAGGCCAGGGATGAGGAGGATCTGAGTGACTTCATCTAGGGCAGGATGTCCCTGTCACTGCAGGGGGTGGCACTAAATGTCCGTGGAAGGTCCAACCCAAGGCATAGAATCATAGATTTAGAAGAGACTTTCAAAGCTCATCTGGGGTCCTGGCTTTGGAAGGTCCCTTCCACCTCCTTGATTCTGATTTTTCCTTGGAGTGAAGGTGGTTTGTGTGCTGGTGGTGTCACTTTTGGGTTAAAAACAGGGAATAAATCCAGGAGAGGTTGGGATGAGTCACAGTGTTCTACTGGCATTTCCTGGCACCTGCTGCCACCTCAGTGAGATGTTCAAGTTGTCCCTTTTTTAGGGCATTTATGTGTCTAAAACCAAAGTTGCTGCCACTTTTTGGAGGAGATCCACACTTGCCTTCCTCTCCAGCCCTTCAAAACCCCCAAAAGTAAGTTTGAAAGGGTAGAAATCCCCTGGAGATGGTGCCTGTAGCCTTGTCCCTCTCTCTGTTCCACAGGTGGTGGCTGTGTATGGGACCCTCTCGGATTTGCTGTCTGTGGCCAGTAACAAGCTGGGAATAAAAGCCACCAGTGTTTACAATGGCAAAGGTGGACTCATCGATGATATTGCTTTGATTAGGTAAGGTCTGAGCAAATGAAAGTCAAATTCCAGATTGTCAGGGGTTGGAGGGGACCTGGAGAGATCATCTAGTCCCATCCTGGAGCAGGAAGGTCACAGGAAGGTGACCAAGTGGGGTTTGAATGTCTCCAGAGATGGAGCCCCTACGTTACCCCCCTTCAAAGAGAATCCCAGAAGGTCAGGGGTTGGAAGGGGCTTTGAGCGATACTAACTAGTGTCATCCAAGTGGGAAGACCCAGATTAGGTCCCAAATCAGATGGGGTTTGAAAGTCTTCAGAGAAGGAGACCCCACAGTTACCACCTCCAAAGAGAATCCCAGAAGGTCAAGGGTTGGAAGGGACCTGGAGAGGTCATCTAGTCCCATCCTGGAGTGGGAAGACCCAGATTAGGTCCCAAATCAGATGGGGTTTGAAAGTCTTCAGAGAAGGAGACCCCACAGTTACCACCTCCAAAGAGAATCCCAGAAGGTCAAGGGTTGGAAGGGACCTGGAGAGGTCATCTAGTCCCATCCTGGAGTGGGAAGACCCAGATTAGGTCCCAAATCAGATGGGGTTTGAAAGTCTTCAGAGAAGGAGACCCCACAGTTACCACCTCCAAAGAGAATCCCAGAAGGTCAAGGGTTGGAAGGGACCTGGAGAGATCATCTAGTCCCATCCTGGAGCAGGAAGGTCACAGGAAGGTGACCAAGTGGGGTTTGAATGTCTCCAGAGATGGAGACCCCACGGGAACCCCCTTCAAAGAGAATCCCAGAAGGTCAAGGGTTGGAAGGGACCTGGAGAGGTCATCTAGTCCCATCCTGGAGTGGGAAGACCCAGATTAGGTCCCAAATCAGATGGGGTTTGAAAGTCTTCAGAGAAGGAGACCCCACAGTTACCACCTCCAAAGAGAATCCCAGAAGGTCAAGGGTTGGAAGGGACCTGGAGAGATCATCTAGTCCCATCCTGGAGTGGGAACACCCACATGAGGTGTAGGGTTTGAATGTCTCCAGGGAAGGAGACCCCACAAAAACCCTCTCTGGGCAGCCTGGGACACTCTTCTCTCCCCCTCCCCAAGGTGACAAAGTTCTTCCTCCTCTTTCTGGGGAATCTCCTGTGTTCCAGCTGCACCCATTGCCCCTTGTCCTATCCCTGGAGGTTACTGGCTCCATCCTCCTGACACTCATCCTTTCCCTGAAATGAATCAGGAGTTCTTCTTCCTCTCACAAAGATAAATAAAGAAAAAATATGATTAATCTTTTCCCTTTCTTTTTCTTCTTCAAGAGATGATGATGTTTTGTTTGTCTGCGAAGGAGAACCCTTCATTGGTAAGTCTTCAAATTCTTCACTTTTACCTTCTGTTTAACAGAAAGAGGTTTTGATTTGCTCAAATGTAAATTTAAAATTATATTTTCTGCTTTTTCTAATGATTTCTCTGTGTGTTTCATCTCCCCAGATCCTCAGACTGATGGGAGACCTCACGAAGAACTTACAGGGTCACACACTGACTGGTTGACACTCAATGTTGGAGGCCGGTACTTCACCACCACAAGGTAAAAATTTAATTGAAATTTAATTCAAATTTAACTCCTTTTGTTCTTGAAGAACTTGATTTCAGTATGTTCAGTTGGGGAGATTCCAGATACTTGAAAAATAACATAGAATCATAGAATGGTTTGGGTTGGAAGGGACCTTCAAGATCATCTAGTCCCATGGGCAGGGACACCTCCCACCACACCAGGTTGCTCAATGCCTCATCCAGCCTGGCCTTAAACACCTCCAGGGATGAGGGGAGATGCAAAACCTCTCTGATTTTTGATCCAACTTGTGGCTGAGTGGCCTGAACTTGAATTTCAAGTGCACCACAATGGCTGCTTTCCTTATTCAGGTTGAAGTAGTCCTGGAGGAGTAATTTTTCTATTCTATTTAAATCTAAACCAATTTGCATTTACATCTCTTTAATCTTATGTGGTAGAATAGAATCATAGAATGGTTTGGGTTGGAAGGGACCTTCTAGATCATCTGATTCTAACCCCTCTGCCATGGATAGGACACCTCCCACCACACCAGGTTGCTCAATGCCTCATCCAGCCTGGCCTTAAACACCTCCAGGGATTGAAGGGGCATCCACAGCCTCTCTGGGCAACCTCTGCCAGGGTCTTACCACCCTCACAGCAAAGAATTTCTTTCTTCTCTCCAGCCTAAATCTCCCCCCTTCCCATTTGCATCGATTTTTCCTAGTCCTTCCATCACAAATCCCATTAAAATCCCTACCCCAGCCTTTCTGTACCCCCCTTCAGGTACTGAGAAGCTCCTCTGAGGTCCCCTCTGAGCCTTCTCTTCTCCAGGCTCAACAACCCCAACTCCTTCAGCCTGTTCTCATAAAGGATTTGCTCCATCCCTTTCATCATCATCATCATCATCTTTCCCTCTCCTGGTTGTTGTCTTCTTCAACCCTCTCTCCATTTTGCATTTGCCACAAATCAATTCTTCATTTCCAGATGGATTTAAATTGGGTAAAAAGCCCCAAAGGGTCTGGAAATCCCTTGGGATTATTTCATTTACACTCCCAACCAAACTCACCTCTCCAAGGAAAAATATCCCATTAAAAAAAAAATCCAATTTGTTTTCTAGGAGCACTTTGGTTAATAAGGAGCCTGACAGCATGCTGGCCCACATGTTTAAAGACAAAGGTTAGTATTTTCAAATAAATTTCCCCTTTTTAACCTAAAAAATTAGCAAAATAGGCTAAAAAACACTGTCAAGTTGAGACTCTTTGTGTTTCTATGTTAAAATACTAAAAGTAGCTGAAGTAGAATGTATTAATTGTATTTTTTTTTTAATAATTATTCCACTGTTTCTCACCTAACACTTGTCTCACAACCTTAAAATATAATTTCCATCCCTTCTTAATACTTTGGGGTGGTTTTTCTGGTTTAATTTTTAGATTTTCATCTTGTTGCACCTCTTTTTTGTCACCACTCCATGTGCAAATAGTGGATGAGTCCACCTTTAGAAGAGGCTAAAATCTGTTAATTTTATTTTAGAATTGATTTTTTTTATACTTTAGTGATAAAATATTTTATTTATTTATAGCAGAATTGATTTTATTTGATCAAATAGTGGATGAGTCCACCTTTAGAAGAGGGGGGACAGGCTAAAAATCTGCTGCTTTTATTTTACCATTGATTTTTTTTTTACTTTAATGATAAATTATTTTATTTATTTATAGCAGGATTGATTTTATTTTATCAAATANTTCCTTTAGTGATAAAATATTTTAGTTATTTACAGCAGGATTGATTTTATTTGATCAAATAG
>VZTY01026894.1:0-20459 GCA_013400935.1 Turnix velox
ATAAGCTCCTATGAAGTCCCCCCAAGCCTCCTTTCAGCTGAACAACTCCAAACTCCTTCAGCCTGTCTTCATAAGGCAGTTGCTCCAGCCCTTGGATTATCTTGGTAAATATGTAAAGGGTGACTCCAACAGCTCAATGTCCTTTCTGTGTTGAGGACTCCAGAACTGGACACAGTAACTCCAGGTGGGGTCTCACCAGAGCCCAGCAGAGGGCCAAAATCCCCTCTCTTGCCCTGTTGGTCACACTCCTCTTGATGCAACCCAGGATCTGGTTGGGCTTCTTGTCTGCAAGTGCACACTGGTGGCTCATGTTGAGTTTCTCATCCACTGACACCCCCAAATCCTTCTTTTTAGGGCTACACTCAAGCCACTCTCCGCCCAGCCTGTATCTGTGCTTGGGATTGCCCCTGCATTGCTCCCCCCCACATCATCACCCCCACATCATATCCCCATCTTCATCCCTATGATGCTATAGGGAGGGTCTGGTTTCTCCTAACCTCACCACAAGGACTTTACTCCCCAAAACAAGGCGCCCTGGTGGCTGCTGTGCTGCTTTTTATTTATACCTGCAGTGGAAATAAACCCTGCATGGTCAGAGCCTGGCCAGAGGCATGAGCTCATCTTTTATATTTGGTGGTGATGCAAGGGGAAATAAAAGGCAGCAGCAACAAACATCCTTGCCAGACCCATCAGGATGAGCTGGACTTTTTTTTTTTTCTTGCCATCCTTTCTTCCCACAGCTGCTGGGGAAACTGAGGAAGGGAATTTACCCTGGGGAAGCAGCTTCACTCTGTACCTTTAAAATAGGGTCTTGCACTGTGTGGGTACAAGCCAAGGTGAAATCCAGCTAGAAAGGTGTTCGGGGCTGCCAGGAGCTCTCATGAATGTGCAGAAGGTATCCTGGTAAGGGCAAGGGCACCAACAGGCTGTCTGAGAGATGTTCTCAATACCTGAAGGGGGCTACAGAAAGGCAGGGGTAGGACTTTTTAATAGGATATGTGATGGGAGGACTAGAAATAATGGATGTAAATTGGAAGAGGGGAGATTCAGGCTGGAGAGAAGAAATAAATTCTTTAGGGTGAGGGTAGTGAAACACTGGAAGAGGTTGCCCAGAGAGGTTGTGGATGCCCCCTCAATCCCTGGAGGTGTTTAAGGCCAGGCTGGACAAGGCACTGAGCAGCCTGATGTAGTGGGAGGTGTCTCTGCCTATGGAACTTGATTATCTTTAAGGTCCCTTCCAACCCAAACTATTCTATGATTCTAAGTTACAGTGATGCTGAATCAAATCTGGAGGAAATATATCCCTATTCCAAGTGCAGCTCCCCAGGAAACCCCCACTCTGGGATGAGGGGAGCCTCAAACACCCTTTTGCATCCCAGGACTATACAAATCCTTGTGCAGGTAGCAGCATCCTTGTGCATGGGCAGAAACTATAGCCACTAGGACTGGGTGACAAGGACATTCCTGCTGATGTAGAAAAAACATCCCAAGTCAGTATTCAACCCAACCCTCATGCATGGAAGGTTTGGGGAAAGCATATTTAAGAGCAGAACCTGGCAGCCAAGCTCCAGCTGAGCCTGTGGGACTCCCTATCACCCAAGGACATGGCACACGGTTGTCACCTATGTCCATATGTGGGGAACAGCTGATTTCCAGGACCTACTCAAGCTTCTCCCCCCCTCTTCACCTCTTGGCTAAACATCCTCAGCCTTTACCGAAACTCAGGGCTTACTCACACCTCCCCCAGCTGGCAGCAGCTGCAGGGAGAGATCCTGCCATTTCCTGCCCAGCCTGACTCAGCCCCAAGCACAGCATCCCTCTGCCTCTGCCATCCTGGAAGAAAAAGGTTGGGAGCAACCTCTGGGAAGATGGCCATCCCTCCTAGCCTTCCCCCAGCCCCAAATTGACTCCTGCTTTAAAGAACCCAGTGTTCCAACTGCAAGGTGCTGGACCTGGGTCAGAGCAATCCCAAGCACAGACACAGGCTGGGTGGAGAGTGGCTTGAGTGTAGCCCTAAAAAGAAGGATTTGGGGGTGTCAGTGGATGACAAACTCAACATGAGCCACCAGTGTGCACTTGCAGACAAGAAGGCCAACCAAATCCTGGGTTGCATCAAGAGGAGTGTGACCAGCATGTCAAGAGAGGGGATTTTGCCCCTCTACTGGGCTCTGGTGAGGCCCCACCTGGAGTTACTGTGTCCAGTTCTGGAGTCCTCAACATAAGAAGGACATTGAGCAGGTCCAGAGGATGTTCCCAATGGGGCTTCCTTAAGCAACTCCAGTTCCACAAAGGGGTGGGAGTGGGACAGGCACTGGAGAAGGAGAGGACCATGCTGTGGTGGGGGCAAAGTTGCCCATTGGGGTCTCCCCTCTCTTTCCTGAAGGGTCTCCCCTCTCTTTTCTGGAGCATCTCCCAAAAGCTGCTGCTTTGCTGTGGTGCAGGGGATGTTCCCAGTGGTCTTTCTTGGGATCTGCCCTTCATGCACATGATCAATGGGCTGGAGCCTTATGAAGACAGGCTGAAGGAAGAGAAGGCTCATCTTGGGGAAGAGAAGGCTCAGGGGGGACTTCATAGGAGCTTATCAGAACCTNAGCCTGATGTAGTGGGAGGTGTCCCTGCCTATGGCAGGGGGGTTGTAACTCGATGATTTTTAAGGTCCCTTCCAACCATTCTATGACTCTAAGTGATGCTCTCCACTGGTCACTTGCTTCTTGCTTGCTTGCAAGCAGGTTGTTTTCTGGAGGGGGCTGCTGGTATGGGGTCAAGGTTGGGGGTTTTGGGAGGTGTTTTTCCTTCTGTTTGTATCAGGTGGATGGAATCCCTTTGCCATTCCCCTTGGGGAAAGGGTTGGGAACATCTGGAGAGCAGCAGGGGAGAGCTGTGAGTCATCCTGCAGCATCATTAATTTCTTATAGCTGGTTATCATCTCCCTCTGATAAGGGGAGAGCAGCATCCCCAGGGTCAGGCTGGAGGTAATTGGCTGGGAAGGCTCCAGGGTTAAGCCTTTCCCAGCTGAGCATCCTCCAAGCTGCTGGGGAGCACCTCAGACCCTCCCTGGCCCCCCCAGGTTGTCCCCTCAGCCCAGCAGGGAGCCCCACTCATCACAGAGGCACCAGGGGAAGGAGGAAAGCTGGGGCAGAAGGTTGCCCCAGGATGATGGGACAGGAGGTTGCCCCAGGAGGATGGAGAAGGAGGTTGCCCCAGGAGGATGGAGAAGGAGATTGCACCTCCAGAAGGATGGAGGCAAGAAGCTGGTGGGGTTCCTAGCCAAGGAGAATGGTGCCACGAGCATGGAAATCCTCCCCTTCCCCTCCTCCTCTACTCTCCCCATCGTTCATTTCTCTCTCTCTCAGGGAGTAAAGATGTTTTTTAGGGTTTTGCTTTGAAAGAGGCTGAGCCTTCCCTTTGAACAACCCCCCAAGCCCATGCTTAATGATGCAAATGAGCTAATTAGGGCCACGCTGGAGCCTGGGGCTGGTCGCCTGGGGCAGCAGAACCTTTGCTTGCACAGCAACAGCTTGTGGCTGCTCTTCCCAATCCCTGGCAGCATCCTTAAGGCTAGTGACAGGTCCCTACAGAAACCTCTGAGGCTGGTAGGGGAGAGCAGCCAGTGTTCTCCCTGGGTGAGAATGAGTTGGAGGTTTGCTGATGGAATGGAATGCAGCCCAAGCTATAAGACCCCAGGACTACCCTCGGGTTCACACTCTGGGAGGTTCAGCCCAAAATGAGGATTAGAATCATGGAATGGTTTGGGATGGAAGGGACCTTAAAGATCATCGAGTTCCANTTTCTAGTCTTCCCATCACATATCCTATTCAAAAGTCCTACCCCTGTCTTTCCGTAGCCCCCTTCAGGTATTGAGAAGCTCCTCTGAGGTCCCCCCTGAGCCTTCTCTTCATCAAACTAAACAACCCCAACTCCTTCAGCCTGTCTTCATAAGCCCTTTGGTCATCTTGGTGGCCTCCTCTGGACCTGCTCTAACAGCTCAATGTCCTTCTTATGTTGAGGGCTCCAGAACTGAACACAGTAACTCCAGGTGGGACCTCACCAGAGCTGGAGCATCTCACAAGATCACTGAGCCAGATCTCAGTGGCAAGTACTAGCAAAAACGGGTAACTGGCCACCATTCCCACCAAACCCCAGTAAAAATAATAGAATCTGAGAATGGTTTGGGATGGAAGGGACCTTCAAGATCATCTAGTTCCATCCCCCCTGCCATGAGCAAGGACAATTCCCACTACATCAGGCTGCTCAGTGCCTTGTCCAGCCTTGCCATAAACACCTCCAGAGAGGGGGCATCCACAACCTCTCTGGGCAACTTCTTCCAAGTGTCTCACCACCCTCACAGGGAAGAACTCCTTTCTTATCTCCAGCCTAAATCTGCCCTCTTCCAATTTGCATCCATGACTCCTAGTCCTGTCACCATCAGCTGAGAAGTTCCAGAAGCATGGCTGGGAGATGGGAGCATTAGCATGGACCAAACCAGAAATGGAGTGCAGCAGATGAGAGCTGGCACAGCCCTGCCCACCTCAAGGATGCCAAGGACAGGGTGGTCCATGGGGGGGTGATGCTGTGACATTGGAGGGTGCCAGGAAAGAATACATGATGGGAGGACTAGAAATAATGGATGGAAATTGGAAGAGGGGAATTCAGGCTGGAGAGAAGAAAGAAATTCTTTCAGGTGAAGGTAGTGAGACACTGGAAGAGGTTGCCCAGAGAGGTTGTGGAGGACCCCTCAATCCCTGGAGGTGTTTAAGGCCAGGCTGGACAAGGCACTGAGCAGCCTGAAGGCACAGTTCCCAGGCAGCCTGGTGCTTGCTCCTGAAGATGAGGTAGTGTCTCCAAAGCTGGGTTAAAGGCTTTGCTGGGCATTGGTCAATCTGTTTTCTCTCTGGAGTCTGAGCCAAATGCCAGGCAGTGTCCATGAGGGACCTGCTCTTGCTTCTTGTTCCCAAGCAGGCTCCCAAGCTGCCAGGCTCATGGTGAGGACACTCCAAGGAGAACAGATTGATGTCAAAGTGCTCAAAACCAGCTTTTCCCAGCACTTAGGCAGCTGCTCCTCATCCCAGCCCCATGGCCAGGGGGGAAGGAGAAAGCCTTGCTTCAGGAAACAGCTTTTTTCTGCTTTTTTGGGGGGGATTATGGCCCCAGAAAAGAACATACCCATGCACAGTCAGCTGAAATGGTTGGAGATCTGAGGCATTTTCAGCTTGGAAATGCAAGTTTGGGAGATGGGGCACCTCCAAAAACAGCACCAATTTTGGGAAACCTGGATTTGGGAGTAAAGACACAGAGGGAGAAGGGGGAGAGATCTCAAAGCAGGGCAAGCCCATCATCATCATCATCATCATCATAGACCACACGAAGCCTGATGTGTCTTTTTTATGAAAATCCAAAATTTGCTCTATTTTTTTTCCAATATCCTCATTTACAAGAAGTGAGAAATTTAGTTTCTACAAACAAAATTCTACAAAAGTATCCCAAATATCTTGGGATTTTTTTTATTAAGCTCCCAACCCCCCTTCTCCCCTCCCCAAGACTTTTTTTTTCCTATGGAGAGAATTTCAAAACATTGCATTTGACTCCAGTTTGCATCAAAGGCAGATTTTTGAAAGCTCTGCAAAAGGGACAGTCACCCTCTGGGCTGAGAGACCTCCAAGAAAAACGCATGAGGCAATACCAAAGGATGCTAAAAGGGATCTTTTATTTGGACCCCAGTGAAGCAATGTCCCTTTTCTGGCCCAGATGTGAAACTTGGACAGACATGACCCACCCTTGTGTTCCTGTGACACTTTTCTCCTCCATCCTGAGCCCAGTCTGAGTGGGTTCAGCCTCCTCCAAGCCCTTCATCCTCACTTTCTCCAGGGCAGATGTCTTTTGGGGCACATCTGTAGCATTTTGGGCTCAGTACAGGTGATGTTCCTTCAGCCAAGGGAAGGATTTTTTCCCAGCAGGGTCTGGGCTGGCACATGGTTCTTGCCCCTTGATGGTCCAAAGGTGCCTGGAGAAGCTTCTCAGCCCATCTTCTGGGTGTTTTCCTGCAGTAGGACCCCAGTGGGACAGCAAGTATGGTGTACACAAGGCAGAGACTCTGGTCACTGGAAACTGGGACAGGAATATTGGCTGGAGATGGGACCTTGACAGTGAAATCATGGGCTGGGAGATGGGGGCACAGGCAAAGAACTGGCACCCATGTCCAGAATAAGGTTCACAGCAGAGGGACATCACCCCACAGGCTAAGGGTTCCTCTTGGGTCTCTCCCTGCAGATGCCTCAGCTGTGGATATGGACCTATATGATGCCCAGACCTTGGCAGAAGCCCTCAAGTGGTACCTGCAGGAGCTCCCATCACCCCTCATCCCTCCAGCTCTCTACAGTGAGCTGGTCCACATGGCTCAAGGTAAGCACCCCTTTGTGGAGCTGGAGGAGCTTAAAGAAGACCCTGAAAAGTCACCACAGCATCCCCAGGACAACCCTGTCTCCTGCCCAATGATGTGCAAAGGGCAGATCCCAAGAAGGACCATTGGGAACATCCCCTGGACCACAGCAAAGCAGCAGCTTTTGGGAGATGCTCCAGAAAAGAGAGGGGAGACCCTTCAGGAAAGAGAGGGGAGACCCCAATGGGCAACTTTGCCCCCACCACAGCATGGTCCTCTCCTGCTGCAGGGTCTGTTCCACTCCTACCCCTTTGTGGGGCTGGAGGAGCTTAAGGAAACCCCTGAAAAGTCACTCCAGCATCCCCATGGCAATTCCTAACCTTGTCCCCTTCCCAAATAATGCATGAAGGGCAGATCCCAAGAAGGACCATTGGGAACATCCCCTGGACCACAGCAAAGCAGCAGCTTTTGGGAGATGCTCCAAGAAAGAGAGATGGGATACCCTTGAGGAAAGAGAGAGGAGACCCCAATGGGCATCTTTGCCCCCACCACAGCATGGTCCTCTCCTGCTGCAGGGTCTGTTCCACTCCTACCCCTTTGTGGGGCTGGAGGAGCTTAAGGAGAGGCATCCCCAGGGTAATTCCTAACCTTTTCCCTTTCCCAAATGATGCATGAAGGGCAGATTCCCAGAAAGATCCCAGAAAAGAGAGATGGGAGACCCCAATGGGTAGCTTTGTCCCCACCACAGCACGGTCCTTTCCTACTGCAGTGCCCGAAGAAGGAGGTGCTGCCAAGGCTGGGTGATGCTGGCCTCAGAAGAAAGCATTATTATAATATTTTGGCTCTGCTGCCTGGGAAATTTTTGCTGTAATCTTGTTAACTCTTGGCTTTTTTTTATGGGCACAGAAATTTCTCTGCTTTTCCAGCTCGGAGCTGTTAGGAAGCTGCCATCAGCTCCCTGCCACCGTGCAAATGCATGAGGCTGTCAAGGTTTTGGGTTTATTTGATTTTTTTTTCTTTTTTTTCAAATGAACAGGGCAGGGGCTCATACCCAAGTCAGAAAAGCCTATGAGCTATCCCAACAAAGGAGGGTAGACCAAAGTCTGTTTCAATTGAGTCCTTTGTAGAGCTGCTCAGCGCCTTCCAGGCTGAGGCTCCACCAGACCCACATGAATCATAGAATGATTTGGGTTGGAAGGGACCTTCAAGATCATCAAGTTCCAACCCCCCTGCCATAGGTAGGGACACCTCCCACTCCATCAGGCTGCACAGTGCCTTGTCCAGCCTGGCCTTAAACACCTTCAGGGACTGAGGGGACATCCACAACCTCTCTGAGCAACCTCTGGGGGGGGTTCAGCTACCTTTGAGCATGAAATTCCCCGTGAGCAGCTCTGCCCTTTTCATAGAATCATAGAATAGTTTGGGTTGGAAGGGACCTTCAAGATCATCTAGTTCCAACCCACCTACCATGAGCTCCCACTAGACCTCCCACTAGACCAGGTTGCTCAATGCCTCATCCAGCCTGGCCTTAAACACTTCATAGAATCATAGAAACATAGAATAGTTGGGGTTGGAAGGGACCTTCAAGATCATCGAGTTCCAACCCCCCTGCCATAGGCAGNTTGAGCAGCTCCTCTGAGGTCCCCCCTGACCCTTCTCTTCATCAAACTAAACAACCCCAACTCCTTCAGCCTGTCTTCAGAAGGCTCCAGCCCTTTGATCCTCTTGGTGGCCTCCTCTGGACCTGCTCCAACAGCTCAATGTCCTTCTTATGTTGAAGACTGGACAAAATACTCCAGGTGGGGTCTCACCAGAGCCCAGTAGAGGGGCAAAATCCCCTCTCTTGACCCCCTTCAGGTCACACTCCTCTTGATGCAACCCAGGATTTGGTTGGCTTTGCCCACTCCCTCAATGAATTCCTTGATATCTTTGAAACCAGATTTTTTTTTCCCTTTTCTCTGTAGCTTTCACCTCACTTGTGGTCCCTGCAGTGTGTTCCAGCCCTATGTATCACCTCCCCACCCTAAACCAGCTTAATGCTTGGGCAGATCATGCTCTTGGCACTACAAAATCACCAGGCTGGCTTTTTCCTAGCATGAAAAAAGGCAGCAAGGTCCTTGTGGCAGGGAGAAATGAACAGAAAAGATGGGGGATAACTCCCAAACATCCCTTTTTCCTGCCCTACACACAGAGGAAATACCCCTGGGGCTTGGTGGCACCGAGATGTTGCCTTCCCCCCCTCACCCCATTGGCGAGAGGAGAAATCAAAGGCTGCATCTCCCCTTTCTAAGGATAAAAAAAGCAATTAGGAAGCAATTAGCTGGTTTGCCTCGTTAAGCAACTTCAAAGGGAAGAGCCTTTCCTTGCAGCCTGCCCCAGAGGGGGCTCCTGCCACAAAGGGGGCAGGAGGAGAAGGAGGGGGCAGAAACAGAGGGGATTTCTCAGGGGCTTTCATAAAAAAAAACCTATTTTTTTGGCAGCTTTCCCTTGCCAGCAGGTTCCTTTTGCCCTGCTTGAGGCTGTGGGCTAGAAAAGTTGCAAAAGGAAGGCAAAAAACACCCCTCAAATTCCTCCCTTTGGCTGTGGACCTATCTCCTGGGTGCAAAATCTGCTGATTTGGGTCAAAAAGGGGTAGAAAAAGGTGGGAAAAGGTGCATAAAGCTGCTGATTTGGGTGAAAAATGGGTACAAAAAGGTGGAAAAAGGTGCAAAAAGCTGCTTGGAGCTGAGGCTGTTGGGCTAGAAAAGTTGCAAGCTAACCATTTGCAAAAGGAAGCCCAAAAAACACCCCCCAAATTCCTCCCTTTGGATGTGGACCTAACTCCTGGGTGCAAAATCTGCTGATTTGGGTCAAAAGGGGTAGAAAAAGGTGGGAAAAGGTGCATAAAGCTGCTGATTTGGGTGAAAAATGGGTACAAAAAGGTGGAAAAAGGTGCAAAAAGCTGCTGATTTGGGTCAGGGAGACCTGCAACAAAGCCAAGCACTCCATGGGAGAAGGTTGTTGGATCCACAAACATCCCAGTGCCAGGAAACTGTCATGTTTTTGGGGGTTCTGTTGGGGAAAAAACCTGTCCCAGCTCATGCTATGAGTGCTGGAAGAAGGTGCCAGGCTCCCATAAGAGTAAAAGGGATGTTCTAACCTCCCAAACCGACTTTTTTGGTTTTTTTTTTTTCCTTCTGTTTCTCCTCTGCTGCAGAAACCCCACAGCCTGTCTATGGGAAGGGATGAATTGCAAACAAAGTCATGTTTTTTGGGAGCAGAAAAGGGTTTTGGGGTTTCTGTGGGGGAAAAATCCTGTCCCAGGTCATGCTTTGAGTGCTGGAAGAAGGTGCCAAGCTCCCATAAGGGATGTTCTAACCCCCTGAACTGACTTTTTATGGGTTTTTTTTCCTTCTGTTTCTCCTCTGCTGCAGAGACCCCAGGCTTGGATGAGTGTGGCCAGAAAGCCAGAGCCCTGCTGGCCCCTCCAGCCCTGCCACAGCCCCAAGCATTACTCCTGTGCCAGCTCATCTGCCACTTCTGTCACCTCTGCCAGGGCACCCGCAGGAGCCACCTCTCACCCCACCTCCTGGGTGAGATCTTTGGGGAGCTCCTTCTCCACCCCAAAGCAGCCAGGTGAGGAGGTTCTGCTACACATAGGATGAAGAAAAGGGTGGCCATAGCCAGCCTTTGTCCCCCAAAAAAAGCTGGTGGTGCTGGTAACACCCCACCAGCAAAGGGTTTTTTTCCCCAACTGTAATGCCCTAACATCACCCCCATTTCTTTGGTGGCTGGTGGGGAGGTCAGTCTGTTGTCCCAGGTGAAAAGAAAGATGATGGGAGGAAACAACCTCAAAGTTGTCCAAGAGGGGGGTTAGGTTGGATATTAGCCAAAAGTTTGACACTCAGAGGGTTATCCAGGGAAAAGCTGGTGAGGGAAGATGTTGAGGCACCACCCCTTTAAGAGATGAACAAACACCAAGCTTAGGGGGATGGTTTTTGTCAAAGTTGAGTAGATGGTTGGCCTAGATGATCTATCTGAAAGGTTTTTTCCAACCAAGGAAAGTCTGGGATTCCGTATTTGTGATGTCACATGAGGGACTGGGATACACCGCAGGTCCCCAATCCTACAAGAGATCCATAGGGTGGCTGTCTCCAGGAGGCCACAAGTCTCTAGTGGGGTGTGGGCTGATGGCACCTTCATGAACCCCCCACAACTTTCTCTCTGCAGCACTGAGGCAAGTCCTGAGCTCCACACAAGGATTCTGGAGTCCCTCATTGTGGCCAACGAGGTGGCAGATGTGCCAGCAGCTCCTGGTAAGAGATGCCCAGCTTGAAGCAGGGGGAGGGTTGGGGCAGGAGGACTGAATTTCAAGGAGGTGATATCAGCATGTCATGAGATGGGTTTTTGGTGGCCACTGGTATGACCAGAAAGTCCCCAGGCTGTGCTAGCCTCATGTCCACCTCTCCTTTCTCCTCAGAGACATCATCTTTGGGGCATTTCTGTGCAGCCCCATGGGAAGTTTTCACCTGTTTTCTTGTTCAGTGTCCCTCTCTGGTCTCAGGGTGGTGCAAGCAGGTCCCATTTTGGGTAGAAATGGGTGATCTTGGTTGGTGGATGCTGAGTGGCTTGTTTTGGTGGGGTCTGGCTGCAGTCTGAGGGGAACAAAAAGCCAACACAGCCCTAAAATGGTAGCAGGATGGAATCTGAGCTTGATTTTGGACTTGCATTCAGTGTGCAGAGATGCACTGCATCCACCAGCACACTGGACCAAGTGCAGGACCAAGAAAGGGGATTTTGCCCCTCTACTGGGATCTGGTGAGGAACCATCCAGTTCTAGAGTCCTCAACATAAGAAGGACATTGAGCTGTTGGAGCAGGTCCTGAGGAGGCCACCAAGATGATCAAAGGGCTGGAGAAACTGCCTTCTGAAGGAGTTGGGGTTGTTCAGCTTGGTGAAGAGAAGACTCAGGGGGGACCTCAGAGGAGTTTCTCAATACCTGAAGGGGGGCTACAGAAAGACAGGGGTAGGACTTTTGAATAGGATATGTGATGGGAGGACTAGAAATAATGGATGGAAATTGGAAGAGGCTGGATATAAATATAAATTCAGGCTGGATATAAGAAAGAAATTCTTCAGGGTGAGGGTAGTGAAACACTGGAAGAGGTTGCCCAGAGAGGTTGTGAGGTCTGCTCCTCTGTAAACATTCAAAACCACCTAGACACCTTCCTGGTCCTTCCTGTTCCTGCTCCAGCAGGGGGGTTGGACTAGATGATCTCTTGAGGTCCCTTCCATTCCTGACATGGATGTAAACTGGAAGGGGTAGATTCAGGCTAGATAGAAGGAAGAAATTCCTTAGGGTGAGGGTGGTGAAACACTGGAAGAGGTTGCCCAGAGAGGCTGTGGATGCCCCCTCAATCCCTGGAGGTGTTCAAGACCAGGCTGGACAAGGCACTGAGCAGCCTGATGTAGTGGGAGGTGTCCCTGCCTATGGTTAGATGATCTTTAAGGTCCCTTCCATCCCAAACCATTCTATGATTCTATGTTGTTAATCTTTACAGTTGCTGATGTTCCTTGTTCTATCACTGGTCACTCCCACCCCAAACTGATAGGAAGGACTTTGGGACCCTCATCCCCTTTCTTTGTGCAAACCTCCCATAATTGTGGGGCAGAGCATGGGGCACTTGTGCTCCCCACCCCATGGATTGCTGTGAGGTCATCCTATGGGTTTTGTCACCTCCCCTCTCTCTGTCCCTAAAAGTGAGGCTATTATTAGTTGTCCCTCCCCACATTAGGATGTTGGGAAGTTGAATTAAATGCCTGCAAAGCATTTTTAAGAGGTGTGGATGAAAGGGGCTATATATAAAAAAGTGCAAAGTGTTATTATTATTATTATTATTAGCTGTAGAGTCCCTGCCCCAACCCCATTCCCATCACCCTGGCCCTGCCCCCACGTGTCCTGGCAGCATGGTTATTTTAGTGGATGTGTGGAGTTGTGGTTGTCTAATTCTACATGTAAAACAGCTATAAATACCCTGCAATAACAGCCCAGGAGTGTGTGGATAGCACAGGAATAGGACTCAGGAGCTGCCATGGAGGAAACCACAGGGTGACCTCATTCTGACTAAGGCATAAATATACATTATGACTGGGGGTGACTGGTTTTGGGGCAGGTGGGGTGGGCTTGGAGTCTGTTTAGGGTTTGTAGGGACAGTGGCTGCCTTGGTTGTGAAGTTCATGCTTAGGGTGACATCCAAAACTGGGTGCTGCAAAGCTGGAGTCCATCCTCTCCCATCCCTCCTGGGGGTGATGGTGGAAGTTTGGGTGAGGAAATCATCAAGAATAAAAATGTAAATTATTACATTTGGGTGGATTTATAGAATCATAGAATAGTTTGGGTTGGAAGGGACCTTCAAGATCATCGAGTTCCAACCCCCCTGCCATAGGCAGGGACACCTCCCACTACATCAGGCTGCTCAGTGCCTTGTCCAGCTTGGTCTTGAAAACCTCCAGAGAGGGGACAACCACAACCTCTCTGGGCAACCTGTTCCAGTGTTTCCCTACCCTCACCCTAAAGAATTTCTTTCTTATGTCAAGTCTAAATCTACCCCCCTCCAATTTACATCCATTGTTTCTAGTCCTCCCATCACATATCCTATTAAAAAGTCCTTCCCCTGCCTTTCTGTAGGACTCCCTCAGGTATTGAGAAGTTACTATAAGGTCCCCCCTGAGCCTTCTCTTCTCCAGGCTGAACAACCCCAACTCCTTCAGCCTGTCTTCATAGGGCAGTTGCTCCAGCCCTTTGACCATCTTCGTGGCCTCCTCTGGACCTGCTCCAACAGCTCAATGTCCTTCCTGTGTTGAGGGCTCCAGAACTGGACACAGTAACTCCAGGTGGGGTCTCACCAGAGCCCAGTAGAGGGGCAAAATCCCCTCTCTTGACCTGCTGGTCACACTCCTCTTGATGCAACCCAGGATTTGGTTGGCCTTCTTGGCTGCAAGTGCACACTGCTGGCTCATGTTGAGTTTGTCATCCACTGACACCCCCAAGTCCTTCTCTTCAGAGCTGCACTCAAGCCACTCTCCACCCAGCCTGTGTCTGTGCTTGGGATTGCTTCCACCCAGGTGCAGGACCTTGCACTTGGCCTTGTTGAACTTCATGAGGTTGGCTTGTGCCCACCTCTCAAGCCTGTCAAGGTCCCTCTGGATGCCATCCCTTCCTTCAGGTGAATCAACTGCACCACACAACTTGGTGTCATCTGCAAACTTGCTGAGGATGCACTCCATCCCACTGTCCATATCTCCTACAAAGATGTTCAATAGCACTGGTGATTTGCTGCTGTTGGATCCGTGGCATCCTTTCCCACAGGCACAGCCCCTGGGGGGCAGTCTCTACAGCTTCTCATGGTTGGGTTGTGGAGGGGAATAGGATGGGTTTGTCCAAGCTTTTCTCAGATTGCAGAAGAGGGGTCATGCATACAACAATACTAAAGGTTAGTGCAAAAGCTGGTTCAGGAGCTTCACCACCCCTTCAGCCAGCCCAGGGGCATTGGGGACATCCCACAACCCCTATAGATACCTGGTGGGGGGGCTCAAAGAGCCCACAGCAGGACCAGCATCCCCTTTTTTTTTTTTTTTTCCAAGCAGGGTGGAAAGGCAAAGGGAAGAAGTGATGCAAATAGCAGCTCAGCTGAAGGAAGATGACTTCATCTCCTTTTCCTCTCCTGGTGCTATTTATAGGCACTTTAATTTACTCCCCTTTGCTTTATTATCTCTCCAGCAAGCCTTTAGCCCTCAGACAGCAGGATGCCTTTACTCACCATGCAGCACAGAATTCTGAGGAGGGGGGGGGGGAAAGACACCACCACCACCAAAAAAAATAAACCAAAAGAGGGGGCAGGAAGGGGGAAAAAGCCACCACCAAAAAGAAAAAAATCCCCAAAACAGGGGGCAGGAGGCAGGGAAAGGCAGCAGAGCACTGGAAGCAGGAGTGTTGCTGTCTTGGGGCATAAGTTTCTGGAGACAATGAGAAGATTTGGGCTCTTTTTTGGGTAAAAGAGGGAGAATCAGCCAAGCAAACTGTCCTTTTTCTCCTTCAGAGCAGTGGCTGGAGGGGACAGTGCCAGAGTCCCCTCCTCACCCCAAGGCAGGGGCCATGTTAAATCAAATTAGAACTATCTGGCTTTGAAGTTTTTCATTTATTTTTTTTCCTTTTTGCTTTTTTCTCCTGGAATACAAGTGCTAAGCCTGTGTGTAACAACTGTGGGGGCAAACTTGGATATGAGGAGGGTGAAGAGGGAGAATAGGGGCTTGTCGGCAGGGACCCCACTTGCTTGGGGTGCTGGAGGTGTTTTTTTTAGCCTGTATGGGAGCACCTTGCCCCATAGGGTGGATATTACCCCTTGGGGACTGACAATGGGGGTTAAAATAGGCAGGAAAAAAAACCCCAACCCAAAAACCCCTGGGTGGGGAGAGGCTGTGTCCAAGTGGTCTCCTGTGCTGAGACACCTGGTGCTGCCTCCTCTAATCTGCAAATAATATAGAGAAAGAAAATTAACACTGTGGAGAAGGGGGGGAGGAGGGGAAAGGGNAAGAGTGCCAGAACCTTGCCAGTGACGTGAGATGGGGAGAGAGTGGCTAAAAATAACAGATCCCCGAAGGCAGGGGGAGGAAACATGACAGGGATCTGCACTCCTGCCATCTCACAAGGCAGCCTTGAGCCTCCCCAGCTGCTCTGCAGGCAGGATGTGGAGAGGGGAAACCCTCTGAGATGAGCAGCAAGAGGGGTGGTGAGAGCTCTAGGGTCGTGTAGTGGATCAGGGAGTGATGCTCCCACCCCCTGCAGCAGGGTTTTGGGGATATCCCCCCCTTCCCTCCCCCAGCACCCCAGCTGGGAGGCAGCTGCTGCCTGACCCACTTGCAGGCAGTGGGATGGCTGCTGGGAGACCCCAGGGGTGCTGCCTCCACAGCTAATTTTAGCCCTGTGCTCAATTAATCATGAAGCAGGAGGGGATGGCAGCAAAGCCCAGCCTTTGCCTCTGCCACCTCCCTGCTCACTGCCAGGAGGAACTAGGACCAAGGGGTACCCCCCCACACCCTCTGATTTTGGGGTTTGGAACTAAGAGTGACTCTGTGCAACAATCCCCATCCTTCAGATGGCTTTAAGCACCGGCAGCCTAGGGACAAGGGGAAGGAAAACCTCCCTGGACATCACCTTGGGTCTCAGTTTCCCCTCCTGGCTGGCAGAGGTGACCACTAGGGTCTCCCAGCTTGCCCCTCCTGCCTCAGGGATGCATTTTCCTGACGCTCAGGGATGCAGCACCAGCTGGGGATGTCTCAACCCTTGGTGGCAGCCCTTTTCCTGGGGATCACCAGCTCTTGTCCCCTTTCCTGGCCACTGCACTGCCTCGTTGGCACAAGGAGGGACCTTGGGTAGTGCTGTGGAGGTACAGGGTGACAACACCGCAGTCCCTCTGTCCCCACAACAGTCCCACTCCATCAGTGCTGATGTCAAAAGTGCCCTGTGACTGGGAGAACCGACGGAAACAGGGCTCGACTGGGATTCAAAACCTTTTCCTTCCCCCTCCACACATGGCCAGGGCTGATAAGAGGCTGGATAAAGGGCTGGATAACCCCAAGCATTGTGTGTGCTGCCTGCCCATGACCTGCTGGGGGTTTCACTGCCAGAGAGGAAATGCTGTAGCTCAGTCAGGACAGGAGGGGAGTCTCCACACACGTTGGCAGTGGGGTCCTGCTGCTTGTCTTTTTGCCAGGGTATGAGTTTTTGGGATGGCTCCCATATGATCCACACTGGCTGCTGTGTCAGCACATGATGACCTGCTTTGGGATGTGCAGTCACCCAAGCTTCTGGCTCTAAAAACCCCAGGAGGTTGTCTGGTGTGGTCAGAGTTTAGTGCTTGGGGTTTTCAGAAGCTGTGGATGAGGTTTTGCTCCTGCAATCATAGAATCATAGAATAGTTTGGGTTGGAAGGGACCTTAAAGATCATCTAGTTCCAACCCCCCTGCCCTAGGAGGGACAGCCACTAGATCAGAGTGCACAGTGCTCAGGAGACTCAAACCTTGGGTGCCTGCTCCCAAAAGGTGGGCTGGTGGAGGTCAGACTGGCTGTGCAACCCTTCCTGATTCCAAATGGAACCACCAGTTTTGCTGTCACAGCCCATCCAGGGCTCCTCATGCCAGCTGCACATGTGCCAGCACATTCATCCTCCCACCTCCTGCCCTCAGACACCCTATCTGCTGCAGTGACGAATCATAGACACCACCAGTGGCATCACAAAAGGTGATGGAGAGGGTGACAGAGGGATGGTTGCACCACCAGCAACAGCTGGTTTCCCAGCTGGGAACCAGAGCAAGCTGTAGCCACTCTTGTGTCATGGCATTTGTGTCCCCTGCAGCCTGGCTAGTGGTGGATGGACAGCAGCATGTCCACCCACTGCCCTTTTGGTCAGGGGATGCCACAAAAGGCATCAGGGGGGACCTCACAGGAGCTTATCAATACCTGAAGGGGGTCAAGAGAGGGGATTTTGCCCCTCTACTGGGCTCTGGTGAGGAACCATCTAGAGTTATTGTGTCCAGTTCTGGACACATAAGGAGGACATTGAGCTGTTGGAGCAGGTCCAGAGGAGGCCACCAAGATGATCAAAGGGCTGGAGCCTTATGGAAGACAGGCTGAAGGAGTTGGGGTTGTTCAGCTTGGTGAAGAGAAGGCTCAGAGAGGACCTCAGAGGAGCTTCTCAATACCTGAAGGAGGCTACAGAAAGGCAGGGGTAGGACTTTTCGATAGGCTATGTGATGGGAGGACAGAAATAATGGATGGAAATTGGAATGGGGGAGATTCAGGCTGGATAGAAGAAAGAAATTGTTTAGGGTGAGGGTGGTGAAATACTGGAAGAGGTTGCCCAGAGAGGTTATGGATGCCCCCTCAGTCCCTGGAGGTGTTTAAGGCCAGGCTGGACAAGGCACTGAGCAGCCTGATGTAGTGGGAGGTGTCCCTGCCTATGGCAGGGGTGTTGGAACTTGATGATCTTTAAGATCCTTTCCAACCCCAACTATTCTATGTTTCTATGATTCTATGAGGTGTTTAAGGCCAGGCTGGGTGAGGCATTGAGCTACCTGGTCTAGTGCAAGGTGTCCCTGCTCATGGTAGATGGGTTGGAACTAGATGATCTTGAAGGTCCCTTCCAACCCAAACTATTCTATGATTCTATGAAAAGGGCAGAGCTGCTCATGGGGAATTTCATGCTCAAAAGTAGTTAATCCCCCACAGATCCTTTCTGTCTTGAGAGCATCCCAGCTCTGCTTTTAAGGGGTGGGAAGAGCCAGGTTGTCCCACACACAAGTGGCTCCACAGAAAGGCAGGATTTGTGCTTCCAGGAGGGAAAACGAGTGACAGGGGGGTGACAGGGATGTGCCAGGGATGTGCCAGGGGACTGGGGTAAGCAGTGAGTGTCAGCTATAGGGGAGGTTGGGCAGAAATGCCTTGCCTGGCTTTAAAATCTATTAATGTCATTTTGCTGTGGGAGCTGAGAGCCACAGCACAGGCAGCAGAAACACTCAGGCAGGGCTCAGATCAAGAGCAGGATTTCAATGACAGTAATCAAAGGTGACACAGATAAGAAACCCCTTGGTGTATGAAGGCACAACCAGCTGTCCTCTGCCTCCAACCAGCACCCAGCCACAGCAGCTCCATCAAAATCACTCTACCAGGGGAAGATTGGATTTGGAATCCATTTTCATCTGCCCTGGTGGAAAACAGAATCATAGAATCATAGAATGGTTGGGGTTGGAGGAACCTTAAAGATCATCTAGTTCCAACCCCGCTAACAAAGGCAGGGACACCTCCCACCAGACCAGGTTGCTCAATGCTTCATCCAGCCTTGCCTTAAAATCCTCTCCCTGCACTCCATGGGGAAGAAAGACACCTCCTCAGGGGAGGAAGGTGGCACGGAAGAGGGGACACTGTCCCCATCAAAGGCACTGATGGTTGGTTGTGCTTGAGGTGACCTGCTTGCTGTCTGTGCTGGTGGAGGTGGTGTGGGAGCATGGGGTGGATGCAATGGGAATGTGCCCAGCCTTCCCACAGGACATAGAATCATAGAATAGTTTGGGTTGGAAGGGACCTTAAAGATCATCGAGTTCCAACCCCCCTGCCATAGGCAGGGACACCTCCTGACATAGAGGATGCTAGTAGGGTGGTGAAGAGAAGGCTCAGAGAGAACCACACAGAAAGTCCTCAATACCTGAAGGGGGCTACAGAAAGGCAGGGGTAGGACTTTTGAATAGGATATGTGATGGGAGGACCAGAAATAATGGATGGAAAATGGAAGAGGAGAGATTCAGGCTGGAGAGAAGAAAGAAATTCTTTAGGGTGAGGGTGGTGAGACAATAGAAGAGGTTGCCCAGAGAGGCTGTGGATGCCCCCTCAACCCCTGGAGGTGTTCAAGGCCCGGCTGGACAAGGCACTGAGCAGCCTGATGTAGTGGGAGGTGTCCCTGCCTATGGCAGGGGAATTGGAACTCGTTGATCTTTAAGGTCCCAACCCAAACTATTCTATGATCCTATGAAAGCTGCCACCTTCTTGAACATTGTCCTTGACCAACCCTCCTCACTGCTTTTGTGGAGGAAATCTCACTTTTGGATGGTCTCAGCAGCACCTGAGCTCTCCTGTCCCTGACCCCATCCCTCCTTTGGGTTCCCACTTCCCCACAGCCTTGCAGGACCTCGGATGTGGCCAAGCCCTGGAGGTACCCCCAGGTCCCACAAACACAAAGGGGCCCATTCTGCCTCAGCATGGTGGGAGCCAGGCAAAACACAGCAGCTCTTTCTGTGCCCACTGGCCCCATTCCAGCCTGGCTGGTGTGCCCTCCCCCTTCCCCCCCACTCCTAGGGGAGGAGAAGCCCTCTCCCAAACACTGGGGTTTTGTGTGGGGCAGCAGGGCTGAATGGTGGGTCTGTGAGGCCAGGGATGCTGGGCAGGAGGAAAAGTGAGCCACTTGCTTCATCTGTTTACCTGGAAGTGGAGATTGTGGCTAGGTCCGGATGCTGCCGTGGTGGGAGCTTTCATGCCGTAGTCAATGGGATGAGGAATGACAAGCTGTGCCTGTCCCCAAGCACCCCACAGCCTCATGGGGTTGGGAATGTAGGCAGGGACCTGGTGGTGCTTCTTCTCCCTCCAATTGCCCATCCCTGAGCACCCCACAGCTTGATGGGGATGTAGGGAAGAACCTGGTGGTACTTGTTCTCCCTCCATGTGCCCATTCCCAAGCAGCCCATAGACTGATAGTGGTGGGGATGTAGGGAGGAACCTGGTGATGCTTCTTCTCCCTCCATATGCCCATTCCTGAGCACCCAACAGCCTGATTGGGATGTAGGGAAGAACCTGGTGGTACTTGTTCTCCCTCCATGTGCCCATTCCCAAGCAGCCCATAGACTGATAGTGGTGGGGATGTAGGGAGGAACCTGGTGGTGCTTCTTCTTCCTCCTTGTGCCCATCCCTGAGCACCCCACAGCTTTATGAGGATGTAGGCAGGGACTTGATGGTGCTTCTTCTCCCTCGATGTGCCTGAGCAGCCCACAGCCTCATGGGGATGGGGATGAGGATGTAGGCAGGGACCTGGATGTAAATTGGAAAGGGGCAGATTCAGGCTAGATACAGGAAAGAAATTCTTCAGGGTGAGGGTAGTGAAACACTGGAAGAGGTTGCCCAGAGAGGTTGTGGATACCTCCTCAATCCCTGGAGGTGTTTAAGGCCAGGCTGGACAAGGCACTGAGCAGTCTGATGTAGTGGGAGGTGTCCCTGCCTATGGCAGGGTGGTTGGAACTAGATGATCTTGAAGGTCCTTTCCAAACCCAACCATTCTATAATTCTATGATTTCTACTGGGGTTTGGTGGGAATGGTGGCCAGTTCCCCGTTTTTGCTAGTACTTGCTCCTGAGACCTGGCTCAGTGATCTTGTGAGATGCTCCAGCTCTGGTGAGGTCCCACCTGGAGTTACTGTGTTCAGTTCTGGAGCCCTCAACATAAGAAGGACATTGAGCTGTTAGAGCAGGTCCAGAGGAGGCCACCAAGATGACCAAAGGGCTT
>VZTY01026894.1:28737-40517 GCA_013400935.1 Turnix velox
GCCTTGGCCAGCGCCCTGGCCCCACCCTAAACAATTTCTTTCTTCTATCCAGCCTGAATCTCCCCTCTTCCAATTTCCATCCATTATTTCTACTCCTCCCATCACATATCCTATCAAAAAGTCCTACCCCTGCCTTTCTGTAGCCCCCTTCAGGTATTGAGAAGTTCCTCTGAGGTCCCCCCATGATCCTTCTCTTCACCAAAGCTGAACATCCCCAACTCCTTCAGCCTGTCTTCAGAAGGCTCCAGCCCTTTGATCATCTTGGTGGCCTCCTCAGGTCCTGCTCCAACAGCTCAATGTCCTTCTTATGTTGAGGACTCCAGAACTGGACACAGTAACTCCAGATGGTTCCTCACCAGAGCTGAGTAGAGGGGCAAAATCCCCTCTCTTGACCTGCTGGTCACACTTCTCTTGATGCAACTCAGGATCTTGTCATGTCTTTGTCCCATTGCTGCAATCTCCAGCAGATTCCTTCTGCTTTCTTGAAATCTTTGTCCCAGTGGCTCTACCTCAAGCAGCACTCGAGTATTTCCTTAAGGGCTTTAGTGGGGTTTGTGGGATGAAGATTCCTGCTCCAGCATCTCTTCATGGATAGGCACTTCCAAGCATTGGGGAAAGCCAAGAAAGAGTTTCTCTGAACCCTCATGATCAAGTTTTGCACTTTTCTCTCCCATCCCCACAAGAACTTCCTCCCTACCTACATGTTAAGTGAAAAACCAAGAAGGTTTTCATGTCACTGGTGAGGATTGGGGCTGCAAGGGCTGTCCCACATCTCACTTCATGTTTGTACCCCAAGTCTAGAGGAAGGTGAAGTAGACACTGACAAGAAATTCAAGCCCTATCTGTTGAAAAAAACAATAAGCAGAGAGACAGAGACCTCCCAGGTGCTGAGCTTGGGAACATTGCCCCAGAGCATTTCCATCACCCCACAGCATCTTCTACATTTGTCCCAGCCCTTCCCAGTATGGGAAAGGATGAAGAGCAGACACAGGCAGGGGATTTTTCCAGGGCAGAAGGTTGCTCCCTGTCTGGTTTTTTCAGAAGGAGCTGCAAGGCTGTGAATTGAAGGTATTTTTCAAGTTGGTTCCTGCAGTGGAAGTGATCAAATAATTATTTATACACCCGTCTGGACGAACATCTCGTGCTCAGAGAAACTTGCTGTCAAGGCTGCTGGGATGTGGTTTCCCCTATGATGCTAGGGGATTGTTTTTAAGAGGAAGATGTTGAGCTTGCAGGTATTTTTTCCAAAGCAGAGCCATGCCATGGGCTGGGCATGCTGCCAGCTCATCACTAAGCCAAGATTTGTGCCACCTTTTCTCTCCATGGAGACACAGGAGGCTTCCCCTGCTCCTCTTGCCCAAGAAGGAGCTTCTTCTCTACTCCAAATCCAAATAGTTTGAAATCCTCTAGCTTTTCCCACCTCTTCATGCTTGAGCAAGTCCAGAACAACCCTGCTCCTCCAGAGGAAGATGGAGGACACACACATCCATGGGAAGGTCAGGCTTTCTCAGTCCTCCAGTCCCCAAAGTGATTGTGGTGTGAACATTCAGAGCAACCATTTTGTTAAACATTTGTAACCCTCCCTAATGTCATTTTTTTTCCCCTTTTCCCACCTCCTTTGGGGTTGTAATTATTCCAGCTTTGTGTAAAAATCAACTCTGAAGTGCTCAGGGAGTGGAAACCTCCCATTATCCTTGTGAAAAATAATATTAATCTTTCCTTTTATGAAGAACTCCCATCCCTGATGGCTCAGGACTGGAGGTAGGCATTTGATGGAGAAGAGAGCCCTTTTGATGTTTGATTTTCATAGGGTCAACCCCAAACTAACTGTGAGGGTCACTGTGGGGGTGCTGGTGGAGATGGACCCCAAAAGGTGCCCAGGAAGGATGAGGAGCAAAGGGGATGTTCTTCCAAAGCTTTTATCTTGCCTGCATGCCATTTCAGGTGTTTCCAGGTTTTCAAAGACAACATCAGCAAAGGGATTTCCATTCATGGTGACTTTACTTGGCCTGATTCAGCCCCAGGGTGGGAGAAAAGTGCTCAAGGAACAGCGAGTCAGAGTGACAACCACAGCTCTCCAACATCCATGCTGCCTTCCCATCAAAGGCACAGTGGCATTGAGCAGTGTGGCCCCATAAATGTGGCCATATTGGTCCTTCTGATGCCTTCTGCACCAGGTCCTTGCCACTCAAGAGCTCCTGGCACTGTCTGAAGAATTCTCACACCTACCAAGAGCAGGTCTCAGGCAAGAGGGAGCTCCTCATGAAATGTAGAGACCAGAGGGGAGCAGAAGAAGCAGAATTTGGCCTCAGCTGCAGGATAGAATGAGATGGCAAAGGGAAGGAGAGGACACACTAGCTAATCCCACCACCTGCTGAGCTGAAACCTACCCATTGCAGTGTTCAGGGGTCATGGGGCCATGCTGTGAGGATAAGGATGAGGATGATGAGTGTGGAGGTGGGGGCAGTTCAGCTGGAATGTCCCAGACTTGGACTGCATCCCCAGGTGACATCATCTCCAGGTGACAGCATCTCCATCCTCACTGCAGGGACACAGAGAAATGCAGATATTCACTTTGGAACCGAGCCACTGCCTCAGGGTGGCTCTGGTGGCAGGGATCGCAGTCACACGTTTGCAGTCTGACATTGCTCCTACCTTCTTACTTAGTGCTTTTTAGTAGCCATCAGCTTTGTCTCCTCTTGTGCAAACTTTCCTCTCCTTCCCTTACTTCTCTCCTTCCCATTGTTTTAGAATCAGAGAATAGTTGGGGTTGGAAGGGACCTTAAAAATCATCAAGTTCCAACCCCCCTGCCATGGGCAGGGACACCTCCCACTACATCAGGCTGCTCAGTGCTCTGGCCTTAAACACCTCCAGGGTTTGAGGGGGTATCCACAACCTCTCTGGGCAACCTCTTCCAGTGTTTCACTACCCTCACCATAAAGAATTTCTTTCTTATATCCAGCCTGAATCTCCCTCCATCCAATTTACATTCATTATTTCTAGTCCTCCCATCACATATCCTATCAAAAAGTCCTACCCCTGCCTTTCTGTAGCCCCCTTCAGGTATTGAGAAGCTCCTCTGAGGTCCCCCCTGAGCCTTCTCTTCAGCAAGCTGAACAACCCCAACTCCTTCAGCCTGTCCCCATAAGGCTCCAGCCCTTTGATCATCTTGGTGGCCTCCTCTGGACCTGCTCCAACAGCTCAATGTCCTTCTTATGTTGAGGACGCCAGAACTGGACACAGTAACTCCAGGTGGGGTCTCACCAGAGCTGAGTAGAGTGGCAAAATCCCCTCTCTTGACCTGCTGGTCACACTCCTCTTGACGCAACCCAGGATTTGGTTGGCCTTCTTGGCTGCAAGTGCACACTGCTGGCTCATGTTGAGTTTGTCATCCACTGACCCCCCCCAAATCCTTCTCTTCAGAGCTGCACTCAAGCCACTCTCCACCCAACCTGTATCTGTGCTTGGGATTGCTTCAACCCAGGTGCTTTTGTTTTCTCCCTTTTAATCCTTCAAAGCCCTTTTAATAGGGCCGTTCAGCAGGGAGGTATCACCCATGAGAAAGTTGCATTGTGTACCTTTGGTCAAAGCAAGATAAGAGCTTCCTAGCTGCTGGGCTGTGAAGGTGGCTTCTCCAGGTGCTGGCAGCTCTGACAGAGCACACACTGTCTGGGATGTGTTCACCCACGGGACAAGTTTTTGCATGGGGGACAATACCCCTCTTCACTTTCTGGCAGGTTCTTGGCCTGGAAACTGGGGTATTAAAGCTCAGAGCAGTCTGTTGGCTGGGTGATGGGTATCAGGCTATTTACTTTGTCTCTCCCTTTTCTCTTTGGAGACAATGTGCATTTTATGCTTTGTGAGCAGAAGGCAGGGCCAGAACTCACCCTTCAGGGCATCCCACCCCTCCTGGAAGCTGCAGGCACCCAAGGCTCCCCATGCAAATAGCTCATGGCCCATGTGTGTTGGTGGCACCAAGGGACAAATGTTTTTCCAGTTTGGTCTCTACTAACCCATGTGTTAAAGAAACTCTGATGGGTTTTTTTACCTGCAAGCTTTGGAGGGGGGTAGATTTAGACTTGACATAAGAAAGAAATTCTTTACAGTGAGGGTGGTGAAGTACTGGAAGAGGATGCCCAGAGAGGTTGTGGATGCCCCCTCCCTGGAGGTGCTCAAGACCAGGCTGGACAAGGCACTGAGCAGCCTGATGTAGTGGGAGGTGCCCCTGCCTATGGCAGGGGGGTTGGAACTCGATGATCTTTAAGGTCCCTTCCAACACAAACTATTTTATGATTCTATGATTTGTCCTCAGTAAAATCTGAAGACGCAGGTTTTGTGGGGGCCACCAAGATGATCAAAGGGCTGGAGCCTTATGAAGACAGGCTGAAGGAGTTGGGGTTGTTCATCTTGGGGAAGAGAAGGCTCAGGGGGGACCTCAGAGGAGCTTCTCAATACCTGAAGGGGGCTACAGAAAGGCAGGGGTAGGACTTTTTGATAGGATATGTGATGGGAGGACTAGAAATAATGGATGTAAGTTGGAAAAGGGGAGATTCAGGCTGGATAGAAGAAAGAAATTCTTTAGGGTGAGGGTAGTGAAACACTGGAAGAGGTTTCCCAGAGAGGCTGTGGATACCCCCTCAAACCCTGGAGGTGTTTAAGGCCAGACTGGACAAGGCACTGAGCAGTCTGATGTAGTGGGAGGTGTCTCTGCCCATGGCAGGGGGGTTCGAACTTGATGATCTTTAAGGCCCCTTCCAACCCCAACTACTCTATGAGTCTATGATTAAGCAATAGAAGAAGTGCTGGACATCTGGAAATCCTGGACCCAAGCACCGTGCCAGCAGAGCTCAGCCCCAAGGCATGTGCTTTGCAAGGCCATTGCTCCCAGGAGAAAGGGGACCAGCAGCACACATGCTGCACAGTCCCTCCACGCACAGCAGTAAGCATTTAGCATTCCTTCTAAATGCTCTGGATTTGATGCACATTTAGGGGACAGTCTCTGCTGCTCAGGCACGAATGGGCTTGGGCTTCCAGCGAATGGCTGAAGGAAAAATTGGAGTCCTCAACATAAGAAGGACATTGAGCTGTTGGAGCAGGTCCAGAGGAGGCCACCAAGATGATCAAAGGGCTGGAGCCTTCTGAAGACAGGCTGAAGGAGTTGAGGTTGTTCAGCTTGAAGAGAAGGCTCAGGGGGGACCTCAGAGGAGCTTCTCAATACCTGAAGGGGGCTGCAGAAAGGCAGGGGTCTTTTGAATAGGATATGGGATGGGAGGACTAGGAATAATGGATGAAAATTGGAAGGGGAGAGATTCAGGCTGGAGATAAGAAAGAAATTCTTTAGGGTGAGGGTAGTGAAACACTGTTAGAGGTTGCCCAGAGAGGTTGTGAAATACCTCTAGAGGTATTTCAAAGCCACCAGGATGCTTTCCTGTCCTGCCTGCTCTAGGTGAACCTGCTTTAGCAGCAGTATTAGACCAGATGATCTCCAAATGTTCCTTCTTTCTGTGACAGCTTTGACACTGCAGCTGGGACTTAGTAAATCTGTGGAATTTTTGGGTTTGAGGGTTATAATTTCCAATCTAGAGGTGCAAAACACTGTGGTGGTTTCCAGGGATGATGGAGGTGGCTTCTTGGCTGTTTCTAGAGGATGTCTGAGACTTCTCAGTGTGAGAATTCCTTGGTGCCCTCATATCCTACATGTCCTCCAGAAAATTAATGTTCTTCTCTTGGGGAACCCAACACTTTTCAACCAAATCCTCCCCTTTCCATTTGGAAATCTTCAGAAGGGAAATAACTTTAAGAGAAGGGCCAACAAATGTAGGTCTGAAAGATGTAGAACTGCAAATTGCCTTCACTCAAGCCCACCACCTAGGTCTGGATGAGGAAAGCATCACATTCACGTGCTGGTTTTTAGATGATCACCCTGCACAGCCCTGCTTGTTCTCTTTCTCCTCTTAATGTTCAGAAGGCCCTTCTTCTTAGGCTTATTTACTGTAAAAGCAAAGAAAGCCAGGTAAAATGATCTCCAAAGCAAACAGAGCCATGTTTCCATTTGGGAAAACTTAGGAGGAAAGTGCATGTAGCTAAGCAACAATGCATGATGGTAAATGGGTCATTTTCCAAGACATGAATTGCATGTGGCTAAACTGCAAGGAAAACAACCCCAGCCATGTTTGAATTCTTGGCCTATGTGAGTAAGAAGAAATGAGATGGCTTTTCAACACCCCTGAGAGCTCCAGCGATGGGGTTTTTTTCCTCCCATTTTCAATCTCCACCCAAAATCTTGGGTGAGAGTCTCCATTACTGGCTAGCTCAGGGTATAGATGCACTGCAGCAAGAAGAGCAATGGATCATCTCCACCACTTCCTTGGTTGAAGCTTGTTCCAATGCTTTGTGGTGTAAAAATTTTTTCCTAATACCAGCCTACCTCTCCCGTGGCCCAACTTAAGGATGTTTCCTCCTGTCCTATCACCTCTCTTCAAGGAGAACAATAAGGTCCCCCCTCAGCCTCCAGGTTCCCTCAGCCTTCTAAGACCCTTCACCACTTTTTTTCCCCTTCTCTGGACCCACTCCAGCACCTCAGGGTCTTTCTTGCAGTGAGGAAAAGAAGGGTTTGCTGGAATATAAACAGATGGAGTCACATCCACATCACATAGCTGCTGCCTCACAGGTGACAGTGTTTCAACCATGGGTGAAGGGTTATGGAACCCTTGAACTCTGCATCCTAGGGCAGGAAAAACTCTTAAAATTGGGATTTTCTTCTCATAATAATAAGAAATCTACATTTAGAGCTGTGAATGTGAGGAAATTACCACTCATCTGGGTTTCTCCAGAATTGTTCCTGCTGGGAGTGGTGTCACCTTCAAACCAAGTGGTGGCAATTCAGCCTGAAGGTCACCAAGTGGGATGGAAGCAGATAAGGGAGGAGAAGATCTCCCTTTTTCTAGACAGGATGGTGATTTCTTCTTCCTGCCCTTTACATCCCTGTGATCAAAACACAGGCTGCCACGTTTATTAAAAAAGAAAGACTTATTGCAGGAAAGTTTTGGGATTGTTCCTTTCCCCCACGAGTGAAGCTCTACAGCTCCTCTTCAAATCAGACCAGAGGAATTTACAGAGTGGTTATTGCACATTCCTTGGGAAAAGAAAAAAAAATAATCTGAGCAAGTAGTTCCAGTGCATTAAAGCAGTGAATAGAGGAAGTGCAAAATATTTTAAATTCCTATAGGGTGTTACGTTTCCAAAATGCCCTGATTTAGGACGTTAGAACTAAGGGGTGGGGAGGTCAGGGGGTGGCTTTCTTCTCTATCTTTTTCTCCCTCTAATTTCTCTGAACTTGTTACAAGTCTCCTTCCATTTTGCTCCCTAAACAGAGGGAGGCCTGGAACGATGACAGAGATGCCAAGTGCACAAAGGGACGGGAGTGTGGGCCGATAATTCTGTAATTGGAGCTGCCCGAGGCTGAATTTTTTTTTTCCAAGCCAAGTGTAAATGGGGATCGCTGAAACCCTTAACAATCGCCCTGTCAGGCTGCTTCTTTAATGGATTGCTCTGTTAAACCCTCTCTGTTTGTCACTGGCAAGATGACAAGAGAAATTAGTGTGCTGGAAAATAGAAGGTAACTGGCAGCTCTCCCCAGCCCACTTCCACGGCCCCACAGACCTTGGGGTACCTACTCTCTGTGGAGGAGGATGAGGAGGAGAATGAGGAAGAGGAGGGGGGACTTGTAGTCTCCTTCCCTTCTTAAGGGGTAGGAAGACCTATAAAATTCCCCCCTGCCTCTGAGACTGATGTAGTGAAGAGTGTGGAGAGAGAAGGGGTCCCCCCAAAGCTATTATGGGGTCTGTGAAGCACCATGCACTGCTGGAATTGGGGTCCTCCTAAGGCCAAGTTTAAAATCTTTCATTTACAACACTAATGCCTCAATTTTGGTTATTTTTTTTTTTAATGGCAGTCTTCTGGGGGCTTTGGGCAAAGGATGGGAACACTTACCATTAGAGAAGATGCTCCCAGTGTGTGCGTGCAAGCATGTGCAGCTTGGGGGATGCTGTGATACCTCCCCTGCTCTGAAATTTGGCAGCCACCATGCCCCAAGGCTAGAGATGTACCTTTCACTTTTCCCATGAAATTCCATTCTGGTTTGGCTGAGTTATTCTAAAAAAAAAAGGTTTGAAAATCACCATTTCCCTTCTGCTGCCTGCATTCCTCAGGAAAACTTTGGCAGCCTGTCAAAACAATAACTTGAACGTGAACTTTCTGAAGAGCTGGCCCCGTGCTGCCTGCCAAAGAGCAGCAATTCAGCAAAGCCCATCTCAGCCTGTCCTTTCCCTCAACTCCCCCCATCACCCCAAAACCCACCCTTCACACCCCCCCACCTCCCTGGGCACCCTTCAGCACAGACATGTCCACCCAGTGGGCAGAAAGAGCATCTTCTTTGGTTGGCATTTGCTGCCCAGCTGCAAAATCCACACACACCTCATCTCCTCCAGCCCCAACTAACTGTTAATCCTTCAATTTTTGGGGGGCAGAAACCCCCACAGCAGTGAGGAAAGTCCAGTCCCAAACCTTGCTGAGGAATACACTAAGTCCAGCTGCAACAACCTACACCCTAGACATTCTCTTCTCTTTTTTTTTTGTTTTAAATTTTAAAGGTTATTTCTTAGGCTAAAAGAATGTTGTTTACAGTGCAAAGCCAAGTGCTTTTAAGTTAGGAAATGCTTAATGTATGATTCCTTGCAAACTCAGCTCTGTGCTGCAACCTTTAGGTCTGAGAGGGGAGAGAAGAGGGTACAACTTGCTGGAAATAACACCAAAATTTTTCACTTGAAGCCTTCTGCAGACCACATATTATCCTTTAATACAGGTTTTTAATGCAATGTGTAATTTTCAAACCCAAGAACCAAACTTTGGTGCATTTTGCCAGAGTTTTCCCTCCCTCACCACAGAAATGTGGCTGCATGTGGGGTGGAGCTGAGGCAAAATCGTTTTGCAGCTTATTAGGACATCAAATGACTCTACATCTCAGAAGAAGAAGCAGAGCAGCCCTTGGTAGAAGCACCCACTCTATTTCACTTGATGGTGCAGGGAGGGAAATTGTTATTTCACTCCCCCAGGGGTTAATATTCATAATCTGGTGTCAAATTCTTTGTGGTCCTGGTGTATTTTCTAGGCTCAGATTGTACAGTTCAAGGGGAAAGTGGGTGCTCACACCATCCACGTGCTATCAGGACTGTGGCTGGCTCAGGAGGACAGGATGAACCTCAGACTCTCTCCTCCTCCTGGCAAGCCCCAGGTTTAGCTTGCAGAGCTCTGAGACCCTCAGAGGCAGCATCTGAGCCAAAAACAAACTAATTCCCTCCCTTCCCTCCTCTCCTCATTGCCAGGAGGTGAGAAAGCAGGAGGAACTATCCATTAACCAACCCAAACCACCATAACTAGTTGTTCTCCTGCTTTTACTTGCAAGATGTGGCCACCTCCTGTGGGAAGCTGGTCACCAATTATGGCAGATATCCCAAAAATCCCACAATGGCTGTGCAGCACAAGGCTTGTCACTTCGTGGAGGGTTTACTGCTGGGCAGGGAGTCATCCCCTTTCTGATGTGAACACAGCTCTGCTTTCCCTCCAGCAGTGCTAACAGGGAAGCTAATATTTGCATCTCGGGAGTGGCCAGGAGTTTCCAGCCTGCCCCAAAAAATCTCTCATCATTTTCATCTTAGCCTTTGGCTGGATTCAGTCCCTTCTCCCTCCTCCAGCCCTCCAACTATAAAAGCCTGCTGTGGCCCACATTCAGCTGTTGGATATCACGTTCTCATGGCTCTGCAAAGAGGAAACCAAGCAGTTTGGCACAAATGGCTTTTCTGTGTTCATTCTCTTTCAGCCCTGGGTCCGCTCGGCTCCTCCTGAAGCACATGGAAGTGCTCAAAACTTCAATATTTAATCTTGCCCTCAAAAGCAAAGAGTCATATCCAAGGAAATGAAAGGGAGTGAACACACAGCTGTAGATGAGGGGACATGGAGAAGGCAGCAGATGCCCTGCTCACCTCTTACTGTCCCCCCCTTGGCAGCAGGGGGTGGTGCAAGGGCTGCAGGACTTACCCTTCTCCTGCTGATTATGGGGCACCAGGACATTGAGCTGTTGGAGCAGGTCCAGAGGAGGTCACCAGGATGATCAAAGGGATGGAGCTTTCTGAAGACAGGCTGAAGGAGTTGGGGTTGTTCAGCTTGGTGAAGAGAAGGCTCAGGGGGGACCTCAGAGTAGCTTCTCAATACCTGAAGGGGGGCTACTGAAGGGCAGGGGTAGGACTTTGGATGTGAATTGGAAGAGGGGAGATTCAGGCTGGATATAAAAAAGAAATTCTTCAGGGTGAGGGTAGTGAAACACTGGAAGAGGATGCCCAGAGAGGCTGTGGATGCCCCCTCAATCCCTGGAGGTGTTTAAGGCCAGGCTGGACAAGGCACTGAGCAGCCTGATGTAGTGGGAGGTGTCCCTGCCTATGAAAGGGGTGTTGGAACTTGATGATCTTTAAGGTCCCTTCCAACCCAAACTGTTCTATGATTCTATATTCTGTGTTTGAATATTCTATGTTTGAATTCTATATTCTATGTTTGAATTCTATATTCTATGTTTGAATGTGGCTTTTCTCAACTTGGGGTGATCTTGACCATCTATGCCCAAGTACTCAGTGTGATTCCCATTTTCTTTTTGTTCTGTGACACTGCTCCTTAGACTTTTTGCCCATAGAGGAGACACAGGCATGAAGAGGGTATTTTCAAGCATGTAAGGCAACTTTTTCCCAACCCCCAACACACACATGATCACCCCTATCAAAAGGCAGGCAGTGTAGTAGGAAAAGGAGAGCCCCATGTGTGCGTGCTGGGAGCCAAGTAATCCTTGCCTATATTCTAAGCAGAGTTTTGAGAAATAAAAACACATTAATATTCTGTTCTCTCAAGGCATTATCCTACTGTTTACCATTACACACAATCCTTTCCCTTAAATTGCATCTTTGATTAAAGTGGCAAAGAGAGAAACCAGGGCTAATAACAAAATGTATTCTGCTTTAAATCACTAAAGTGAAAACATCAATAAGCTCTAACCATCAGTGCCGCCATGAAAATGAAGGCAACCACCATGGGAAACGGCGAGGATGAAATCCACTTTGCCAGCATAAAAGCCAAGTAATTAGGTCTTCTGTGGGTGGAACTTCTAATGAGGTGCAGGAAGGGGGAAAATTAATTTCAACCCAAGCCTGCCTCCTCCTCCCCCCTCACCACCAGAGCTTCTCATCTAAGTTTGGGGGCTGCAGTAGGAATGGCAGCTCCATTTTCCAGTGGGATCTTCAAAGCATCACCCACATCTCCACCTGCACCCACCTCCTGACCCTTGTTGTGGGGCTGCCACCTCAGTGGGCAGAAATGGTTTGTACCTGCAGGACCAAGAGAGGTGATTTTGCCCCTCTACTGAGCTCTGGTGAGGCCTCATCTGGAGTTACTGTGTCCACTTCTGGAGTCCTCAACATAAGCAGGACATTGAGCTGTTGGAGCAGGTCCAGAGGAGGCCACCAAGATGATCAAAGGGCTGGAGCCTTATGAAGACAGGCTGAAGGAGTTGGGGTTGTTCAGCCTGGTGAAGAGAAGGCTCAGGGGGGACCTCAGAGGACCTTCTCAATACCTAAAGGGGGCTACACAAAGGCACAGGTAGAACATTTTCATAGGATATGTGATGGGAGGACTAGAAATGATGGATATAAATTGGAAGAAGGGAGATTTTAGGCTGGAG
>VZTY01026894.1:44190-55565 GCA_013400935.1 Turnix velox
CCTGCTTCCCCCCTCTTCCCTTTTTTTTAATTTTATTTTTTTTATAATCTCCGTCACACACCCCCTTCTTTTCCATTAAAGCGGTTCTCCCATTGATTAAAACCTGCCGGGACTTTTTTTTTTTCCGCGATGTACAACACGCTTTGGGATATGGACCGCGATGACACGGACTGGAGGGAAGTGATGATGCCATATTCCACTGAGCTGATATTTTACATTGAAATGGACCCTCCAGGTAGGGAGCCCAAAACCCTCCGTTCTTGCCTTCTTTTCCTTCCCATCTTCCTTATCCTCCTCGCAGACTTGTTTTTTTTCCCCGCTTGAAGGGAGGAAAAAAAAGGAAGAGCGAGAATCTGCTGAGGGGGGAGGGGATGATGATGATGATGGTCATAATAATATCTCTACTTAAACTTAGCTTTAAGTGAACTTCACAGCGACTAGAACCTGCTGTCTGCTGGGCAAAAGTATTTTAATACTGCTTTTGAGGGGGCGCTGGGATGAGAACTGCGATTTATGGTGCCTTTTTGGGGGGTGGGAGGAAGAGACTGCTCACAGCTCTTCTCCCGAGTGCTTTGTGTTTTTTTTTTTAAAGCTTTTATTGAAAATCGTATATTTGGGCTGTATTCGCGTTTTTATTAGCCTCTTCACCTGTGTGCCTTTATGTGGCTGTAACACTTTGATGGCAGTGATTTACCCACCCCCATTCAGCCCCACTTTAATCGCTTTTACACTCTCCCAGACCCCTTTCTTTGCCAGTTTTTCTCCTCCAGCGTTGACAGATGAGGTGTTGTCGCTGCATTTCGGTGTTGGGAGGGGGGGGAGGATGATGATACTTCAGAGCAGCAGGCTGAAATCCATCCCTGGAGGCACTCTTACTTTGATAAAGCTTAATAACCTGGCTCAAAAGGGGTTTGATGTGACTTTTTTTTTTTTCCTCCTGTGTTGAAAATGAAGAAATCTCATCCCTTTGCTGCTTGCCTGAAGTTTTTAGGTGGGACAGAAAGTTTTTGTGCCTGGAGAGTGAGGCAAGGCGTGGGGGGGGAGAAGAGGTTGAGCATTTCTTTGGTAATGAGTTAAAAAGTGAGCATAAATGGGTGCTGCTGAAACCATATCTGTACCTGCAAGTCTTAAGAAGCTGCGAGCAGTGAGGTAACTGAAGGCCCTTTATGTTCTCAGGTCTCTGATCTGTACAGCCAGAAGGTATGGTGAAATATGCATCAAAAATCTCAGCCTGCAGAGGGATGGGTAGCAAATAAATGCTTCTAAGCAGTATCTTCTATAAGGCATGTACTATTAGCTTTCAAAATGTTCTTTTCAGTCCTTGCTTTAGTTATGGCTCGTATCTCCAAGTGTGTGGTTTTAGTTTTCTTTGTTTCAGAGCAATGAGCTTTTTCCCCCCTCTCTCCTTAGGTATGTGGTGCTTTAATTAAAAGAGAATCCTGAGATATTCTAATCTCTGGGAGTTGTGCTCATTTCCTTTGCTAACCCACCCTTGGTGCTTTTAAAAAATTGGCCAGGTCTCTCAGATGCACAATGCTGGCCACTGCTCATTAAATTCTTGCATCTATTTTTAGATGTTACTTCTGAAAAGCATAAAGTTCAGTTAAATCTGTTCACTTGTGTGAAGTTCAGGAGGTATCTTTCTCATAAATGTTGGTGAGGTTAGTTTTATTTGCTTGTATCCAGCAAACAAAAACCTGAGTTCCATTGCAGGTGACTTAAAACAATCAGTGGGCAGGTTTTTTATTTAAAAAAAATAAAATCCTTTGAATGATGTGGTGCCAGGAGGCTGCTAAATGGTGCTGGTCAGAAAATAAGTTTCAGCTATTTCTGCAGAAATTCAGCCTTACAGCTTTGCAAAGTTGTTGCTTTTGCCATCAATAATTCCAGTTTTTTCCATTTTTGACCCCTGATTGTCAGGGATCGGGGCTCTTTGTGGTCCAAACCAGTTAGCAAAAGGGCTTAATATTAGATGCTGATCCCTGAAAGTGCTCTCTGACTTTCCCTTTCATGTTTTTGAGCTGGAAAATGATGTATGGGATGATCCTCCCTGATTTCAATTGCAGGGAAAGAGAGGGAGAGTGTGGCAGAGGTAAGTTTTCCTTTCCTTCCTCTGGGTAGGAAAGCATTTTCTGGTCTGGGATGAGAGGTGATTCCCTAAGGGGGAGTTTGGAGGAATTTCTTTGGAAGGACTTAAACACTCAGCATGCCTTGGGATAAAGTCACAGCGTTTGCAGCCGGTAACAAGCACAAGTCCACTTGGCCTCCTTCCAACAAAAATTTGTGAAGGTTTTCAAGTGCAGCATTTCCCCCCACGCAGCCCCTGGAGTTCCTGAGCTGCTGAATGGTGGCAATATGTTTTCTCAGCAGCTCCCTATAACTAACAATATGCAGTTTGAGTGTGTCCCTGCTACCAAAGGAGGCTTTTGTTCCCCACAACTAACAGGAAGAGATTCCCTGCTTGGTCTTGGTGCTGCAGGATTGGGCATCAACCCATGCCAGGAGCATCTCCAGTCAGGCATGGCTGCTCCTGATTACATTTTAGTGCCTCTGGACTTCAAGCAGAAGATAAAAGCAAGGTGAACATGAAGTGTGGTGTCACCTCAAAGTCAAGGCTGGGGATACTGGGCCAGCACACCTTTTAGTTTATCTTGGCAGGGTTCTCTAATACCCACCTTGGCACTGCCCAATAATAATGCAGGAATAAAATCCTGGGATGGCAGGCAGCCTGCAGTGCAGCCATAGCTTCTGCCAGGCCTTGGTGCACCTGCACCAGCTTATCAGTCTCCTGTCCAGTGTTTTAGGTGTAAATAGATGCTCAGAGAGGGTCCCAAAACCTCTCTGCTAGAAGGTTTGCTCCAAAGTTCAAAAATAATCATGAAGATGAAGCCTCTTTCAAGGCAGAAGGGGTTTTTTTTTCCCAACTCTAGCACAGGCAAGGTCAGGCAGCAAGGGATTGATGGCTTTCTGATAGCTTTTAATCCATCCTAAACATAGGAGTGGGAGAGTTTTCCTAAACAAAACAGTGGAACCTAGAGATTCAGTTCTGCCAGGCTTGCAAAACATGTCTTACAGCAGGACAACTAACACAGGAGGAGCAGTGGTGACACCCAGCAGGGTGACTCCTGTTACCTAATGCTTTTTCCTTCTGCTTGCATGGCTTTTGGCAGAATAAAATGTATTGCTGGCAGAAGGAAAGGATCTATGCTTGGCAAATAACACTAGGTGCAACTAAATAACTTTGCATCAACTAACTCAGAAGCTTCTAAACTTTCTAATGGGGGATTAATTTAGGGTATTATGGCCGTGGCAGCATCATGTGCTGGTTCTGGCATTAGGAAAGTGGTTGTCAGGGGTTCAGTCACGTGTTTTGTTCTTGCTGTTTAAAAAGATAAGGTAATACACCAGTGGATTAGAATTTAGGGTTTTTTTATTTAATGACATCTGGTCTGCAAAAAAAGTTTTCACTGCCACAGTTGGATGAAAATCAGTAAGGATGCTGCACTCTGAGATTTCAGACACAGATGTCAGCAGAGATATTTGGCCCAACTACAAATGAAAGGTTAGTTTTATTTGTGTGGATTATGAAGAAAGCCACAAGTTTAAAGTACCTTTAGTAATATGGTATGGACTCAGTCTGATATTAGCAGATAGTAGAATAAGTGTCTGACCTGCAGCATATGAAAAGCTGTCTTTTAAAGCCTTTTAGGCCCAAAAATGCCCAACTGTATTTAACTTGATCCAACTAACTTTTTTCAAGAGTATTACTCTTGCCTTGTGTGCTGAGACCAGCTGTAACAAAATCATAATGGAAAGGGCAGCAATAATCTATGGACTGCTTAGTTTATTCTACTTGGCAAAAGCTTTGCTGCCATTTTCTGAGTGAGACAGGGATAAAAAGTGTATTTATTCATTGGAGTTTCTATTTTCTCCTCATATAATTTGACAACCCTTGTTTTAGGGGAGGGATACTAGAATGGTAATTTGGAAAACACAGGGTTCTGATCTCCAGGGCAGTGTTTATTTGGATAACCAGCCTTGCTGTATCATTATCAGTGTTACAGTAGAAACTGGATGTGGCTTCTCAAATGGGGTTTGTGGTTCTGCAGGAGCCAGATGTGGGTGAACACTGCATGTCTATGCCTGACTAGTTCTCCAGTGGGAGAACAGATGCAAATTTTAACAGCGTTGTCAAGATTGTCCTTCAGCTGATCTGAGCTGACTCCAGAAGCTTATCAAAGAAAAGTCCTGCTCTTACACATAAAAATGGAGTTCTACTAAGTGTAAAAACAGCAGCTTTAAGTCATGCTGAAAGTCACATTTACAAAAAAAAAGTTCCTTATCACAGAAGAGAAATTTGTGCAGGTTCTTCTGGGGTAGAGCACAGAATAAATAAACCTCAGGGACTTGTATTCAGTGGTTTGAGTTGAGGTCTCATCTCCTGTAAGGACAAGATGTGAAATGCTTGTGTTCTGTTCTAGCTTCTCCTAGATTTCCATGCTGGACTTTTGCATTTAATGATTACTCTTAACAATTTTCTATTTCTCTTTGCATTTCCAGGCTTGCTTTTGCATTCCTTGCACTTGGTTCTCATTCTGATGGCTCTTAACAGTTAAAAGAATATCACTCATCAGCTTTCAATTAAATACATGAGCACGAAGAAATAGCATCATTAATATAAAGTGATGTGATGTTTTGCTTGAGATGGGAGAGCCTGCTTTAAAAGCCTGACTTTTTTTTGTTTATCAGTTGGCTTTCAGATGATGTAGAAATAGTTGGGAAGGGAGAGCTTGCCAAAGGGAGTTGTTGAGCTCTGTGTTCTGTAAAGCTGCAGGTTTATGCAAACCAAGACATGGGAGAACATTCTGAGAAGAAACCAAGTTCTTCACCACCTCATTGAAGGCAAAATCTGCAGCAAATTTGACTTCTGCGGTTGTGGTTCTGAAAAACTTTGTGTATTGCATGATGCCAAGACCTGAGAGGAGTTAAATCACTTTGTTGAGTTGCTTCCTTCTACCTGGTCTGATTAAAAAAAGAGTTTTCTTTTTGGAACTCCCTTTGAGGAATATTGTTTTTTCCCAAGCAGCAAGAGTTGATTTCTGCCTTTGAAAATTGCCTATGTGATATCTTAGTCCAGAATATGAAGCTATTCAGGCTTATCTTTGCTCTGCAGCTTGGGAAAACAGAGAGGCAGAGCTGGTCATACACATCTGCACCCAGGACTAAAAGCAGTTGGGTGCCTTCCATCATCTCTTGGTGGTTGTTTAGTGAGTCACTTTTTGGGCAGAGAACTAGGAAACGGCAACATAAAGAATACTTTTATCAGCTTTCCCTGGATGTTTTAAAGCTTTATTATTGTCAAAAAGACTGTTGACTCTGTTGGAACAGATTGCTGTAAAACTTTGGCCCCATTAAAGCCATAGGTGTGTTCTAGGAGGATTTTTGGAGACTCCTTTTCATAAAGTAGGCTGCTGGGAGATGCTTAAAAAGTCTCCCCTATGGAAATGAGACAGATTTTAGGGTGTTTTTTCTTCTTTTTTATCTCATTTCTTCTGACAGGTTAAAAAAAACCCTGCACAATAGCTAAGTAAGCAAGATTTCACTTCTCTACTCAATCTACAGGATCTGAACCAGTGCCAGGTCACCAAACAATTCCAGTGACTGTTACCTCTTTAGAAGATATTTTCATTGTGAGTGTTACCTCTTTAGAAGAGATTTTCATTGTGACTGTTACCTCTTTAGAAGAGATTTTCATTGTCCTTCTTTGCTGTGGCTTCCACTTGAAGCTTGTTTGGTTTGTTGGGTTTTTTTATTGCAATGATTATTTTCCAATCCCTTAAGTTCTTCCAGTTTTTCTGAAGAAAATTGTGTGTGCAGTGAGTTTTAGAAGAATTCATAACTCTTCAAAAGAAGCAAAAGTGCAAGTTGATGCCCATTGTGGCCTTTTCTAGAAAGGACTCCAGCTGCCCTGCTGGACACCAACCAGCAGCCTGGTGAATCTGATGCTGAAGCACAATGTGCTCCAAAGCTTTCCTGTGGCTGAACAGGATCCAGGTTCTTCTCTGGCTTTGAGTCCAGCAGCACACTTGAGATGGCTACCTTCCATCCAGTGCTCTTTGAAAAAGGAGATGAAATACTTCAACTGCTTCAGCATTCTCCCAGACTCTCCACCACTTCTTCTTTGTGAACTGGAAAAATGTTATTTTAATGCTAAGTTCATGGGAAATGTTAACTTCTCCTGAAATTAGATATCCCTAAAGCTGGTGTATGGTTATTTAAGAAAGGGTTGAGAGAGCTGATGTTTCTCAGCAAAATATTGTGTGGCTTTGGACAAGTTTAAAAAAAAAAAAATCAATCTGTATCTCCTTCATCTACTTGTCCTTTCACTACAGAATAACTTCAGTTTGGGTTTGGTGTCACTTTGGGGCTCTTATGCTTCAAATCAGTTTTTTCCTTCAGAATATAAAATTCCTCTTTTGTTCTGTTACCTCCTGCTTATTTTCTGTTACCTTTCTCCTCTTCCCCACAAAGGAAAAAAAATAATAAATCCACAGGAGCCTTTTTTCAAGGTTTTTAGCTTCTGTAGCTTTATCTTAAATTGCAGCCTCTGTAGCCTCTAAAATCTGTGCTGCACATTATCATCTTTTTCTTTTGGTGGAATCTTTGCCTTCTTTGCATATCTTCTTTCAAAAAAAAAAGTCCTAAAACAGAACTCCTGAATTAGACCTTGAGAAAAATTGCTGTAATGAGGGAATACAGCCTGTATATCTTTTTGATTTTTGGGTTGTAAGACTTGCAATTCAACCCCTGCACCAGGAAAACATTTTAGAGGTGAGATAGATGAGAATTTCCCTGGCATTATTGTGTTTGTAAGTGCTGTTGTCTTTTACAACCCTGCTTTGTACATTGCAATTGAATTTCCCAACTTGTCAGTGTTAATGCTGCACTGCCCTGCATAGTAGGGGATATTCTAGGTCCTTCTGAGGAGCCACAATCACTGAAAATCTCTAATTTAACATCTTTACTCTGTTTCCTCTCCTGTCTCTAAAGTCTTTTGAAGGATTCAGGGAAGCTTGAGTCATTGAGATAGAAATTTAAAGTCCTTTCTGGTTAGAGGATACAGTAGTTTCACTGGATAGTGAAAAAAGGCTAAATGCTGCTGTAAAATACATTTCATAAAAATATTTTGAAGATGTAGTATTTGTGATTGAGGAAATGGTGTCCATGTCTTCTTTTGGATCTCAGCTTGAGCAGTCTGAGCCTGCTTGTTCTGCTTCATGCAGGCTCTGAATCTCATCTTCTGCTTGGATTGGGACTTCTGCCTCGCTGGAACTTACTTCAAGATCAAGAAGATGATGCATGAGACAAGAGTTTTCCTCAGAAAGCTTTCCATCTTCAAACTTCTTCTGGGGTGTTGATTTGAAATGCACCTCTTGATCTTGATTTAGATGCCTCTGTGAGCAATTGAGGTGGTGTTGAAATATTTCTACTTTGGGAATGAGAAAATAGGTTGATGTAGCACAAGGACACATACTGTTAGGAGGAATAATTTTTACATCCTATGCTCTTGAAAGTTGCAAGGCAGTGGTAGGCTGAAATAAAATGCTGCTCAGAGCAGCAAGGGTCACATGTATTTACAGCTGTATTATTATTATTTTTTAAATAGACTCTTGTGTAGCAAACTTCTCAGTAGTGCTGCTTATTTCTCTGAGTTGGCTCTCCAGTGAGCTTTGGAGCTGATGAATGGTTAGTCTTTGAAATATCTGGGGGAAACAGCCCTGGGCTGTTTTTTATTTTAAAAGGGTTGTTTTTTTTTTTTCTTTTTGCTCTGCTAGCCTTAGTCTGTCACTGCTCCTTCTCCATCTTCCATAATGAAAAGCTAGGTTTTTTTCTTCTTGATCACTGTAGCTCTGTGCTTATGTTAAATTTTGTGATTTTTTTTTTTTCCTTTATCCAAAAATCTATTCCATGTATTGACCAAAGAGGTTTTTTTTTTTTTAATAGCTGTTTAAAACCCCTACCTGTGGAGCAGTAGATGCTACACTGTGGAATTCCTTCCATGCAGGCAGATAAGGAATTGCTTTCCAAAAAGGAAAAGCTCCTTGCATTTTCAATTTGCTTTTATTGTTTAGTCTTCTAGATTTGAGACTGGGGATTGTAAAGCACAGTTTTTCTTCATGAATATTTCACATTTTCATGGACGATAAAATATTTGCCATGGTGTTCCTACCTGTCATGAGCCAGGTATGTGATGCTGAGTAGCATCAATTTTTGAGCAATGAAACATGGCAAAAAATCCTCAAATTTATCAGGCTTATTCCCAGTTATGCTCAGGAGGTAAAAGATGGCTCATCCTTTCTTATCTTTGGGACGATCATCTCAACCCTGTTGTTTATGGAACCTCTGACACTGCTGTAGCTTTGCTTACACCATGGTCTGTATTGAAAGTAAACCTCTCTTTCTTCCAGCTGTAAAAATAAGTTGGGATATTTTTGGCTTCATGCAAAGGATAGAATGAAGAGGACACACTGTGCTACTTTACAATACAAAAATCAAAGATCCCAGTGGCATTTAACTGATAGGGAGTGTCTTCTGGGTTTTTTTTTTTTTTCCATCTCAGATCATGAAGTAACAAACCCTGCACAAGGTAGTGAGGGATGCTTGTGAAATTCTGGATTTGAGATTGTATTTTCACATCCTGTGTTGTCCACCAATCTGCAGGTGTCTATAATCTTTTAACCTGTGCAGTAGGAAGCTTGTGAAGAACAGGGTGCAGAAGAAATCTTGGCAGGCTGGAAGAGGTGAAATTGTGCTTGGGAGGTGTGGGGAGAGGGCTGGATAGCTGGGGAGTTTTCAAACAAAACAGATCTTTATCAAAAAAAAAAAAAAAGCCAATTAACCAAAACTTGAAATATTTCTTGAAGGTGTTGGGTTCTATGAAAGTTCATAGAAACACAAGCAAAGCTATAATGGGAGTGTTTTCCTTGGAAGCCTGTCTGGCTTTCTGCCAGCTTGTCTGCTGTTTTCTGTAATGAGATATTGAAAGACTTCAATTCTTTGAATATGTCTTTACTCTTTGGCATCTTGCCTGCTTTGGGGGAAGGAGAGCAAAAAGGCAAGCATGCCTGAGGTTCTGTGGCCAGCAATAATGCCATCAAGTAGCTTCCTTCTCTGTCCCTTGAGGAGTTCTTAGTGCTTGTTTGCTTCCCTTGGAGGAAGGGCACTGGTGCTCAGTACTTTGCAAAAGGGGTCTTGGCAAGAGAACTGAGGAGCTGAGACAGGGAGCTGCCAAGACAACTTACCTACAAGGGCTGGGGAATTACCTACTATCAGCAGGTACCCACAACCCTCTTCTTTGTCAGCTGGAAAATCTCTGCAAAAGGATGCTGCCTTGCTCTTCTGGCTTGCACACACAGAATTTCATAGAAATGGTGTGCAAAAGGCACTTTGTGTTAAAAAAAAAAAAAACAAAAAAAAAAAANGAATACAATTACAAGGATATATCTTACCCTTGTAAAAAAAACAAAAAAACAAAAAAAACCTCATCAGTCTTGAGGGGATCTCATGCACCAGAGACAAGTTGAGGACAAGACTACTTGGGGGAAGGAAAGACTTTGTTTGTGAAAGAAATTGAGAAAAGTTGTTTGAGAAATTAAGGCTACAGTGAGTAGCTAAAGATGGGAGAGGTTTTCATATTTCTTTTTGAAAAAAGCTAACCTACATTTTTATTCCAAGTCTTCATCTCTACCTCCAAAGAGAAAAGCCTCCTGTCCTTAAGGACTATGTCATTAAAATGTTAGCTGGTCTAACAGTGGATTAACTCACATGTTTCCATAGTAATGACACTTTCCAGAGCTTTATGGTACACTTTGTAGGGCATGGACTGTACATCAGCCTTTTTTTTTTTTTTGAAGCTGGGTTATAACTATCCCAGAAATTCTCTGATCTGTTTTCTGCTTGTTACAAATGATCAGCAAAAAGGCTGGTAAACAAGCACATGGAAGTGTGGAGCAATTTAAAATTTTACTTTGTTAGAGTACTTGGGGTAGTTCTGATTATTTTTTTTTAACAGTAAATACTGCATTTAAACCTGCTCTATAGTTTGAAGTATCTCTGGCCCTGTACCTCTTGGGAAATAATAAGAGGAATAAGTTGTGGAGCCATTCTTAGACTAAGTGGCATCTGCTTAGAAACTAGAAATTAGACTTCAATTAGCTGGCAGGTTTATCTTGTAGCCAGAGAAGAAATGGGCTGCTTTACTGGATGCTGTGTGGGATGTAGCACTTGGAGACCCAAGGTGATTTTTGTTTTCTTTTTCTTCTTTTCACACCTCCTGAATTAGTGCCTTTGAAAAACCCTCACACACAGGGCTCGGTGGCTTTTAGATCATGTAAACTTGTGAAGCTTGAGATTCCAAACTCAACTAGGAGCATATCTCACTGAAGTCACGCTGTACTTTGCCAAAATTAAATTCAGCTTTTAAAATAGCCTACTGTTTTCTACTTTAATTAGAGAAATTTAAAAAAAAAATACAAAGGTGCTAAACTTCAGCCACTTGCCAGCTTTCTTGCTTGTCTTCCTGGTGGGAGGGGGCTTGAATTTCAGGGCTGGTAAAAATCTTGAGTAGCCCTTTTTTTTTTTTTTTTTTTTCCAAAAAAAAAAAAGGCAATTCTAGGCGGTCAAAGAAGCATCAAAAACATTACCTTGGCAGAGCCTAATCAATAGGCTTTTCTCTCCAAGGACCTGCTCTGCAGCTCTGCCCAGCGGCTCAGCTGAGTCTACCTGCTAGAGCCTTGGAGCCCTGACGTCAGTAACATCCGATCCCAAACCCAGCCGGCATTGGCTGCTGCTGCCTCCTCTCCCATCGCCAGCTGCTTTTTATTTCCCCCTTTCTAAGTGTCACTGATCTGGGATTGGGGTTTAGCTCAATTTCTAGGCTGCTTGGAGAAGGTAGGAAGAAGGGGGACTAGACCTGCTAAAGAAAGCAAAAGCAGAGATGCCCATGAGTACGTGAGGAAGTGGGAGTCTGCCTTCATCGATGCCTTTCAGGTTGAAACTCATCTTGGGAATGCACTTATGTAGAATCAGAGAATAGTTTGGGTTGGAAGGGACCTTAAAGATCATCAAGTTCCACCCCCCCTGCCATAAGCAGGGACACTTCCCACTAGATCAGGCTGCTCAGTGCCTTGTCCAGCCTGGCCTTAAACACCTCCAGGGATTGAGGGGGCATCCACAGCCTCTCTGGGCAACCTCTTTCAGTGCTTCACCACCCTCACTGTAAAGAATTTCTTTCTTAAATCTAACCTGAATCTTCCCTCTTCCAATTTACATCCATCACTCCTAGTCCTCCCATCACATATCCTACAAAAAGTCCT
>VZTY01026894.1:55650-70984 GCA_013400935.1 Turnix velox
AGAGGGGCAAAATCCCCTCTCTTGACCTGCTGGTCACACTCCTCTTGATGCAACCCAGGATTTGGTTGGTCTTCTTGGCTGCGAGTGCACACTGGTGGCTCATGTTGAGTTTCTCATCCACTGACACCCCCAAGTCTTTCTCTTCAGAGCTGCACTCAAGCCACTCTCCACCCAGCCTGTGTCTGTGCTTGGGATTGCTTTGACCCAGGTGCAGGACCTTGCACTTGGCCTTGTTGAACTCCATGATGTTGGCTTGGGGTCACCTCTCAGAAGATGATCAAAGGGCTGGAGCAACTGGTATTTGTTGGGATGCTGGTGCACCGGGCTCTAAGGACCAATGGGTCTGGTCCAGTGGTGGTGATGGAAGACTGGGTGATGCTGTGGGGTTGAATGAGGGAATTGGGGGAATTAGGAAACACTGGTCATAGTTTTTGGCAACATGGTTGTCTCCTGCAGCAACTTCCTCCACTCTCTGTCCCACTCATTGCAAGAAATCCTACAGAAAACAAGAGGGGCTGTGGCTCCTTCAGAGCTCTCACTTCTGCAAGCTGAACAGCCTCAACTTCTTCAGCCTGTCTTCATAAGGCTCCAGCCCTTTGATCATCTTGGTGTCCTCCTCAGGACCTGCTCCAATAGCTGTTCCAGTGTTTCACTACCCTCACCCTAAAGAACCCTCACCTACATCTAGTCTGAATTTCCCCTCTTCCAATCCATTGTTTCTAGTCCTTCCATCACCTATCCTATTAAAAAATAGTAGGAGTGGAATGGTCCAGCTGAGCTATTGCCATCTGGGTTTTGGGAAAGATCTGTGCCATAAAGCACATGGTAAGGGAAGGATCCTTGTGTATCTGATCGCAACAGCAAGTTCTTTATTAGAGCAGATAGATCCATTGTGCTGTTAATCACATGAGATCAATGTTCTTTCTCTCCCAGGAAAAGGGAGGCAAGAAACCATCAGGATTGTTCATTCCAATCACAGCTTGTTTTGAGATAAAGTAAGATTGTGCCTGTGGCTAGATCAGAACTGGACCCAGTGACATGGAAAGGAAAGACTGCTGCTGCTCTTGAAAGCGTTTTTCTTGACTCCAAGCCAGCCTTATTTTACTGTTCTGTAGGATTTTAGCTCTCTAAATGTTCATCAAGTAAGATATATAAAGCTGGATTTTTTTAATTAAATGGAAATCTATAGATTCTTCAAGGCTCTTTGCAGCTTCTCCTAGAAGAATTACAGTATTTCTCCTAGCAGGGTGGTTTAGACTTGTCTAGGTTCTAGTGAAAGGCTTTTTAGGATGCTTTTTCCCCACAACTCATTAGATCGGCGCTGTAGGAACAGCAGGAAAGGGGGTGCTGCTCTGTTAGAGCAGGCTTCCATGCTATTAAAAAATATTCCTCCTGTGTCATCACAGCTTTTTAAACTTCCTTCTTGCTCAGTTCTACATTTTCATTTTTGTATCGGGCTGAGAAGGGTGGCCAAGAAATGCTGAAAGCAATGGGCATGCTGGTAAAGAAATAGCAATAACCTGCTACTGTATCCAAGACAGGAGGGGGAAATCTATTATGACTCAGAGAGTTTAAGGTATTGTAAAATAAAGAATTAGATCTATAGCTTTCTGGAAACAGGATCCACCCTTGCAAAAAAACTTTTGTGTTTTTTAAAATGTGCAAGTTATTAAAAATGCATTTTTCAAAAGTCTATTGTGGAAAGGACTCACTTCCATGAGTCAGGTTTTACAGGAATTGATCCAAGCCTTATTCTTTTCTCAGGAAGAATTTCCTCCCTTTTTTTTTTTTTCATGCAGAATGAAGTTCTGCAGACAACCCCTGATAGTAAGAACTGATAAAAGGAAAAAAATCCCACCCATAGTAAGGACACCTATATTGCCCAGCTCCTGTTCCATACCTTTATGGGCTTTTTGAGTTTGCTTTTCTGTGCCCTGAGCTTTGGAGTGAGCCCTAACAAAGCTGCAAAATAAATCTGCAGTATATAAAAGACCAAGATTTAATCTTACAAGGAGGGCTAGAACAGTATTTGAGTGCTCTAGAGAATACTTGAAAACCTCTTCTAGAAAACCCCTATTACAATGTAAAACAGGCCTTTTACACTAAAATATCTTCAAGTTTTTCATACATTCCAAGCCTTTACTTGCAAAACCCAGTGAATAATGGCTGGTGCTGGTATTCTAAGAATTCTCCACGCAGTGGTGTGGTTCTTTTAAATTAATTTTCATGTACTAGGTGACTCAGAAGCTACAAACCCATCTGGAATAGATCAGAACTTCTACAGCTTTTCTGGAATCTGATTTACTGTTGTGTGCAGATGCTGATCAGACACAGAATCACTTAGTCTGTCCTGTCACTGGCTTGAGAGCATGTAGGGTAGCCCAGATGTGAGGTGGGGAAGAGGGAAGACCTGAAGATGCTTCTGTCCCTGGCCTAGGAGTGTGGAGGATAGCACAGTCCAGATGTGAGGTGGAGAAGAGGGAAGACCTGCAGATGTTTCTGCCATTGGCTTAAGAACATGTAGGGTAGCCCAGATGTGAGGTGGGAAGAGGGAAGACCTGCAGATGCTTCTGCCACTGGCTTAGGAGCATGTAGGGTAGCATAGCCCAGATGTGGGGTAGGAAGAGGGAAGACATGAAGATGCTTCTATGACTGGCTTAAGAGTGTGTAGGGTAGCATAGCCCAGATGTGGGGTAGGAAGAGGGAAGACATGAAGATGCTTCTGCCACTGGCTTAAGAGCATGTAGTGTAGCCCAGATGTGAGGTGGGGAAGAGGGAAGACCTGAAGATGCTTCTGTCATTGGTTTAAGAGCATGTAGGGTAGCACAGCCCAGACGTGAGGTGGGGAAGAGGGAAGACCTGAAGATGCTTCTGCCACTGGCTTAAGAGCATGTAGGGTAGCTCAGATGTGAGGTGGGGAAGAGGGAAGACCTGAAGATGCTTCTGTCCCTGGCTTAGGAGTGTGTAGGGTAGCCCAGTTGTGAGCTGGGGAAGAGGGAAGACCTGAAGATGCTTCTGTCCCTTGCTTAAGAGTGTGTAAGGTAGCAAAGCCCAGATGTGAGGTGGGGAAGAGGGAAGACCTGAAGATGTTTTCTAACTCAGGAACCTTGAATGGGGAGATGGAACAGCACAGGGCAAAGGCTCAGCCTGAGTATATGCTTCTCAGTGGGATAGGGCTGTGAGCTTGAAGCAAAGTAGGGTTAGGACTAGGTCTTACCCTGAAGGATGCTTTGTACAAATACTTGGGTGCTATATAAACAGTTGTAGGAGTAACTGAAGCCTCCTAGCCAGGAAGCTGTTTCACTGAATCTGAGGGTTTTCACCTTCATTTTCTAACAAGACCTGCTGTTGCCTCACTAGATCTGTGTGCACCTGAAATTTCCCAGCTCAGCCCATAAATAGAAGCAGTATGCCATGCTTTTCATGCTGGGGGCCCAGGGAATGAATGCTGCTATCTGAATCAGGTGTTTGGGCAGCAACCCCAAGGTGCAAACGTCTGGGTCAGGGTTCACATTTAGTTTAGATTGGCTCCATGAAAGATCCTGCTGGTTTGTGTGAGAACAGTGAAGCTACTGTGCTGGGTGTTCAAGGTGTTTGGGACTGCAGCTGGAATGCTGTTTTCTCTTTTTTAATGTGAGAGGTGTGACTGGGAGGGTGAGCAGCAGCTGGATGTGCACACCCTTCAGCATTAAACCATTCCACACTGCAGCTAGAGATCAAAATCTTCTTTCTGCTTCCTTTATTTGTGTTTCTGCTTGTAGGCTGGGACTGTATCCTTCTGAAAGATGCCACTTGTCAGTGTGTCAGGTCTGCTTGTGTAATCTGATGGCTGGAGCATAGGGCTGGGAGCACAGATGACCTGAGTGGCACTTAAATATATGCTAGTGGCAAATCAATCATAGAATCATAGAATAGTTCAGGTTGTAAGGAACCTTAAAGATCATCAAGTTCCAAGACACCTCTGACTAGATCAGGCTGCTCAGTGCCTTGTCCAACCTGGCCTTAAACACCTCCAGGGAATGAGGGGGCATCCACAACCTCTCTGGGCAACCTCTTCCAGTGTTTCACTACCCTCACCCTAAAGAATTTCTTTCTTCTGTCCAGCCTGAATCTCCCCTCTTCCAATTTCCATCCATTATTTCTAGTCCTCCCATCACATATCCTATTCAAAAGTCCTACCCCAGCCATTCTGTAGCCCCCTTCAGCTACAAGTTGAAGCAATAAGTTACTCTGAGGTCCCTTCTGAGCCTTCTTCAGGCTGAACAACCCCAACTCCTTCAGCCTGTCCCCATAAGGCAGTTGCTCCAGCCCTTTGACCATCTTGGTGGCCTCCTCTGGATCTGCTCCAACAGCTCAATGTCCTTCTTATGTTGAAGGCTCCAGAACTGGACACAGTAACTCCAGTTGGGGCCTCCCCAGAGCTCAGTAGAGGGGCAGAATCCCCTCTCTTGACCTGCTGGTCACACTCCTCTTGATGCAACCCAGGATTTGGTTGGCCTTCTTGGCTGCAAGTGCACACTGGTGGTTCATGTTGAGTTTGTCATCAACTGACACCCCTAATCCAGGGCTGCACTCAAGTTACCACCCCCCTGCCATAGGCAGGGACACCTCCCTCTACAACAGGCTGCTCAGTGCCTTGTCTAGCCTGGCCTTAAACACCTCCAGGGATTGAGGGGGCCTCCACAACCTCTCTGGACAACCTCTTCCAGTGTTTCACTACCCTCACCATGAAGAATTTCTTTCTTATATCCAGCCTGAATCTCCCCTCTTCCAATTTCCATCCATTATTTCTAGTCCTCCCATCATATACCCTATTAAAAAGTCCTACCCCTGCCTTTCTGTAGCCCCCTTCAGGTATTGAGAAGCTACTCTGAGGTCCCCCCTGAGCTTTCCCTTCACCAAGCTGAACCCCAACTCCTTCAGCCTGTCTTCATAAGGCAGTTGCTCCAGTTGATCATCTTGGTGGCCTCCTCTGGACCTGCTCCAACAGCTCAATGTCCTTCTTATATTGAGGGCTCCAGAACTGGACACAGTAACTCCAGGTGTGGCCTCACCAGAGCCCAGTAGAGGGACAAAATCCCCTCTCTTGACCTGCTGGTCACACTCCTCTTGCTGCAATGTATGAAGCAGCTTTCTTACTCTGAATTCAAATGTTACCTGCCCTAGTAAAACACTGTCTCATGAAAGGCCTGAAAAAATGCTCTTGATGAAACATTCAGCCTCTGCAAATCAGGGGAGAGCACTCGGAAGACAACTTTCTCAAAGAAAATAGTGTAATGCTGTTCTGCTCACAGACAAATCTCTACCAACAAATGAATGTGCCTGTGACTGGTGAATTACTCCTGCTATAGGGCTTATATTCAAGACCAAGATGAAGTTCTTTTAGTGAAAACTGACCAAATAAAGAGCTTCAGTGCTTTGTGTGCCCTTAATTTGAAAACAAAACAAAAGCCTGGATGCCTTGAATTCAGAAGAAGGGGATTCTGGGCAGGTATGCACTAGGTGTACAGTTCTCCTTGTCATCTGCAGATGTGTAGCAGCCCCTTTACTCAGAGGGTTGTAACTTTTGTTCTCAACAAGAGGCTAAAAGGCACATCTAGTATGAAATGTGAACCTATGATGGACAAACCATCACCCAGCCACCATGTTTCTCTCACTGGCTGTTTTTTTGCCTCTGAAGAAGAGTCTGTCCATTTGCTTTTCCTGGTTGGCACAAGGACTGGTGCCACCTGAGCAGCCTGGTTGGTGCACAGGGCTCTCCAGGCTGTGGCTTTGAAACACAATACACCTTTGTCACTTGTCTGGAGGTTAAGGCAGTGATTGCCTGAGCCAGTCTTCCTTGCAACTAAAGCTCTTGCTTCCTCATTCTCCTTCCCTTTCCTCTCCCTCAAGTCTTTGGTCTGAGTACTAAGAAAAATTGGGCTCACATTGACTTCAAAAAGTACCAAATTCCATGTATTTTGAGAGAGTTCAAAATGCATCCTTCTTGCTCTTTCACTGTAGGATTTTAATAAGGGTTTGGTGATTACCTTTCTTTAATCTCTTCTTCCTTTTCAGCTCTCCCTCCAAAGCCTCCCAAACCAATGACTCCAGTCAATACAAATGGAATAAGGGACAATTCCAGTTTCTCTCTGCAGGAAGCAGAGTGGTACTGGGGGGACATCTCAAGGTAAGGAATATTGCTAAGTTATATGAATTAAAAACTTACTCATATTTCTTAAAAATAGAGTAAGTCTATTAAAATTCAAGGTAAAATGAGCATGCCTATTTCAGGCAACATTTTTACAGGAGGGAAACTCTTTGGGAAAGCACCTCAATGGAATGGATTCAGAACCTATGTTCAAGTTGTTACAGTTATGGTGCAGATATTACTAGTCTTGGTGACAGTTACTTTGAATTTACAAATTCCTACAGAGGCACAAAGTCTTTTAAAAAGGCAAAAAAATTATTTTTTTCAAAAGAAAAGTGCTTCTGAATGTGCTAACTAATAAGGTTTTGGAAGCAGATGCATGAAATTCACCAAACTTTCAGTAGGATCCTTGCTGAGAATACAAGGACTTGCATTCTTATTAACATTTGGTTAAAATTATATTTATATTCATTCTTATTACATGGTGGGATAAAAATAGCTCTTGCAAATGCTAACCATCACCAGCTTTACTGAGCAGATGATACAGCCACAAATCAAATAAATGAAGTTCTACCTCTTAAGGAAACTCTCTTCTGTGCTCTTGAGAAAATAGATGGCTTGGATTAGGTTCACAACAAAGATGTGCCAGCTTTTAGAAGCTTAATTTCATCAAGGAGAAGTGTCCAGTCATCCTAAAAGCACTTCTGAAGAATCTAGAATGTGGAGTTGTAAGGGTGAAGGTGCCCATGCTGCCAAGTGTGCTCAGGAATTGTTCCAACTTGTGCACATAAAACCTTGTCAGATAGAGAAGAGTGTGTTTGCCACAGGAGTTCATTGAAGTTCTGAGAAGGGAAAGTTTTTTTATATCTTTATTGTAGCACCCTTATCTTTATAAAGCCACTCTGCCTTGATCTTGCTTTTGAAGGGCTTCAGAAGTGGGGGGGGTGAATTTTGCTGTGAATTCTAATCACAAAAACCCACCAGGCAGGGTTTGTTCAAAGCTGCTCAATAGTGGTATCAGTTTATTGACTGTGGATTTGTTCCTCAATGCACATGATGGCATGAGCTAATGCAGTGCAAATTACATTGGAGTGGTTTGATGAAGCTAAAAAGTGATGCACACACCTACAAAGGTGGAATTGTTTGTGACTCTAATTTGACAGAGACTCTGTTGGGCTGTCAGGGCAGGAGCCATATTCTTCAGGCAAGGACTTCTGCTGCAAATTTTTGTCCAGGGTGTCATTTACAGGCAAAAGTCCAAGCCCTTAGATCATATCTATCCATTGAGGCCACTGGAGTTAACTGGCTCCAATCTCTAAAGTGTTCTGAGAGGAGTAAAGGGATATGTACCTGATACTTGAGCAGAGTTAGTTTCACTGACAGAATGGTTTTCAGGCAGCTACATCAAAACTAAGGCTATTCTCTAAGAATACTTTTGTTCCTTAGTATTTGAACAAAAAAGCTGCTGTGTTGGGTTTTTTTTATTTCTTTGTAAGATTCAAGTAGGCTTCCTACCACACTTAGATAATGTTGAGACTACCTGATCAACTTAAATTTCCAGATGATTGTTTAAAAATTGCCTAGTGTTTCTAAGAACCTGTTACAAAGTGAGATATGTCATCTGGGTGAAATGCTCAAAGCTGGCAGGACACTTAAGTCTTCAGATGGAATAATTTTCTTTATGCTTTCACTAAAAGATTTCTAGATTTAGCCTAAAGCTCTGGGCTGAATGTCTGTTTGCTTCACTTGTGAATAAAGTGAAGTTGCACTTGAGGTTGTGGTGGTTTAAAAACTGCTGGAAATAAGATCAGAGTTAAGCCAATAATGAGTCTCTTGAGGCTAAAACTCTGCTAAACTCTGGACACCTTTTGAGCTATGACCATTTCTTAAGAGAGGTCAAGACTGGCTTCTCAAATTTTTCAAGAATTGGGTTTTTTTTAATTTTATTCAGTAAGACCCTGTTTGCAGAGTGGACTTTAAAACCTGTGTAGATCACAGGGAAAGGTTGTGAACTCTTGAGGACAGAAGAGTTGCTTTGACAGAGACTCCCAAGTGGCAGGTGACTGCAGATGCTGTTTTTTAGTATATTTGCACAAGCCCAGCCTTGCTTTAGGTGGCCTGAGAGGCTGGAGAACCTGAATATGAAGGAAGTTTGCCTTACAGTTTGAAGATTGAGCTCCTGTTCCAACATTGATACCTGTGGCAAAGATGATAGTGTCCTTAATGCTTCTAATTTTACCTTTCTTTTGCATTCTCCAGGGAAGAAGTAAATGACAAACTCCGAGACATGCCAGACGGAACATTCCTGGTGAGGGATGCATCAACCAAGATGCAGGGAGACTACACTCTGACCTTAAGGTAAGCCCTGAGCAGTTGCAGTCCACACAGCAGCTAGGAGTTACTCAGGGTTTCACTATGCCAGTGTCAGCAGTGTACAGCTGATGTGACTTCATAAAGGTCCTACAGAGCATTGAGCTGTTGGAGCAGGTCCAGAGGAGGCCACCAAGATGATCAAAGGGCTGGAGCCTTATGAAGACAGGCTGAAGGAGTTGGGGTTGTTCAGCTTGGTGAAGAGAAGGCTCAAGGGGAACCTCAGAGGAGCTTCTCAATACCTGAAGGGGGCTACAGAAAGGCAGGGGTAGGACTTTTGAATAGGATATGTGATGGAAGGACTAGAAATAATGGATGGAAATTGGAAGAAGGGAGATTCAGGCTGGATGGAGAGAACGAAGAGATTCTTTAGGGTGAGGGTAGTGAAACGCTGGAAGAGGTCGCCCAGAGAGGTTGTGGATGTCCCCTCTCTATAGGTGTTTAAGGCCAGGATGGACAAGACAATGAGAAACCTGATGTAGTCGGAGGTGTCCCTTCCTATGACAGGGTGGTTGGAACTTGATGATCTTTAAGGTGCCTTCCAACCCAAACTATTCTATGGTTCTATAAATACCCAGGTCTGATAGTGGGTTCTGTTCTGGGCAGTGAATTCTGTCCCTCTCTAAACATCACTCTAACGATCTCTGTGTGGATTAGATGGGGCTGAGGAAGGAGAGCCACAGTGCCTCAATCATTTCAGAACTGCTAAGGTAAAAAACATGTTTATAAACTAGACCTTTGCTTAATGGGAGTCTGCTGAATATCTCACCCTCATTGTCATCAGCCCTGGAGAACTGAACACAATGTCTTAGTAAAATGAGAAATCTTGTGCTTTCTCATCTCAAGTTTAGGAAATATTGAATTGGAGCCATGTTCCTTTCTTCATTAAAATTGCCTGCAAGTGGCAGACTTCCCAGTGCTGCCCCAGCCCTGTCTGCTGTAGTTAGGCAGCACAACTCATGTGACTAGCTGCTGGTGCCTTGCCCAGCCTGTCCAGACTCAAGATTGGTTGTTGAAGGCAAACAGGTGAGGTCCCCTAAGCCACTACCTCTGCAGAACACCTCTGGGAGTTTCTATGATGTGGTAGATGTTTGATCTTGCCATGAAATTCCATTGTCTTAATGGTTGGCTTGACCCAAAGAGTGTAGTTTAAATTCTGCTTTGACTTCTGCCTTGAAGTTCACAGTTTATGTGCTCAAGTTTGGTATGATTGGGTTATTTTGGTTCTTATGGAACCAAAATGGAGGGTGCAGGAAGGACAGGATATTGTCTAAACATTTGGTGGGAAAAAAAAGGAAGCAATGAGCACCATATGTATAAACATATATATCTGGATAATGTGAAATCACAGAATGGTTTGGGTTGGAAGGGACCTTGAAGATCATCTAGTTCCAACCTCCCTGCCATGGGCAGGGACACCAGGTTGCTCAGTGCCTCATCCAGCCTGGCCTTAAACACCTCCTTGAGGAATGGAGCTTCTACAACCTCCCTGGACAACCTCTTCCATTGTCTCACCACTCTCACAGCAAAGTGATGGTCCCAGCCCTGATATGTTCCCCAACTTGCTTGAGGCACAAACCCCCACCTGATGTTCCCTTCCTGGGGGACACAACTGAGAGATGCACATGAGCAAAGTCCTAAACTTACAACCATCTTGTTATCCTCAGAAGTATTTTGTTTAGGTTCATGTATCCTGTTTTAACATCCATAACTCAAAAGACTTATTAATCACTGTATAACCACTGTATAATGCATCATATTATATAATATATAATTGTGTAATATATAATGTATAATGCTGTATGCTATTAGTGACCCCAAATTAAAGGAAATAGTGGGTTTGGCTTTTCATTCAGCCTTCAGCATCCTCCTTTTCCCTTGCAAAACTTCAGAATGAACACATAAGAAGATATTTACTTTGGGCTTTGCTCTTCTTCAAATAATACCTGCTGGTAATTCTCTGTGTGTTGACTCTTAAACTTCTAGGATGTAAAGAATCACTATAGGGGGAACACACTTGCCCAGGAATTTCTCTGATTTCTTTATTAGCAGCCCTAAGTGTTGAGGTGGGATGTTGAGGTATAAACATCTGAATGGCTGTCCTGCTTTTCCAGGAAGGGTGGCAACAACAAGCTGATAAAGATCTACCATCGGGATGGCAAATATGGCTTTTCTGATCCCCTGACATTTAATTCAGTTGTGGAACTCATTAACCACTACCGTAACGAGTCTCTTGCTCAGTATAACCCCAAGCTTGATGTCAAGTTGATGTACCCAGTGTCACGATATCAGCAGGTAAGGTCTTTATCAGATCACAGCAGATATTAAAATTGGCAAGAAAAATTTGTCTATGGCTTTGTTTTCTTAGGTGAGGCTTGTTTTTTTTTATTTTAGACCAAAAAAAAAGAGTTTTATGGGTCTTCCAAGTTGTCTAGTCTAAGCTGCTTCATTTTACCAAGTTTCCAGTCTTCATCTTAGTTCAATAGAGAAGGGAAACCTTGATTTGAGCCTGAGAAGCCTATTTCCCCCCCCCCATGGACTCAGCAGGGTATTGCTTTACACAGTGTGGAAGCACAATGAAGCATGGCAGCTGCTTGCCCTGTGCAAACCCATCTTAATTTTTCAAGAATTTTTTTTTTTAAATTTTATTCAGTAAGCTGAGACACATTGTCTTGCATTAAGGAAAAAGAATTGCAGAACTTTGCAGGGTGGGTGGGGAAAAAAAATCCTCTGGTCTTAAGATTCCAAGCAGTTCACTTCTTCCTCTCTCCCATTGACAATTCCTAGACCTGGACCACAATGTGTTTTTTTGGAAACTTAATTTTTTTTGGTGTTCTTTGTGTCCTATATTTCCAGTTTCCACTGTCTGTAAGCTGTGTAACTCGTTGCAGGAAGGAAGGGGGAGGATTTAGACGTGGTGTTTGTGTTCTGTAGGAACCTGATTATAAAAATGATGCTAATAGCTGTAAAATGCAAATGTGCATGAGTGAAAGCACAAATACTCTTAAGGAAAAGCTGCTTTGCTTGAAGACTTAATAGATTTTTTGTGTGCACAGGATCAGTTGGTGAAAGAAGATAACATAGATGCTGTAGGGAAAAAGCTTCAAGAATATCATGCTCAATATCAGGAGAAGAGTAAAGAGTATGACAAATTATATGAAGAATATACCAGAACATCACAGGTTGGTTCTACTTCAGATACTTTTTGTTGTTGTTGATCAGAGACATTTTTTTTAACCTGTGGGGGCTAATAAAAAAGCAGTCCAAGGTTAGAAAATACAAGGAAAAGCTTGAAATTGAGCAAAGTGGCTTCAAAAGTGATGAAAACATTGAATTTTACTTATTGCTGATAGTTCTGGAGGTGTGGCAAGGAGGAAAGAGGAGCTGAGCTTCCTAGTACAAAGTAGAGTGGTGGAGAACCTACAATCTTTGTACTGTGGACTTTTTTCTTGGCAGCTGAGGATTTCCAGCTGCTGTATCCTTCAGTGGGAATTGCAGTGGGGTCTGTCCAGGCTTTTTTTATGAAGTCCTGTTCAAATCAGATCCCAGAGTTGTGCATTAAGGAATTGTGAAGGCAGCATTTGGACTGCTTCTTGTACAAGAAGATAATTCATCTATGAGGAGAAGGTTTACTGGCAGCCTTCCTGCAAACTAAGATGGAAAATATGACTAAAATACCCGAGGGATTTGCAGCCTATAGAGAGTATCACGTGGAGGAGGCAGGTAAACTTACTGGGAATAAGTCTTCCCTGACTCTCCTTGGCTAAATTTAAAACTGATTAATCACATTTTTGTCTTGGGAGGGGGAGAAAAGTTTCATCTCCTCGGTGGATTTGGACAATGTCATTGTGTTTTGTCATGGTGAAAAAATGATGAAGGACTTTTAATCCTGCATAGGAAATTCAGATGAAGAGGACAGCAATTGAAGCATTTAATGAGACCATCAAGATATTTGAGGAGCAGTGTCACTCCCAGGAGAGATACAGCAAGGAATACATCGAGAGATTCCGCAGGGAGGGCAATGACAAAGAAATTGAAAGGTAGGCTCTCAAGTTGTTTTTTTTTTTTGGTGACAAGAACTAGTGTCCACACTGAAAATTCACAGAATATCAGGGATTGGAAGGGACCTCAAGAAATCATCTAGTCCAATCTCACTGCCAGAGCAGGAACACCTAGACCAGGCCACTCAGGAACTTATCCAGATGGGTTTTGAATGTCTCCAGAGAAGGAGAATTCACAACCTCTCTGGGGCAGTCTGTTCCTGTGTTCTGTCACCCTCACTGTGATAAAGTCTTTTTCTTACATTTCTCTGGAACTTTCTATGTTCCATTTCTCCATTTCCTATCACAGAATCATAAAATAGTTTGGGTTGGAAGGAACCTTAAAGATCATCAAGTTCCAACCCCCCTGCCATAGGTAAGGACACCTCCCACTACATCAGTCCTCCATCTCTCCCCCAAAGATCTTTGAGCTGGTGGTGTCCACCAGAGTTGGGTTTTTCCTGGAGCTTCAACTAATCCATGTTTCATAATAGAAAAAAATTGGCAGAAATTCCCAAAAAAAGTACATTTGGAGGTGTGTATTTCATCCAACAGCACTGCTGGGTTGGATTTATGGCTGGGTCAATGCCTTACAGGGACTTACAACCCATCATAAGCACTTGCTCCATTTCTCTGGAACCTTTTATATTCCATCTTGTACCCATTTCCCCTTCTCCTATCATAGAGTGTTTGGGTTGGAAGGGACCTTAAAGATCATAGAGTTCCAACCCCCGTGCCGTAGGCAGGGACACCTCCCACTACATCAGGCTGCTCAGTGCCTCCTCCAGCCTGGCCTTAAACACCTTCAGGGATTGAGGGGGCATCCACAGCCTCTCTGGGCAACCTCTTCCGCTGTTTCACCACCCTCATCCTAAAGAATTTCTTTCTTATATCCAGCCTGATCATTGGAGGTCACTGAGAAAGCTTGGCTCCATCCTCCTGACATTCACCCTTTATATATTTATAAACATTAATGGGGTCCCCCCTCCACAAAATGCTTTTTTATATAACATTGCAGAAAATAAAATGCTTTTTAAACTCAGTAATTACTCTGCCACCTTCCCTCAAGGTGTCTGAATTGTCAGGAAAGCCCTTTTCTGTCAGGGAATTGTGTTGTAGGTGGAAGAGGAGAGAGATGTCTGGATTATTCTCTCTCTTAGCTTTATTAAGTCAAGATGCTCTCATGAAGATCAGGAATTATATCCATCTACCATTTGGATTTGCTCAGAATAAAATTCAGAAAAATTCTTTAGCTGTAAACCACAAAAAAGGGGCAAAGATCTGGTAAATCTCATAGTCCATAGTCAGTTTTAGTTACTTAGAAAGAAGATGATTATTTAATTGCCACTGCAGATAGTGGCCATCTAGCAGAAATTTGGTAAGGGCCTCATTTAAAATTGCCCTTTTATAAATATACTATCAGAAAAAAAATTGTATCTGGACCTTTGAAGGAATGTCAGGTATAATTCCTAACTTGACACAGTGTCTTATGACTTGTGTTAGGAGAAACTCCGGGAGATTTTTAGATTGAAAAGAGTTAACCTGTCACACTACTACCCTGTCATTGTGATGCTTCATTTTGACTTAAGATCAATTCAATGGGGAAACATTATTAGATTATTTTCTGGAATTGTACCAAAGCTGCAAACTAATTTGGCATGAAGAGACCATCAGTGTTTACTTCTTGGTAGCTCTTGATCAGTAATTGAAGCCTTGTGTTTGAAATCTTTGAAACCTTTGGTGGGATTGCATAATTGAGGTACCCAAAAGGAATCTGTTCTAGTTTAACCCTCCTAAAGATAATTTGTTCCTGTATCTCTGCCAGAAGGAAATATATTAAGGTAAAACTTGGAAGTTCAACACTGCAAAAGGGTGGTAGGTCTTTTGGCAAGAGCTCTTTTCTGGCTCTCTTACAGTGATTTCCATGCTAGGATGAGGCAGTGGAAGGGAGGAACTGCTGTTAGAGCACTTCTTGTGTGCTACCAGAGGACTGCTTTGACATCACATCTCCAATTCTCCCCTTGTTTGCAGGATAATGATGAACTATGAAAAATTAAAATCACGCCTGGGTGAGATCCATGATAGTAAAATGCGCCTGGAACAAGATTTGAAGAAACAAGCTCTGGACAACAGGGAGACTGATAAGAAAATGAACAGCATCAAACCTGACCTCATTCAACTCCGCAAAATCAGAGATCAGTATCTGGTGTAAGTAAGGCTGAGCCCTGCCTCACAGTTGTGTCTCTGCTGAACACTATTAATGGCTGTTTCTGTGTGGAGAGTGGGAATTTTATTGTCTTTTTATAACCAGCATGCTGTGGGTGCTCAGGTTCTAGTTTCTGGCATTGAACATCTGAGTGGTTGGCCTTCTGATGGCTCCATTAAAAGAGCCTGACACAATTAGATGCATGTTCTGCAACTCATAGAATCATAAAATAGTTTGGGTTGGAAGGGACATCCTTGGAAGATCATCGAGTTCCAACCCCCCTCCCACTATATCAGGTTGCTCAGTGCCTCCTCCAGCCTGGTCTTAAACACCTCCAGGGGTTGAGAGGGCAACCACAGCCTCTCTGGGCAACCTCTTCCAGTGTCTCACCACCTTCCTCAAGCTTGCCCAAGGCCTTTGGTTGATCACCCTTGGGGCTGTGTTTCCTAAAACTCCAGCAAAAGTAAGGATGTAAGGGATTGAGGGGACATCCACAGCCTCTCTGGGCAACCTCTTCTACTGTTTCACTACCCTCACCCTAAAGAATTTCTTTCTTATATCTAACCTGAATCTCCCCCCTTCCAATTT
>VZTY01026902.1:7353-17428 GCA_013400935.1 Turnix velox
CCTTGGAAAATGCAACTCACCAGTGATGTCCTGCAGCAGAGACACCAGGAGGCGCATCCCTCAGGCCCCACAGGGCAGCAAATAGTGGCTACTGCCCTTCCCTGCTGGTGTTAAATAGGAGAGTGGTGGAGTGGGCTGATTGGGAACAGCTGAGAAGGGAAGGAGTCTCCAGTGGAGCCCAGGTGTGGGGGATTTGGGAGAAAATGGGCTGGAAAAGGGTTAGTGTGGAGCAGAAGCAGTAGATGGGGGAAAAGAAGGGTGTGTGGAACCTGCTTAGAGGCAAACTGAGGGGAAAAATGGAAGGATTTGAGTGTTCACCATGAGGGTGGTGAGACACTGGAACAGGTTGCCCAGAGGATGGGATCCCTGGATACATCCAAGGCTAGGCTGGATGAGCTCTGAGCAATCTGATCTGTCCCTGCCCATGGCAGGGGGGTTGGAACTAGATGATCTTTAAGGTCTCTTCCAACCCAAACCATTCTATGATTCTACTTTTCTACCATTAACCACTAATCCTTCTCTAAAAAAGCAGTAATTTTAGGTGGGGGTTGCTCTCTGGGAGGCTTTATGAAGGGCCTCCTATCCATCTGAACAGTGTCAAGCTGTGGCTGGTGTTATTTAGTTGTGTCCATGGATACCCTGAGTGATACAGATGGTGAAATGTCCTAGGAAGGTAAAAACACAGATGTGGCTCCACTCAGTATGTTTGTTTTTAGCCTTGGCATGGTGACACTGGAGAGCAGACCTGCAGCAGCAGGATGTAAAATGGGAATGGTGACATGGACAGTTTCCCCATCTAATTTCAGGGCTTCCCAATGTGGTGGCTACCATCCACCTCCTGTTCTGCCTCAAACTACAAGAAGTTCTTTTGTAGGCTCTGCAGGTGATGCTGACCTCTGACTTCGTGTTCCCAGAATAAAACTGCTTTTAATAGTTTAAAACCTGAAGTACCTTAACTTCTTATCTGGAGTCCATCAAACTTCGAGTGTAAGAAAGACACCCTGGGTGTGAGTATGTGTGTGCATAGAGAGAACAGAGTGTTCATCTGTTGTTCAAGAGCTGTTAGAATATGATCATGGAGAGCTGTGTCCTGATACAGCTTAACTGTCATAGAATCATAGAATCACAGAATAGTTTGGGTTGGAAGGGACCTTAAACATCTAGATCCAACCCCCCTGCCATAGGCAAGGACTCCTCCCACTACATCAGGCTGCTCAGTGCCTTGTCCAGCCTGGCCTTAAACAGACGGGGTATCCACAAGCTCTCTGGGCAACCTCTTCCAGTGTTTCACCACCCTTACTGTAAAAAATTTCTTTCTTATATCTAGCCTGAATCTCCCTTCATCCAATTCACATCCATTATTTCTAGTCCTCCCATCACATATCTTACTAAAAAGTCCTACCCCTGGCTTTCTGTAGCCCCCTTCAGGTACTGAGAAGCTGCCCTGAGGTCCCCCCTGAGGTCCCTTCTCTTCACCAAGCTGACCAACCCCAACTCCTTCAGTCTGTCTTCACAAGGCAGTTGCTCCAGCCCTTTGATCATCTTGGTGGCCTCCTCTGGACCTGTTCCAACAGCTCAATGTCCTTCTTATGTTGAGGACTCCAGAACTGGACACAGTAACTCCAGATGGGGCCTCACATAATGAAGCTTTGGTCACAAAATAGTCCTACTCGTTACCCAAGAACCAGAAGAAATTTGATTTGACTTTTGTGCTCCAGCTCTCATGGAGAAGGCTTGTCAGACCAGAGGAAGGTTTTTGTCAGTTCACAATCAGAGCACGCCTGATCTGGAGACTCTGAGAAACCAGAGCTGAGCCTCAGCATCCCCTGCACAGACAGCCTTGTGCCCTCTCTGACCTCTTATGCTGGAGGTGCTTTGTGATGGGGTGCAGTGTAAAATGAAGCTGTCTTGCTCTGCCTTTGTGCCATTTTCCCCTTCACTGACAGGAAGAGTTTTGGCCAGTGTGAGTTCAGTGAAGTGCCAGTTGCAGCTCAGTTAATGTATGCTAAGTAAGAAATTTCATTAGCCAGTAGTCAGTTTGCAGGATAATTTCATTAGTCTGATGTGCATCATTGCCTGTCCTTTCATTTGTAAGGGAATTATAAATTTCACTTGAACCAGTATTTTTTTCCTTTTTTTCTATTTACAGTTTCTCCCCCCTGCTTCCTTTCTCTGTCATCCCTCCAGTACTTGCTAGTGAGCTTTGAGTCGCCCTAAACCATGGAGTAGAACAGAACAGAATAGAATAATTTCAGTTAGAAGAGACCTAAAACAATCATATAGTCCAACTGCCTGACCATTTCAGGGCTGACCAAAAGTTTAAGTGTTTTCTTAAGGGCATTTAAAGTATGTTTTTAAGAGAAAATGTCTCTTAAACACTGACATGCTTCAGCCACTGACCACCCAACATCCTTTCCTTTTGTACTTTTCAAAGAATCTTGCTTTTGGATGCTCTCATACACAGACATGAATTTAGCCATGACAGTGCCTTGCCCTGCATGAAGTCCACACCAAACTATATCTCAAGCCCTTGCCTGTCTACTTTGCTTGAGATATCGAGGTGGTTGAGTGGTTTGAGGGCCAGAAAGACAGACAGTCTGCTGAGATGTTCCTCTGGAGAGGTCAACCAGACTCATTAAAACTTATCTTCTCAATATATCTCACACTTTACACTTTCAGGGGAGGGTGCAGATAATGGCTGTGCTCCCTGACAGGGTTTGAAGAGGTCCTGCCTTCTAGGCCAGACTGGATGAGGCTTTAAGCAAACTGACCTAGTGGGAGATCCCTACTCATTGGAAGTCAATTGTAACCAGGTGATCTTTGAGGTCCCTTCCATCTCAAACCATTCCATGATTCCATTGCTGCTAGATGAAACTTTCCTGGGTAGAGGATGCCTGTGGTTATGCTCTTTGTAAAATGTCTTTTTTCTTCCTCCCTCCCCTTCTCTGCTCCTTAGAAACTTACCACTGCTCACTCATACCTGCTACTTTGACCCCTCCCCCTCCTATTTTTTGTTTTTCTTTTTCAGCCATTGCTGCTGATGCTCATTTCTGGGCATCACCTGCTCATTTCTGGGCATCATTTCAAGTTGCCTCACCTGAAGTACAACAAACTGAGACCTCCCAGCCAGAAAGCAGAGACAAGTTGATTGGTGGTGTTTTACCTAGCTCTGAAAATTGGAGCCTGCTTTTCTGGAGGCTTTTTTCAAAAGCTTTTCATGCACTGTTAGTTTGAAATTGTGTCTGCAATAACTTATTTCTGGTGCTTTTCTATTGTGCTCTATGTGCTGGCAATTAATTACCCAGGCAGCTTATTTACAGGCAGTGCTTACTTTCATCTAGCACCTCCAATGAGATGTGAATTGTGACATTTGTCACTGCTGGCACAGAGAGGTGGATATATCCTTTTTCAGGGAGAGACTGGAGTCTAAACAATAACTCTCAGAGAGATTCAATGTTGGTTTAAAAAGGAGTTGGAAATTCAGCTTTTGAAATGACACAAATTGGCCAGCAGGCTCAGACTTATTTACTTCTGCCTTTTGTAAGGTTTTTCTGGGTTTTTGTTTTTTTTTTTTTTTGGTTTACATTTTACATAAAAGCAAAGGTTGCTCTCAGCTATTCCCTCACTTTTAAGTGCATGGTCTCTACAGCTCTTCTATTGGAGCACTTTGTAGCAGACGGTTCAAATATTGACAAATGTGAGTCCCTCCTCCCCCCCCATCCCTTGTCCCTGGGAAGGACCAATGTCTGATGTTATCACTTGATGCTGATAGCTCAGTTACCTCCCAACAAGATGCATTTTGCCACACAGGTTGGGGACAGTCTGTTGGCTCCTTTGTCATCCACTCAGCACACAGCAGATGTTGAACCTAAAGTCCCAGTGGGTGCATTCACCTGACACTCCACTGAAGATTTCTTCTCTATCTGCATTTTAAAACTCAGGTTCTGGGTGGAGCCCCACTGCCCATGGAATAGTTTGGGTTGGAAGCGACCTTCAAGATCATCAAGTTCCAGCCTCCTTGCCATGGGACACCTCCCACCAGATCAGGCTGGTCATCCTCTGTCCTCTCTCTCCTCCCAAGAGCAGGAACATTTCTCCATCCCAATGTTGGTTCTTTCCTTTCTCCTCCAGGCCAAAAGTTACATCAAATCCCTCCCTAAAATCCCCAAGAAGGATCTGTCAGTGCTTTTCCCCAAAGCAAATCCTCAGGGTGAGTCACCTTGGTGGTGGGGTTGGTGGCCAGGAAGCCAAATTTCCTTCTCTCCTTGCTCACCCTTCTCACAAAGTCCTCTCCTGCAGCCTTCTTGAGAAGATGCTGCAGCTGGATGTACAATCCATCATGGATTGTAGCATCAGATGCTATTTTAGATCTGCTCCTGCTGTTACACAGTGAGTAAGCCCACTCACCCCAAGTCCTTCCTGGTCACCTCACTTTGTGCAATCAGTATTGGTGGCTTTGAACACAGTACAGATCACTTTATCACTGCTATTCTCCTCTTCCCTGCCTGTAGCGTGGTGAGGAGTTCCCAGCCTCTCAGGAATGAATGCTTCTGGCATTGTGGTTTGGGGAGATGCAAAGAGGACTTCAAAGCATCACATGGCTCCTGATGTCCTCTCTGCAGCCTCCCAAGGCCAGGCTGCTCATGGAGGTGGATAAGGACTGTCAGGGAAGCAAGGACTCATCATTTAAAGTTCTTCAATTCCATCTCTGCTGCAGATATTTGTTCAGCTTATAGAAGCATACTGGCTGGAAGGGACATTTCAGATCAAGTCCAACCATCAACTCAGCTCTGACAAGAACAAGCCCTAAACCATATATCTAAGCCCTGTGTCTGCACATTTCTTAAATGCCTCCAGGGATGGTGCCTCAACCCCTTCCCTGGGCAGCCTCTTCCAGTGCTTGATAACCCTTTCAGGGTCAAAATTTTTCCTGGTATCCAGTCTGAGAATTTCTCATGGGTGAGACTTCAAGACCCCTGAGGCCTGAATTCAGGTAACAAGCCCACTGCAGGCTCTCTATAGCTCATCAGTGTCCTCTCCACATAAAGGAGGTAGAAGGCAGCCTTGATATGGACTCTGTGTACCTTAACAACCTCCTCTGCGAAAGATTTCCAGCTGAAAGAGTGATGGAAAGATAGAAACAGAAGACACAAGTGCACCTAGTCAAGTAGCCACTGTCTAGAACCCACCACTCACCTCCTGAACAACAAGATTATGCCAATGCTGAATCTGTGATTTATGGCTAAAGGGAGGAAAAAGAGGACCAAATTCTCCCTTTGGGATGGAGTTTGCTTTTCCTCATGTGTGCACAGAGACACCAGGGTTCAATGTCCATGAAGCAGCAAGGGTTTCAAAGCAATGCTAGAAATGCTTAAATTAATAAACTCCAGTGGGACTGGAGGAGTTCCCCTGTCCTAATCAATCTGCCCACTGAAACCATTGTGTGTTTCCCCAGTGATGTGGGCTGTGGTCCAGGCTCAAGTGAGTATGATTTGTTTATCTAGCAACTCTGGGTGATCTGGAGCCTGAGGAAGAATTAACACCATCCATCATTGCCTGATTAAAATGAGCAGAATTGTTTTTCCTTCCTTTGCAGCAGAAGAGCTCTCTCCTGCAGAAAGTACTTCTCTTAATTACCACGCTGGAAACCCTCAGCACGATGGAGCATCAGCACTGGAGTTTAATTCCTCTCTGCTGCAATAACATTCTCATCTAATAGGTGCATAAGGCAGGATAATTTGTGTGGGGTTTGGTTTTTGGATTCCCCCTCGCCCCCCTTTCATTTGTATCAGAATTGTCCTGCATCCAGTAATGGAATTGCAGAAGATGTAGACAATGAGAGGTAGACAATTAGAGGTAGAGCCATGCTATAATCTTTGCAGGGCAGGGAAGTCCAGGTTGAGATTGAAAATCCAGTTTTCACAACTGGCTTGTTGCTATTATCAGCTCATCTGAGCTCCCTCCCTCAAATTCAGGGTGAAATCTTACTTTGCATAGATAAAACTGCTTTCTAAAGTGTTTGCTGCACAGGTACCTCAGCCACAGAAAGAAGTGTGTCAGTGGGCCCCTGAGAAAGTGTCACATCATTGCAAAACCTGATTGTGCCAAGCAAACAGACTTCAGCTCTGAAGAGAAGGACTTGGGAGTGTCAGTTGACGACAAACTCAACATGAGCCAGCAGTGTGCACTCGCAGCCAAGAAGGCCAACGAAATCCTGGGTTGCATCAAGAGAGGAGTGTCCAGCAGGTCCAGAGAGGTGATTTTTCCCCTCTACTCAGCACTGGTGAGACCCCACCTGGAGTTACTGTGTCCAGTTCTGGAGCCCTCAACACAGGAAGGACATTGAGCTGTTGGAGCAGGTCCAGAGGAGGCCATGAAGATGATCAAAGGGCTGGAGCAACTGCCTTATGAAGACAGGCTGAAGGAGTTGGGGTTGTTCAGCCTGGAGAAGAGAAGGCTCAGAGGGGACCTTATAGTAACTTATCAGTACCTGAGAGGGTCCTACAGAAAGGCAGGGGAAGGACTTTTTAATATGATATCGGATGGGAGGACTAGAAACAATGGATGTAAATTGGAAGGGGATTTAGACTCGACATAAGAAAGAAATTCTTTACAGTGAGGGTGGTGAAACCCTGGAAGAGGTTGCCCAGAGAGGCTGTGGATGCCCCCTCTCTGGAGGTGTTTAAGGCCAGGCTGGACAAGGCACTGAGCAGCCTGATGTAGTGGGAGGTGTCCCTGCCTATGGCAGGGGGGTTGGAACTCGATTATCTTTGAGGTTCCTTCCAAACCAAACTATTCTATTATTCTATGATTCTATGGCTGGAACTTGGATGCAGTGATGGTGATAAAATTGAATATATGGAATATGGGGGAGTGAATCATGATATACAGAGAGAATTGGGCAGGATTTGAATCATGTGAGGGGGGGAAAGGGATGGACAGATTTTTCTTAGAGGTTACTTGAAAGTTCTCACAAAAAGATTACAAACAATTTTTGTCAATAAGAATTAAAAGTGAGTTTTGGCTGGGATAAATGCAAAAGAGTTAAATGAAAATATAAAACAAGGGCAGTGGCAGAAGAGGCTGGGGAGCAGCACAGGGGCTGAGAGGTGCAAGAGCCATCATGTGTGTCTCCTTCATTTTGCAGGCAAATAAAGAAAGTGGGAAGTGAAACTTCTTAATGGTTTTCTAGCTGCCTGCTGGGTTAAGAGAGGATTATTTCAGCTCAGCCTGGGGGCAGTTGTAGCAGCAGGACAGATGAGCACTATGGTACCTTGTACTGTGGTCTCATCAGGAGGATGTGCTGGAGCAACACAAAGGCTGTGTCCAGCCCCTACTCAGACATCAGGGATTCCAGGGAAAAATACAACAGAGCCAGTGAAAAATCAGAAAAGTTCTTTTGGACTTAAAAGTTGCTTTTTTCTCCTTCCATTGAGAGTGATACAAAGAGCTGGGAAAGGCTGCTTTAACAATCCCAGACAAGAGGGGAGAGGCAAGCTGAGGATGGAGGGGCTGGAGTAGTTAGAGAGTGGACAAGTAAGACCCAGTGTGAGATGAGAGGACTGGGAAGGTGCCTACTCTTCTGCACAGGGTGATGGGATGTTGGGGAATCCAGTGGCTAGGCAGAGATAACTCCTGAAAAGGTCATTAGAGTAAACAATTTGAGCCTTCCTCTACTCTTGCAGTGAGAAGAAGGGTTTGGCCACCTGTGGCAAAGTGGTTTTACCTGATAGGCTTTGACAAGGAGAATAAGTACTGTGAGCACCAAGTGCTTGGACAAGTCACAAAGTGATTAAGGATCCCCAGAAAGCTGGGAGCAGAGCCATAAGCTGCACCCAGGTATCTATATCCCAGCCCAAAAAAACAGATCAAACCTTTAGATACGCATTTTGGGATGTGATTTTCCAGACATTATGTCAGACAAACCAAATCCTCCAGCATAGAGCTGGGGCAATCTTTTAGAGTCTCTTAGTCTGGAGATCCACAGTCCCATCTACCTACCCATCTTCTCATGGTGAGAGGCAGAGTGGCTCTGTCTGACCGACTGGCAGGGTAATTGAAGATCTGTCTGTGTGCTGTTTGCTGTGTTAAGCTTCATGAGATCTTTAGCTTCTTCTGGTTGGTGCAGTACAGATGCTGGCTCCTTCAGGAGAGAAGGAGGGATTTCTTGTTGCTTTCAGGGGAACCTCTCTGCTGTATCCAACTACAGGCACATTGAGAGATGGCAGAGCTCTGCCCTGGGGACACCTCTGGCATGAAACCCCATCTGCAGCACCAAGACCTTCAGAAGCATGGGAGTTGCTGCTGGCACCATGTGTTTGTGCTGTAAGGAATGACAGGATATGGCCATACAGAACTGGAAATGGGTCAGGAGACTGGGAGCAACTGGGATATCCATTCATTTCTTAGACCAGATCAGGAACGTGCTTTTGAAACCATATTCCTGACTGCCTCTATTTACCTTAGTAGTTCTCACTGAGGAGGGCACATCTCACTGTGAGACGCATCCAATAATCCTTGAGAACACAATGGCAAACATTAAATACTTGCAGTGTTGTGAAGAGAAGACCCAGCCTGTGCAGCAAAGCACTTCCCAAGGTTTGTTCCAAGCCAAGGTTCACCTTGAAGCTCTTCTCTGAATGAGCAAATTAACAGCTCAGAAAAAAAAGCAAAGACCAGAAAGGACTTTGTGATCTGTGATAAGAGCACATATTTGCCAGCCATGTGTGAGACACAAGAGACCCAGAAAGCCCAGACCGACAAAGCAGATTTCACCTCCCAGAAGAAGAGGCTGTTGCAGCCTGATAGGAAACGTGGCTCCCTGGGGAGATGCCTGAAGGCAGGACAGTGCTCTGAGTGACAGGCTCTGCCTTACTACCCTAGGAAGTGTTAAGGTTGCAAAAAGTGGCTTAATGGTCCCAAATCCCAAATAATGTGCAGCTGGTGTTCTCTGAAGGGTTTTGATTAATGATTTGGATGAGCAAAATCAACCAGCTGGGAAAACTTGCCTTAAATTCACAGGGACAGCTATAAATTTCTGGATGCCATGCCCAAGAAAACTTAAAACTCACAGCTCATTGTCTTGTCTGTATCCTCCCTCCCTTCTCTTTTCTCCAGCTGCTTTCTCCTGCATCATTTTAAAAACTTCCAGAGAAAAAAACATGCAGGAATTACCCTCTTTTCCTCTTCTTTGCCCTCATTTCTAGACATGGTTTCATTTTAAGTATTTTATTGTTCTAGCTGCCTAATTATGTCTCACACAATGATGATTCAAAACTGTAAAATGTTCTTCAGTCTCTATCTGAACACTTCATTCAGTTGCTCCATCTTGCTTGGTGAGGAGGATGGTCAGAACACCGGCTCCTGCTTCAAACTAATAGAATCATAGGATAGTTTGGGTTGGAAGGGACCTCAAAGATCATCGAGTTCCAACCCCCCTGCCATAGACAGGGACNTTCTGGTCCTCCCATCCGATATCATATTAAAAAGTCCTTCCCCTGCCTTTCTGTAGGACTCCCTTAGGTACTCCTCCAATTGACATCCACCATTCCTAGTCCCCCCATCACACATCCCACTAAAAAGACCTATCCCTGCCCCTCTGTAGCACCCTTCAGGTATTCAGAAGCTACTATGAGGTCCCCCTGAGCCCTCTCTTCTCCAGGCTGAACAACCCCAACTTCTTCATGTCCCCAGCTCCCAATTGTCTTCATAAGGGAGTTGCTCCAGCCCTTTGATCATCTTCATGGCCCTTCATTATACTCTTGTGCTGCATCACAGGTCTTGTGGGTGGATTTTCATGAAGAACAACCCAGAGTCAGAAAGCTGTTGGGATTCAGCCATGAGAATGTGGTGGCTGTGTGCTTGGGTCAAGGCCAACCAACCCAGGGGAGATGGGGCACAAAGCAGGACACATCGAGCTCAAGTGGTTTCAAGGAGGGTGGGAAGGTCCTGAAATACCATTTTTGCAGGCTTTGGGGACATATGGGGCTGATCCAGGCCACTTCATGTGCTGCGAAAACATGGAGTACACAGCCCCATGGTACCAGATTTACCATTTTCAGAGCTCCTTTTTCTT